>JAUPFV010000005.1:173036914-173636914 GCA_036936605.1 Limnanthes douglasii subsp. nivea
CCTCTGGAATTGCGCCTTTTGAACCGATGTCAGCGTGTTGAGGATTGTTAACAGAAAATACGAATTTCTTGAGGTGTCTGATGAATTGAGGATAAAACTCGAGATAACAATGTCCTCCTCCAGTTATCCATAGAGGTTCGTACTTGTCTTTGCAAAGTTCCCAAAGCTATTTTCCGAGAGAACAATCCACAATTTCATCTGAATAATCATCAAAAGAGGAGTAACCAAGCTGGTCTTCAGTACTGATGACAACATCTCCAACAGCTATCCAAGGTACTTCATCATTAGTAATAGATATCATTCTGTTCCATAGCTCTTTCCTAAGGGATCTCTTGATAGAGAAATTAGCACCAAATTTACCAAACCCAACTCTTCTAGCAACACTTTCAATCTTGTCTTACTTAGCCATAGGTTCTTGAAGAGCCACCATCTTTAGGTTTTCAGTTTTAATCATAGAGTTTAGCTTGGCCAAGGTTGCATTGTTGTTTACCCCACGAGCATTCCAGCTAACGATCTTTATCATTATCTGATAAATATTTGTTATGTATTCCCTTTCTAGTAAGCAGAGAGTTGATTGAAAGCTTTTTTACACTTTTGCTTCGAGAGTTGATTGAAAGCCTTTTTACACTTTTGCTTCGATTTGCTGATTTGATTTTCTTACTGATAATTGTGTTGAAATTGTTAGCAGGGGAAGCCATTGGAGAAACATTACAGCTACCAAGATTGTTAAATTGAAGAGAAGTAGAGTTGGCCATTTGATTATCAAAGCTATTCTGCGGATCATAATCAAGTCTTTGAAGAGCGCTGATTATTTCTGGGTCATTTTTTGAGGAGCTTTCATCTTCAACTAGATTGTGATTGGAAACTTCACTAGATTTAGGCTCAGTAGCTTTGTCTTTAGCAGTAATAATGGATTTAACTTTTATTCTATACACTTTGCTGAATCTTTGTTTTTGAGATAATTTAGGAACTTGTGCATCCAGAGTTGTTTCTTGAACTGGCCCAGAAACATTTTCGTGAGAAGTAATAATAATATCGTCTTTGGTTGTATTATTTCTTTGATCTTTCTCTGTCAATTTTATGCATTCTTCTTTATTATGTCCCAAGTGAAAACAACCAAATAAATATCTAGGAACATTCTTATAGACAACTCCAATCCAAGTTCCATCATTTTCCCCAAAACCAACCCACATTCTTCTCTGCAATCTATTAGAAACATCAATTTCAACCTGAGCGAAGCATGCGTTACTTTGAGCTCTGTGTTTATCAGGAACCACAATGCTATATACTTTACCAAGAGTTGAAGCCATGTTATTTATTATCAATCGATTATACATATATTCTGGAAGACGTACAAATCTCACCCAAAGTAAAACAGTAGGATTTTCGTAGTTTCGATTAAAATCAGGACACCATTTCAAAAGTCTCATACTTTTGCCATCAACACTCCAAACGTTTCTTGACCATAGAGTGATTACATCGTCTTTGAGACAGATTTCTATCAGAATATGACGTGAATCCACTGTTACGAAACTGTATGACCCCTTAAGCTTTAAAGAATCCAGGAAATTTTGAAACGGAGATCGTTTTGGTATCCCATTACTAAATTTACCAACTAATGTAGTTCTTGTTTGAAGAAGAAGATGATCTTTAATTGCTTTTGAGTAGTTAATTGGAATATGATCTTCTAATATCTTGATTGATTCAGGAGTAGTTTCTTTAGGCAGAGATTTTTGTTTCACAATTTCGGAGTAAGAATTCTTAACCGGGCATGAGACTTTGATTTCCTTATTTGATGGAAGAACTGGAAACTCTTCTTGGCAATTTAAATCCAACGCCATTATAGCAACAATCGATAACAGTCCACCGGAAGCAGAGATAATAACTCCAGAGAAGACAGAGGATGCCTTCCCTAGAAAAAGACGGCAAGATGCCTGAGAGAGCCAACCCCGCCAAAAAAAAAAGCTTAGAGGAAAGCCTTCTCGGATTTGGACGCCGGAGATGGCTTAACAGATCTCCTCTGCTATCTTGAAATAAATCTCAGTTTCTTGGAGCCCCCAATCCATCCAAATCTTTTAGTTTCTGATCTAAGATGACGGAGAGTGCTGAATATTGACACGACGCACTGCTTACTACTCTCTTGATCACTCTCTCGCTATCTTTCTCTCTCTTTCTTTCTTGGGATCTCTCTCGCCTTCAATGGCGGTCGGTGAAGAGGACAACGTCAGAATCAGAAAGTCTTTAAAGTCGCTCCATAATGGTCGATCCTCTATTGTTAAGGAAATTGTTAAGCTAAAGAAAATGGATAAAACTTCAAGCCAAATATCTTAACTAATGCTTATTTTTAAGGAATGTGTATTTATAAATTATAGTCCAGAAGATTAGAAGTTGATTTTGTAATGAATGTGTATTTATAAATTATAGTCAAAATTTAATTTTTATTTATTTCTCTCTTCTTCTACTGTTCTACATTGCAGATTTGATTTACAGTTGTATTAGAAGAAGATAACAAGTCTAACAGCTTATAATATATCCATATATTTTTTATATAATTTTTTTTATTTAAAAAAATATTTTTATATAGCAAATTTGATTTTATTTCCAATTATTTTTCAAAAATATTTTTTATATAACAAATTTGATTTTATATTTATGTATCTTTTAAATATCTTTGAAATATTGAATTTGATTATATTTTATTTTATTTGTTTAAATATCTATTAAAAATAATATATCAAGATTTATTGTCAAATATTACTTTTATGTATAATAAGATATTTTTATTTGTAATAAATTTTTTTATTTTTTTATTTTTATTCACAATAACATAGCTTGTACACGATTTAATTGTTGTAAGCTTATAATAAAGCGTTATTTTGCTAAAAAAGCCAAAGAATATTGTTGGTTGTTCAAGTAGTCCAAATAATAATAATATAATTCATCATGATCTGTATGTCCATATATCAAGACCTAACGTTGATAGTGTATAATTTTGATCAGAGTAGAATTTGTTCCGAAGAAAGATATAGTGAGTGATCCGGGACTATGCCAACGTATTAGAGTATCTGATATCAATTCTCAAGATAAGATTCGACGAGAATTCATCTCAAAAGGACCTTGCCAATCAAAATATCATATTTTCCCAAAACAAAATTTGGAAAAGAAAACCGAAGTTTCAAATTACATGGTTTGAAAATTTTGTTTAGCCCCCCCTAATTTCAAATCCTGGTTCCGCCACTGGTCGAGGGAAAATGCATATTATGGAATTATGGCAACATTTTTGGGCGATAAGGCTGGATTTAAGATCAATAACATGATCATTTGTACAGTATCGTGTTGTTGATGGAGTATAATAATCTATCAAGCAGAGTACTCGCTGTATATACTCCAGGGTACACTGCAAATAGACCTTTTAGGTCTTGTAAGCTCGTGTGCTAGATGTTGTAAGTTCGTTGACAAGTCTAGCTACTTAGTTTCCATCGTAGACATCGACGAACCTATACCTTCAACACAAGATATTTAACATGATGATTCTTTTTACCGTTTAGGACATACTGCTTTCCCTTTGGCATCCAATTGATGGACTTGTTATTCCGGCATACAGATAATATTTTGAGAGAACCATCTGATAAACAATTTAGGTGTAAGATACTCTTTTATGTTGAGTGTAAGAAACACTTTTACCTTGAGTGTAGTCTTGAGTTTGTGTGTTTAAGTGTCTATAAGCTCTTGGATGGTGGATCCTTATCTTCACTATGACTATAAATAGTGGATCTCTTCCACCATCTAAAGCATCACCAAACACACCAAGAAGTAAATTTAGAGAGAAAATTAAAGTGAGATAAAAGAGAGACAAGAGTGTTGTTTTTTATTTTCGTAATATTTCTCTTCTAGTGTGAGTTGTAAGAGTACCTCGTAACATTTCTTCATTTCCAGTCTATATCAAAGTTATTTTTTTTTGTTTTAGAAAGAGTGTTGTTTTATATTTTTGCCAAGAAAGTGGTATCACAACCACAAGCTCTATCCAAAATTTTGTTTTTTAAATTTTCAACATATTGAAAAATATGGCAAATGGTGTATCATCCTTCCAAGTTCCAACACTCAACAAAAACAACTATGACAATTTGAGTATTAAGATGAAAGCTCTCCTTGGATCACATGATGTGTGGGATGCCGTAGAAAAAGGGTTTGACGAACCCGAAGATAAAGCAAACCTTACTCAAGAGGAGAAAAAAACTTTGAAAGATTCAAGAAAGAGAGACAAAAAGCTCTCTTCCGCATCTATCAAGCATTAGATGGTGATGGATTTGAAAAGCTTTCGAGCGCATCTTCCGCCAAGCAAGCATTGGAGAAATTACAAATCTCTTACAAATGAGGAAAAAAGGTGAAAAGGTATGTCTCCAAACATTAAGAGGTGAATTCGAGTCCTTACATATGAAAGCGTTCGAATCTATTTTGGAATATTTCTCAAGAGTAGCAAGTGTTTATAATCAATTAAAAATAAATAGTTCTGAAGTTAGAAGATATGAGAGTAAAATAAAAAAAATAATCCGTTCATTGGATCTTAAATTTAAGCATATCACCGTGATAATTGAAGAAACTGAAGAATTGGAGAAAATGATGATTGAAGAACTCCAAGGCTCATTACAAGCCTATGAAAAAAACACAAGAAGAAACAAGAGAACACTGAGAAACTCCTCAAACTAGAACTCAAGGACATGCATGCAAATAAAGGAGACAATAGAAACCAACGTGGTTGAGACAGAGGTAGAGGCGGCGGACGAGGTGGTTAGAATGGTCGTGGGCGTGGCTGGAATTACAAAAAAAATAATACCAACTACAACTACAAGAAACGAGAAAGCTCAACATGTGGTCATGGAAGAATAAATCCAAACTCGAGGTATGATAAATCTCAAATTCAATGCTATAAATGTCAAAGGTTGTGCATTACACTTCAGAATGCAAAGTCCCCAATAATAAAATTGAGGAGAGGGCCAACTATGTGGAGGACAAAACGGAGGAAAAATATGTGTTACTACTAACATACAAAAACACTAATGAAGGTCAAGAGAACACTTCGTATCTTGATATCGGTGCAAGCAACCATATGTGTGGGAAAAAAGCATGTTCGTAGAGATCAATGAAGAAGTGCTTGAAAATGTCTCTTTTCAAGATGATAGAAAACTATCGGTTAAAGGAAAATGTAACATTCTTATTCGTGCAAAAGATGGTAGTCACCAAATCATCTCAAACTATTACGTACCTGCCATGAAAAACAATATCTTGAGCTTGGGACAACTACTAGAAAATGGTTATGATATTTGTTATTAAATTACTATGCAATTATCAAAATGGCTGAAGCACAAAACATATACAAAGGACAAACTTGAATGAACACGAGATTTAACGTGGTTCAAAAATTGTCTACGTCTACGGGCGCCGCCGGAGAAGAGTTTTACTATGATAGAAAAGGTTACAGATTTCAATATCACTAGTAGTCTATTTATAGGGAATTAATAGACTTCCTAGACAATGGGCCTAATGGACTCGTATCACAAGAATAAAATGATATGGTCACAACACTTGTTTGTACTGCTGGACACAGTACACAGTCAAGGCAAAATATCACTATTACAGACACAAAACTGTACTGCCGGACACCGTACACTATCAAGGCACTATTAAACTCATTCACAACAAATCTTCCCCTTGAGGCGAATATCATTTCTTCACTATCAACAAAGAAACTTCTCTTCTTCTAACTCACCAAATGCTACTAAGGCATTCACTCTATACTGCGAACACCAATCCAGTTTAGGCACTCCCTAAACTTTCAAACTGATACTGCTTTGGTCATTAGATCTGCTGGATTCTCTATGTAGACACTTTCTTCACATCAACAATTCTCTTTGATATTATATCAAGAATAAAATGATACCTGACATATTTGTGCTTTGTACGCTCATGGTACATCTGGTTCCCTGTAAGGTGTATGGCGTTTTGACTATCACAAAACACTTTTGTAGTAGTCCTATCCAAGCCCAAATCTGCCACCAAACCTTGCAACCACATTGCCTCTTTAACTACTTCTGTTACCGCCATGTACTCTGCCTCTGTTGTAGACAAAGCTACAGTGCTTGCAACTGTGCTTTCCAATTGATCGCACTCCCAGCTAGATTAAATACATATCTTGTCAGAGATCTTCTTTTATCCATATCACCTGCAAAATCAGAATCAACTAAACCAACTAATGATCCTGCAACATCATTCAGCGATTCACCAATATTGATCTTGTTAAAAGTTAAGCCAACGTTCACAGTATTCTTTTGAAGAGATTCAATCTTTTCCCCCATATCACCAATCCATCGATCTGCCTCTGAACTCGCTATAGCTTCTCTGTATCTACTAGGTTCCTGCATCTCAACTTATTCTGCAACTGACAGAGCATAGGCAACTAGATTCGCATACCTTTTTGGAAGTTTAATATCTATTCTTTCTATGCCCAATGTTATGCTATAAGGTTGCTGTTCTGGTTCAGGTGCGTCATCATCACTATCATCCAATGCTGACGCTTCACCTCCTGATTCTGGATCCACCTCAGAATCACTTGAATTATTGGACCTGCTAGGAACTGATTCCCCTTCAAGCTCCACCTGTTTACTCACAACCGATCCTGATTCGACCATTTCTCCTACTTCCTTCTGACTGTCTATTGAAGCAAACTCATTGAAAGTAACGTCCCTACTGATGAGAAAACCTAGAGACTTTAGAGAGGTACACCATAACCTATATCCCTTCACTCCAGTAACATATCCTAGAAATATGCATCTCTTTGCCCTCGTCACAAGCTTACCATCTCTCACATGAGCATACACAGGACAACCGAACACCCTCAAATGTTCATAATCAGCCGACGATCCAGACCAAATCTCAAAAAGAGTTTTACAATCAATAGCCGTTGATGGAGACCGATTCACCAAGTAATACGCTGTATTGATAGCTTCAGCCCAAAAATCCTTTCCCACACCGGAATGCAAAAGCATACTTCGTGCCTTGTCACAAAACGTTCTGTTCATTCTTTCTGCGACTCCATTCTGTTGTGGTGTTCTAGAAAAAGTGCGATGGCGCACTATTCCCTCAGCTTCGCAGAACTCGTTGAACTCACGACTGTAATATTCTAACCCATTATCTGTCCTAAAAAGTTTGATTTTTCTTCCTGTTTTCTTCTCAATCATCGTCTTCCATTTGACAAAGGTTCGTTTTCAGAAAGTAAACCCACATCATCCTTGAATAATCATCAATCAAACTCATGTAGTATCTGGCTCCGCTCTTGGATGGAATTCTGTTTGGACCCCAAAGATCTGAGTGAATGTAGTCCACCGTCCCTTTAGTTTTTCTTACAGCTGATTTGCTGAATTTGACTCTAGTTTGTTTACCAAACACACAGTGCTCACAAAATCCCAATAGTTTTGCTTTATACCCTTTCAACAAATCTCTCTTTCCAAAAACAACTAATCCTCTGTCACTCATGTGACCAAGACGCCAATGCCACAACTTATTTTGATCCTGTTTACTTTGGCTATTACTCCATGATGATGCTATTGCAGCATCGCCTATAACAACACTCCCCTGGAGAATGTAAAGACCCTTCTGCAAACTGCCTTTCATGCATACCATTGAGCCTTTTGTCACTTTGATTACATGATCTTCTACACGATACTTGTAACCCCAAGAGTCTAAAGTCGCAAGAGAAATCAGGTTTCTCTTTAACCCAGGAATATGCCAACATGTCAAGATTCTAACAACCCCGTCAAACATTCTGATTCTGACGTTACTAATACCACCAACAGTCAACGAATGATTGTTCCCTAAATAGACAGTTCCCTGCATTGGTTTGTACGTATCACACCATTTCTTGAACTAACACATGTGATATGTAGCGCCAATATCGAGTACCCAAGAGTTTTTCCCAAAGTCTGAACTCACGGACAATACATCTCCTATACCACTGTTTTCATTATCGTCGGAATCGTTCACACCTTCAACAATGTTTGTTGCATTTTCCTTTTGATTTCCCTTCTTACCATTCAGTTTTGGAAAATCTCTCCTATAATCACCTTGCTCACCGCATTCATAACAGTTTGAGTGCTTTACCCTTGACTTGGACCTCCAAGTCTTCCTTCTAAAAGAACCCGTTTTGCTTCTAGATCTTCCCCTAGTCATAAGACCTTCCCCTTCAACTTGATTGTCTGGCTGCAACTGTCTTATCTCATTTGATTTCAGTGTCCCTTTTACATCTGCTATCGATAACTTATCCTTACCATACATAATGGTATCTACGAAGTTTTCATAGGGAGCTGGTAACAATCTCAATACAAACAAATCTTGATCCTCATCCTCAATATTGATATCTATGTTCTCCAAGTCCATTATAATTGATTTGAAATTATCTAAGTGCTCTGTTATGGACATACCTTATTTCAATCTGAAATCATACAAACACTTCTTCAAGTATAATCGGTTTACTACTGATTTCTCTGAGTAAAGATCTCCTAGCTTTTTCCATGCACAGGCAGCAGTCTTCTCACCACTAATCTCGCGAAACACATTGTCTTTCACACTCATTAAAATCCAGCACAAAGCCTTTTCTTGAAGATCTTGCTTCTCTTCTTCTTTCATCTCTTCTGGTAACTTATTCTCCACAGTCTTCCACAGCTCTTGCGATACCAATGAATATTTCAGTTTAATCTTCCACAACACAAAGCTGGATCCCCCATCAAATTTTTCAATCATGTATTTTTGTTGCTGTAGATGCCATTGTGAAAACTCTAATTGCAAAAGCCCTAATTTCAGCACGTGGCTCTGATACTAATTTTGTTATTAAATTACTACAAAATTATCAAAATGGCTCAAGCACAAAACCTAACGAAGGAGAAACTTGAATGGACACAGGATTTAATGTGGTTCGACAATTGTCTACGTCCACGGGCGCCGCTAGAGAAAAGAGTTTCACTATGATAGAAAAGGTCATAGATTTCAAATTGTTTTTTGTGTAGTCCTAGTAGTCTATTTATATGGAATTTATAGACTTACTAGACAATGGGCCTAATGGACTCATACAGCAAGACTAAAATGATAGGGTCACAACACTTGTTTGTACTGACGGACACAGTATACTGTAAAGGCACAATATCACTATTACAAACACAAAACTGTACTGCCGGACACAGTACACTATCAAGGTACTATTCGACTCATTCACAACAATATTCATATGAAAAATTATAGTCTCTTTATGAGAGATGACAAAAGAGATTTAATTGCTAAAGTTCAGATATCAAAGAATAGAATGTTTCCTTTGAATATTCAAAATGATGTTACAAAGTGTATTAAGGCTTGTTACAAATATTCATCGTGACTATAACATGTTCGATTTGGGCATCTAAACTTTACAAGTTTAGAGTTTTTGTCCAAAAAGGAAATGGTGAGAGGGTTACCATGTATCAATCATCCTGACAAACTATGTGAAGGATTTTTGCTTGGAAAGAAATTCAGAAAAAGCTTTCTAAAGGAGTCGGAATCAAGAGCCAAGAAACCTTTCGAGCTTATTCATACCAATGTGTGTGGTCCAATAAAGCCGAGCTCTCTAGGTAAAAGTAACTGCTTTCTTCTTTTCATTGATGATTTTTCAAAAAAAAACTTGGGTACATTTCTTGAAATAGATTTTCGAAGTCTTTGGAATATTTAAGAAGTTCAAAGCAGTTATGGAAAAAGAAAACGGAATTAAGATCAAAGCCATGAGATCTTACTGATGAGGGAAGTTCACATCAAATAAATTCCAAGAGTTTTATGATCCACGTAGAATTCGTCACCGCTTGACAGTTCCCAGATCTCCTTAATAAAATGGTGTGGTAAAAAGGAAAAATTAAACAATCCTTGATATGGCGCGAAGCATGCTCAAAAGTAAGAAACTTCCTAAGTATTTTTGGGAAAAATCTGTGTCATGTGCAGTCTACTTTTCCAATCGATCTCCAACAAGAAGTTTTTGGGGAAAGACACCACAAGAAGTGTGAAGTAGAATAAAGCCCGAGATTTCCCACCTGAGAGTATTTGCAAGCATAGCTCATGTCCATGTACCACACGAACAACGAACCAAACTCGATGATAAAAGTAAGAGTTTTATCTTCATTGGTTATGACATGAGCTCCAAAGGCTACAAATTGTAGAACCCAAATAATAAGAAGGTTGTGATAAGCCAAGATGTGATAGTTGATGAAACAGGCGAATGAGACTTTGGGTCTCATACAAATGAGTTCACAGTATTTCCCCAAATTGAAGAAGATGAGCAGACACCGAACGATCCATCAGAAAAGTTGCAACCCCACATGCTTCACCAACATAATCTACTCATAGAGACTCACCACCTTCATCATCGTCAAATGGTAGTCAAAATGAAAGAGTTGTGGAACGTACAAGAAACCTTAATGATCTTTATGAGGTAACCGAACCAATGGATAACCTTACACTCTTTTGTCTCTTTGTTGATTTTGAGCCGGTGATAATTTAAGAATATACACAAGAGAAACAATGGAGAGACGTAATGGATGAATAAATTTGAGCCATCGATAATAATGATACATGGGAACTCACCTCACTCCCCAAAGGGTGCAAGACAATATGCGTCAGATGGTTATACAAAACAAAGAGAAATACTAAGGGGGAGACTGAAAAACACAAAGCGAGACTTGTTGCAAAAGGCTATAGTCAAAAGGTGGGTATTGACTATGATGAGGTATTCGCCCCAATTGCCTGATTAGAAACTATTGGACTAATAATTTCTTTGGCAGTTCAAAACAAGTGAAGATACAACAAATGGATGTAAAGTCAGCATTTCTAAATAATGTTCTTGAATAAGAAGTCTATATTCAACAACTATTAGGCTATGAGGTCAAAGGTCACGAAGATAAGGTGTTGAAGCTAAATAAGGCTCTTTACGGGTTAAAACAAACACCAAGGGGATGGGACAGTAGAATCAACAAGTATTTCCCAGATAATGGCTTCAAATAATTTCCATACGAGCACACTTTATAACAAGATAAAAAATAGAGATCTTTTGATTGTGTGCCTCTATGTGGATGACTTGATCTTGACCAGAAGCAGCCCGAGCATGTTTAATAAATTCAAGGAAGTGATGATGAAGGAAATCGATATGACAGACTTAGGGTATAAAAATGAGAACAGAGATAATAACTGTAATGGTGACGTTGGTTCAGACACTCGGGTCGGGCATAATGATGGAACTGATACTGTGGAAAGATAAGAAATTGGAATCGGGGAAGGACAAAGGATTGATGTTGAGCCAAAGGTTGTGTCCAAGTCAAAAGATGTAGGGAAATTTGGTGGTGTTGGACAATCCAAAAGACATCTGGTCAAGGAGAAAGGCAAGAAAGTTTTTGTTGATGAAGAAGATGACAACACTACTGCCCCAACCCTGCCTCATATCAAGAAAGTAATCGTTGTTGATTCAGATTCTGGTGAAAAATCTGTCTCCTAAAGAAAATATACCGTCGGTCAAAGGAATCAATAAATATTTTCGGGGACAACGGGGGATACAGAGAATGCTTCACCTGCCTCTGCTCACTATAATATTCATGGTAATGGTTACATTTCTAATGAACTCAGCAGGTTATTCCAAGTTGTTGTTTTTCTCGAACGAAAATGTAACCGAAAATATCACTATAAGATAGAGGCACTCGAGAAGATGTCTGGATTGAAGAGGTTAGATGAAGAGTTTTCCATGGATAAGAAAAAATCCGCTGAGCTTTTGGAGAAGGTCGGAGTGCTTTAAAATCAGTTAAAACAAAAGAAAGAAGAATACGATAGCGATCGGGAAAGATTCAACACTACAAACACCGAGCGGAATACTCTTGTAGATGGTATTTTAGCCTCTTGTAAGAAGACTGACAAAAATTTCAAAAACGTTGTTAACAACATTGAAAAATTGTCTTTTGAAAAAAAATCTCTTATTGAATCCATGGAAGAATAAAAAACACTTGTCTTGAAGAGTATGATGTCGATGTTCCCTCCCACTTGGGAGAGAAATATACTAAAATTAAATATGCTATAATTATGGAGATTCTTGAACACTTTCTTGATTTGAAGCTATGAATTTAGGGCACGCGTCTTAGGCATCATCCAGAGGGATTTTGTTTTTGTCAACAAAGGCTCAACTAGTAACTCCGATGGTTTGGAGAGTTCTTCCTCTAGAAGCACTTCGTCAGATAGGAACCCCCTCTAAATAATGTTGGTTTGTATTACACGGTACTTGTTTCCAACATTTTTTGTGTACGTCTTGTGGCTTGAATATGTTATAAGTGTAATTTTGTTAAACTTTCAAACCTAGACAATCTACTACTGTTTTGTAAACTTTACTTTGTATGGAAGATTGTTATGCTTGGACTTTATCTCTCATTGTCACACTTCCTCATATGAAAAATATTTATACTTATGAGCTCCAAACTTTTTATTTGAAAATTCTTACACTTGTATTTCATATGAAAAACTTTTGCAGTTGACTTTTATAAAAAAAAAACTCTTGATTTTCTCATCTAAAAATTTTTATATGAAAACCTCTATGTTTTACCTTTTATAAAAGACTCTTAACTTTCTTCTTCAAATATTTTTATACGATAACTTTTATACTTAAGTTATTATAAAAGACTCTTAGTTTTCTCGTCAAAACATTTCTATGTGAAATTTTTTATACTTAACTTTTTATAAAAGATTCTTAATTTTCTCCTCAAATATTTTTATATGAAAACCTTTATACTTAACTTTTTATAAAAAACATCTTCCAGTCCAAAAAAAATAAATCTTATTGACCAACATTTGTTAGAAGACCATTCCGGTCCAAGAAAGATAAAAATTATTAACCACAATTTGTTGGAAGACCTTTCTGGTCCAAGAAAGATAAAACAATTTGACCAACATTTGTTGGAAGACCCTTCCGGTCCAAAAAAATATAAAAATTATAGATGTTGTTTTAAGATGGCAAAGAAATATTATATATAAGTCAGCTATTAGGACACCTAATTAAAACTTTCATGCGCCACCAGGGTAGGAAAGAGTGTGCCACCAATACTCACATAAGTTCTTAAATAAAATATTTACAAATTTATATATTCATTCTAGATATAACTTGAGATGTTCACGGGTGGATAAGATGCCTTCCTTCTTTGAATTTAAGTCGATATGTCCCCGGCTTAACTCTCTTTGATACCGTATACGGACCCTCCCAATTAGGGCCTAATTTTCCAAGCCGATTTTCTTTTGTATGAAGAAATACCTTCCTCAAACCTTATCCCCTACTTTAAATTCCCGTCTTCTAACGTTGGAAACGTACCGACCTCTCATAAAGGTCTGATAATGTAAGAAATTTAATTGTGTCCTCCGTTTTTCTTCAATTAAATCAAACTCTGAACGATTTCATTTATCATTTGCTTCTCTTGAAGATTCACTTATTCGATATGACGAGAAAACTACTTCGGATGGGACCACTGCATCCATCTCATAAACCCATACAAACAGTGATTCTTGCGTGGTCGTCCGAGGAGTGGTTCTATACGCCCATAAAACTTATAGTAAATAATCCGGCCATTTTCCCACCTTGCCTTCTAAATTATTTTTCAAACCATCCATAATTTTTTGGTTGGTAACACTTCAACTTGGCCATTCGCTTGTGGATGGAAAGGTTCCAAAAAGAATTGTTGTATCCCTTTAGAAGTGCAAAAATCCTTAATTTCTTTGTTATCAAATTGTGGCCCATTGTTCATCGTTATTTTCCTCGGAACCCCAAACCGACAACAAATATTAGAAACAATAAATATAATCATGTCTTTAGCTTTTGTTCCTGCTAATATTTCAGCTTCCACCCATTTAGAAAAATAATCCACTGCGACAATCATTGTTTGTCGTTCTCCTGATGTCATCGGTAATGGTCCGACCAGGTCAATGCCCCATCGTTCAAAATGTAATGATTCAGATATTGAATCAAGAGGTATTCCTGGTGTATGGACCGTATTAGCAAATATTCGACAGGTATCACACCTTTGGACTAATTCTTTGGCATCCGAAGAAATGTTGCTCAGTGGTACCCTACTAAAAGAATACTTCGTATCAATTTCTTATACCCACAATATGTTGATCCTTCCTCATCATGTAACTCTAACAGTATCATCTGAGACTTATTTTCTCTTAAACATCGAAGCAAAGGTCGGCTAAAATAAATTTTATACAATACATCTCCAAGACAATATAGTCATATGCTTTAAATCGTATTCTTTTAGCCATCACCTTGTCAACGGGTAACACATCATTCACCAAATGTTTTGTAATTTCACTTATCCAATCTTTTGATGTACTTATAGAAATTCGAAAAGCTTTAATATGCCCTTTTATTGACTCAGACCCCTCACTATTGAAGGGTTTTCTTGCGTGATAATCCAAGGATACTCCTCGGAATATGAAGTCGTAGCCAAAGTATCAGCCACATAATTTCTAGCTCTGTGAACATGTTCGTACCTAATACTTTTAAAAACCAGTGTTAAAGTCTTTAATTCCCTCAAATAATTCACTAAATGATCTTTTCTTTCCTCGTACTAACCAGATGCATGGGTTTTGAGAAGTTTTAATTCACTTACCAACCTTAATTTTTTAGCCTCACACATCTTGGCAAGTCTCAACCCTACTAAATCCACTTTGCATTCTGCCTCATTATTGGAAGCCTTAAAACCGAATCGAATAGCTTGATATATGGAAATTTCCTTCGGGGAAACTAACTTCACCCTAGCACCACACTTGGATGCGCTTGAACCCTCATTTATTCGGATCGTCCACTCTGACCCAAAATCGTCTTCATTAATTTCTATGTCTGACCGTTCAGAATGAAGTCCAACTAAACAATCCAGCAAAGCTTGTGTTTTGATTGCAGTCCAAGGCTCAAATTCAATATCAAAATCCCCAAATTCAACCGACCAATTAGTTATTCTTTCTGATACATCGGGCCTTTGTAGCATGTTTTTCAATAGAAAATATGTTTGTACGATGATAGAATGAGCCTGAAAATAAGGTCTCATGCTTCACGCAGCAGTTATCAATTCAAGGGCCAATTTCTCTAACTTCAAATCCCAATTCTCAGTATCCATAAGACTTTTACTGATATAATATACTAATTTTGGACTGTTTTCTTCATCTCGTATCAAAACTGCACTCACAGCGTAACTTGACACTGCTACATAAACATATAATTTATCCTCCAAATTTGGTTTTGTCAAAATTTCTGGCGAGAAAATATATTCTTTTATCCGATGAAATGCCTCAGAACACTCTTGAGTCCACTTGAAACAATTTTCTCTTTTTAATACTTGGAACAATGGAGCACACTTATCTGATGATCTTGATATGAATCTATTTAAGGCTTCCAATCTTCCTGTTAGAATTTGAACTTCTTTAAACATTCGAGGAGGTTCTATAGAGCACAAAGAATTTAATTGCACCGTATCAGCTTCTATCTCATGTTTGCTGATTATATATCCCATAAACTTTCCAGATCTTACTTCAAATGAACATTTTTCTAGATTCAATTTCAAATTTACTTTTGTCAAGTTAGCGAACGTTCCTTATAGATCTATCAAATGGTTCTCATCTCTTGTGCTTTTTACCAGCATGTCATCAATATACACTTCAATATTTCTTCCAATCTGAGTCTCAAAATATGTATTTACTAAACGTTGGTAAGTTGCTCTAGCATATTTCAACCCAAAAGGCATTACCTTATACCAATGAAAACTTCTTCCAGTAATAAAAGTAGTACTCCCTTGATCTTTTGGATCTGATTATATCCGATGTACGCATCTATAAAAGAAAATAATATGTTTCGGCGATTTGAATCCACTAACTGATCTATTTGTGGTACTAGGAAGGGATCTTTGGGACAAGCTCTATTTAGATCACTAAAATCCACACACATCCCTCATTTGACGCTCTTTTTCTTTACCATGACCCGATTATCAGTCCACAAAGGATATTACAATTCGCGTATATGACCAACTTTAGTCAAACGATCTATCTTTGCCATTATAGCTTCAAATTTTTCTTGAGAAAAAAATCTTCTCTTCTGTATAATCGGACAAACATTATTTCGTATTGCCAACCTATGACAAATAATGTCTGCAGGGACCCATGTAACATCTTTTGTGCATCATGTAAAGAAGTATAATTTTGTTGACAATAACTGAATTAACCTTTCATTCACCTCCAAAGATAGCTTTGTGCCAATTTCTAAAGTTTTACCCTCAGAGAAAATATAATCCTCAAAACTGTCGTCTAGGACCATAAACTCGTAGGTCTCCCTTGGATCATCCATGGGATCAGATCCCGAGAAAGACCGCACGGACTGCTATTCTTTCTTTGAATCGACCCCCTTAATTTTTTTTAGGGACCAAAGCGGTATGATAACATTCTCTTGCCATATTTTGACTACTTCCAACCGATCCTACATTGTTCCCCACCACATATTTCAGACATTAGTGAAAAGTTGATGGGACAACATGAATTTTAGACAACCAAGACCTTCCAAATATTGCATTGTAGGATGCTGGAGCATCCATTACAATAAAATAAGATTGTTAATACCTTCTTGAATGGTCCCCGGCCTAGTTTAACTTTTTTCTCAAATTCGCATACCACTTCAGTTGTTACTCCTAGTAAACCCTAAAATTGTCAATATGAGCATAGGATTGTTGGTGAATTCTTTGCCTAACTATAAGTAGTCACAAACATAATGTTAGCTGAGCTACCATTTGATGAGTCCGAATTCAGGATACTCCCCGGAAGGGCAGGTCAGTGTAAATTCTCTCCGAATACCGGACAGACCATTTGGACCGGACAGATCACTTCGAACCAATGTGAGCCTAAGGCTGTTCGAACTATGACAAAAGTACTAAAAAACCTAAAACACTTCCTGACTAAGCTACATGTCCTCCTGCTTAGAACTCATGGGTCTTTAAACATGACCCGGGTCCATTAAACTTGACCCGAAAGCCCATAAGGGCCCAAACATCACACTATAAATACTCAACCACCAGCATTAACTTCTGGTAATGAAAATTAACTGCTACCAAGCTGCTTAATTATCTCTCCACCTTGAAACACCCATACACCACCTTGAAACACCCATACACCACCTGGAAACACCCGTACACCACCTTTAAACTCCACTTAAAATTACTAGCCTAACCTCAGGTTTTTTTTATCCACACCAAATTGGCGACCACAATGGGAGGAGAGAGGTGCCTGAATCAAGCATTCGAAACCTACCAAGAAATTCTGTCCGAATGAATCCGGATAATCCAGAGCTTCCACCAGCTTTGCTCGAAGTGGTGGAAGAGAACGATGAGTATACTGTCCAAGAGCGTGACAGGTTAAGGCTTGAGATAGAAGCTCTGAGGGCTAAAAAGGCCAAAATAGGCGTGAAATAAAAATCCAAGGCATCGGTTGTTCATCACACCGATAACCCTAGAGAGCCTGAGGCTTCGAAAACTCATGTGAGTTCCAAAAAGACACATGCTAGTTCTAAAAAGTCTCACCGGTCCAAGCCTGTGGAGAGCTCTGACTCAAGTTCAGAATCTTCGGGCAGCTCTTCGGACAGTGAGGGAAATGAAAAATCCTTGTCCTCTAGCAGTGATGAGGGTCGAACCAAGAAAAAGCAAAAGCAGGTTAAGAAATATTCGAGAAAAAGAGATCACCATGGAAGAATGAAAAGGCATATTGGAAAGGGGTCATCTCATAATCGGAGGCATGTAGACCGGATGCTGATGGATCCTTTCGCTTTCCACGATGAACCAGGTATCTTTGCAACTCCCAATGAGGATACTGTGTTCAGTCGTGGCAGAAATTGGAGGCAATCTCCCCAAGAGGTTTGACAATACCAAGATGGAGAAGTACGATGGCAGTACTGATCCGGACAATCATCTGGAGCAATTCAAGAACTTCATGATGAACTTTGATGATGATGACAAACTGCTCTGTAGGGCATTCTCCCAATCCTTCACGGGGAGTGCTCTGAAATGGTACAACAGCCTGCCTCAGGGTTGTATTAAAGACTTTGATACGTTTTGGGTGGCCTTTCGAAGGCAGTTTGTGGGGAGTAAGGAGTTGAAGGGCAATGGAGACACAATAATCCATTGTGCCCAGGAGCCAAATGAATCATTGAAGGAGTACATAAGTCATTTTGTGAACACAAAGAATGGGTTGGCTGATTGCTTCGAACAGGTGGCAATAGCGTCCCTAAGACAAGGCTTGAACCCAGGCAATCTGGCTGATTCGGTGACCAGAAAGAAGGCCATGACCTGGGGAGGGTTGCTCAATCAAGTTGGCAAGCAAATAAACGTTGATGAAACAAAGAAGACCAGGGTACACCGACAGGTGAGATCCACCCCGGTGGCACCAACTCCAAATCAAAACCAGTCTGGAAATAGAGCAAGAGAAACCGGACAGGGGCATGGTAGAGAAAAAACTCAGTCTCAGCCAGCTGCTCCTGCTCAAAGTCAACAATCCAGGAACAAAAGAAGGCCATGGGTCCAACCGGAGTGGTTCGCAGAACTTAAAGAAAGCGTGGCCACCATTTTTGATAAAACAAAAGATGAGGTACACTACCGGAGACCGACAACCTTGCAGTCTCCCATAGAGCATCGTAACAACTCCTTTTTCCAATACCACAATGATATTGGCTATACCACTGATGATTGCATAGCATTGAAACAAGAGGTACAAAACTTGATTGAAAGGGGAAATTTGGGTGCATACGTTAAAAGAAGAGGAGGCAACAGGCCTGACAACACTCACCGGGTTGGTCCAAGTAATGCTGCCCTGGAGGGGGCCATGGTAATAGTTGAAAGGTTTGATGTGGAATCTGAATACTTGGATCCTGATCCAACACGAAATAAGGTGGGTGCCATAGAGGAGTATTCCAAGACAGTCTCCGGGCTCATTAAATTCTTCGAGTCACTGACGATTTTCGGAGCGGACACAGTGACTGCTCCTACTGCTTCTTCAAGAAAGAGGCATGTTCATAATTTAGCCTCCCAGCTAGAAGGAGGCATGACATGCTATCAATCACCAAACTCATTCCCATTCATAGTCTTCGATGAGGATGATTTGAGAGATATTGTTGGCCCTCATGAGGATGCTGTTGTCATAGGAGCATCTATAGGGGGCAATGAGATAAGGCAAATTCTGGTGGATACTGGAAGCTCTGCCAACATCCTTTTTCTAAACACTTATAAGAAAATGAAAAATCCAGCTGTGATTCAAAAGTCGGATAGATCAATCGTGGGCTTCACGGGCAGCTCAGCCGATGTGATCGGGGAGTTTGAAGAAGAAGTGTTATTGGGCAGGGGCCCTTTCAAGAAAATGGTTAGAATACTCTTCATTGTGGTGGATTGTCCCACTTGCTATAATGCTATTCTAGGGAGATCTTGGCTCTCTAGGATGCATGCAGTGGCTTCGACAGTCCATCATTGTTTAAAGTATGCTGTTCAGGGACAGGTTGGGGTTGTCCGGAGCAGCCAAAAGATTGCAAGGGAATGCTATGCCACTGCCTTGGCTCCACGAACGCTGGGGGCAGTCCGTATAGATAATCAATAGCAGTTTGAGGGCCTTTCTGGGGGTGAGGGTGAAATTGATGACCCCAGAGAGACCCCCGGAGTGTTGATTCCGATTGAAGAGGTTGAAATGCACTGCTTGGAAGAAGGAAAAAATGTCAAGATAGGGTCCAAAATGCCACCAATGTTGAAAGAAGAAATGTTGAAATTCTTGAATGACCATCAGCACGTTTTTGCTTGGTGCAATGCTGATGTTACTGGAGTTCCATCAGAGGTGATTTCCCATCACCTATCTGTCCGGAGGGAGGTGGCACCAGTGGTACAAAAGAGGAGAGCTTTCTCAAAAGAAAAGGCTGATGTCATAGTGCAAGAGGTTGACAGACTCACAAAGATGGGGCATATTAAAGAATCTCAATACCCTTTGTGGACTGCCAATCCTGTCTTGGTGAAAAAAGAAGAATGGCAAATGGCGTATGTGTATTGACTTCACAGACCTCAATAGAGCTTGCCCAAAAGATTTGTATCCGGTCCCCCGGATTGATCAGTTAGTAGACTCTACTTCTGGGAACAAGCTGCTCTCCTTCATGGATGCCTTCTCCGGGTACAATCAGATCCAAGTAGATCCAAGTAGATCCAAAAGATCAAGAGCACACCACGTTTGTCACTCATAGGGGTCTACATTGCTACAAGATGATGCCTTTTGGCTTGAAAAATGTTGGGGCTACTTATCAAAGGTTAGTTAACAAGGCATTTGCTAATCAAATTGGAAGAAATATGGAGGTTTATATTGACGATATGATGGTAAAAAGTATGGATGAGCAGTTGCACTTGTCCGACCTCCAAGAAACTTTTGCCAACTTAACAAAAGTGAATTTAAAATTAAACCCTGAAAAGTGTGTGTTCGGAGTGCAGTCCGGGAAATTCTTAGGGTATATCATAAGTGAGCATGGAATACAGCCCGACCCGGATCAACTCAATGCCTTATTCCAGATGGAGCCTCCTCGAAACATTAAAGAAGTGCAGCGATTAACGGGGAGATTGGCTGCCTTGAACAGATTCATCTCCAGGTCTTCGGACAGGTGTGCTCCATTCTTTCAAACCTTGAAGGGTGCAAAGGGGTTTGAATGGACACCACAGTGTGATGAAGCATTCAGTGAAATCAAGAAACATCTTTCCTCTCCCAAA
This sequence comes from Limnanthes douglasii subsp. nivea, assembly GCA_036936605.1. Classification (NCBI taxonomy): domain Eukaryota; kingdom Viridiplantae; phylum Streptophyta; class Magnoliopsida; order Brassicales; family Limnanthaceae; genus Limnanthes; species Limnanthes douglasii. Next base: position 173,057,761 of record JAUPFV010000005.1, read on the forward strand.
ACCTTGTTCAAACCAGTTGATGGGGAAACTCTCTTTGTGTATCTGGCTGTTTCAAGTTGTGCCATCAGTGCAGTGTTAGTAAGAGAGGTCGATAGGCATCCTCACCCAGTGTACTACGTCAGCAAAAGCTTGATTGATGCTGAGAGGCGTTACTTGAAACTCGAAAAACTGGCATTAGCTTTGGTGATAGCTGCAAGAAAAATGAGGCCCTACTTCCAGGCTCATCCAATCGTCGTCCGGATATCTTTCCCTTTAAAGAATGTCCTTCAAAAAGCAGACATTTCAAGCAGAATGACAAAGTGGTCAGTAGAGTTGGGGGACTTTGACATAGACTTTGCTCCCTGGACAGTAGTAAAAGCCCAAGCTGTGGTTGATTTTCTGGTTGAATTCCATTCTGATAGGGATTCAGAGCAACCTACTGATTCAAAAGACAAGAAAGTGTGGATTGTCCGAACAGACGGAGGATCTAGTACCATGGGATCTGGGGCAGGGATATGTCTCACTTCCCCCTACGGGGACAACATGTACCAAGCTATTTGTTTTGCTTTCACGGCATCTAATAATGAGTCCGAGTACGAAGCAGCCATAGCTGGGTTAAAGTTGGCCTATATCTGTGGAGCTAAAAGGGTCAAGCTACTAAGTGACTCCCAGTTGCTTATCCACCATGCTTTGGGCCAATCAGAGGCTAGAAAGGAGCAATTGGTCAAATATTTACTCCTCCTAAAAAATGAAGCGTTAAAGTTTAAGGCTGTTGTCTATGAGCACATCCCCCGGGCAGAAAATGAGCTAGCAGATTCATTGGCGACAATAGCATATACGGAGTCCTACCCATGGATCCATGTGCTTGAAATCCCTTCTATCGAACTTGGTGAGGGTGGAAAAGAGGAAGTCTTTGAAATACAAGTGAGTCGGCCTCAAGACTGGAGGTCTCCTCTTATGCAGTATCTGTCCGATGGTATTGTGCCCTTAGATAAATTACAAGCCAGAATGTTGAAACACAGGGCTCGTGGTTTCATTATGTTAAGAGAAGTCTTGTACAAAAAGTCCTATAGCAAACCTCTCCTACGTTGTTTAGGGGATCATGAGTCACAAATGGTTCTCTCCGAATTGCATGATGGTGAGGGATCAGCCCATTGTGGATTTAGAGCTTTGACAAGAAGAGTGTTACTCTCCGGATATTATTGGCCATCAATCATGAAAGATGCTAAGGAGCTGGTGAGAAGGTGTGACCCATGCCAGAGGTACAGCAATGAAATTCATGTACCAGCCATTCCTTTGGAATCAATTTTTGAGCCCATCCCTTTTGCTCGATGGGGATTGGACTTGGTTGGACCTCTCCCTGTGGCTTCTGGAGGGCGTAAAACCATAATTGTGGCCATCGACTACTTTTCAAAGTGGGTAGAAGCAGCTCCCCTGGCAGGGACAACCTCGAAAGCTGTCATAAAATTCATTCTGTCCAACATATGTTGCAGATTCGGTGTCCCACAGAAGATAACAACAGACAATAGGCCACAGTTTGACAATAGAGAAATGGAAAGCTTCTGTGCCTCAAGGGGTATTCAGCACTGCTTTTCTTCACCTTTCCACCCTCAAGCCAATGGGCAAGTTGAAGTGGCTAATAGAACAATACTGTCCGGTTTAAAGAAGAATTTGGAAGGGGCTGCTGGGAAGTGGCCTAATTATCTACAAGAAGTCTTATGGGCCCCGGACAACACCTGGGGCTGCAACACAACAATCCCCCTTTGCCTTGGTCTATGGAATGGATGCAGTAGCCCCCATAGAGAAGACACTCCCTTCCTTTTTTGTTCATAACTTCTCCGGACATGCTAATGAGATGGCAATTAGAAATCAGCTCGATTTGATCGAAGAAAGACGGGTTAAAGCTCATCTTAGAATTGCACACTATCAGGGCTTGATGAGAAGCAGGTTTGCTTCTAATGTTAAAAGGAGAGATTTTCAACCAGGAGATAAAGTATTAAGGAAAGTTTTCTTGCATACTAAGGAAAAGCTCTTCGGAAAGCTGGCCCCAACCTGGGAGGGTCCGTATACTGTGGTTGAAAGAATCAAGCCTGGGACTTATTGGTTGGAAGATAAAGATGGCAGGGTTTTAACTCACCCTTGGAATATTGAACACCTTTGAATGTACTTGGAATAACACTTGTGTAAATATTTACTTGTTTAAAAATCCATGTAAATATTTGGGGGCATACCTTCCCCTCTTCGGTGGCATGGAGAGCTTTCAATAAAACTTGGTGCCTTCTTCAAAATTCTCGAAGTATTTTCAAAATTTTATCTCTTATCATACTACCCGGACTAAAAGATCTAAAGGCTATTTAAATTCTAGCCAAAGAGTCTTAATACTCTCACAATACAATAAAACTACTTAAACTCCAGCTATTTAAACAAATAATGAAAGAAGAGGATGGTTGAGCAAAATAAAACATTCATTCAACAACTTAAAATTGCCTTGGCCTTCCAAGGACTTTTTGAACAAGTTTGGGCACAGTACAAAAAATATGTCCGAATAATACGGACACCATCACAAAAAGAGTGCCTTGGCCTTCCAAGGACTTTAGTTCGAATGAAAGATAAACAAAATAAAATTTTAAATTAAGGTTGAGCCTTTGAAGATGGCTCGCCCTCGTCTGTCTTCTTGCCCTTGATATTGCTCTTCTCTTCGACTATCTTTTTTCCCTTGGGATCAATCTCTTCTTTGCCTGGGCTCTCTCCGGTTTCCTCTTCATTATCAGATGAGGACTCGCCGGAATAACCCTCGTCAATCATAGTATAATATGGGAGGTCATCATCATCCACATAGCGCCATAAGTCCCCCAGTCTCCTCTTCGGGAATTTCTCGTGAAACAGGAGGACCATATCAGACTTCACCCTTTGAATCATTAGCTCCTCGCTTTGTATCATCTCCCTGGCATAGGCGTTGATCTTGGCCTTGTTTGTGGCCTCTTGGTCCCTCACCAAAACAGCCTTCTCTGCAGCAGCCTGAGTCACTGCATTCTCTAAGCGATTTTGTCAGTGGTCAGGTTGGTGATGAGCTTCTCCTTGGCTGCAGTTTCTCCCCTTGAGATTGTCAGGTCCTTCTCCAGTCCGGACAGCTTAGCCCGGAGATATTTTATGGTCTCTTCCAAAGAAGCAACTTTTGTGTTGTTTTCATCTTGATTCTTCTTTAGCTGATCATTTGCCTCCTTAAGCAAATCAACCTTAGTAGCAGCAGTCTGGAGGTCATCGGACAGCTTCTCCTTCTCAGACCTGAGGTCTTTGATGGTGTCTGCCTGACTTCGGACTTGTCTTTCCAAAGTAAGCACTGGCTGTACATTGCTAAGTAGAGAATGGGCTATAATATCCTTCTCGCTAGAAACCATGAAAGTCTTACTGTTAAAATTGACCGTATTGGAGCTGCTCGGAGGGATGTACGGCCTTGCGAACTCGTCTCTGGGCAGGCCAAGAAAATATTCACCAAGCCCACCCAGACCGGTGATGTCCATTTCATCCAAGTTAAGCTCTCCCCCCTCAACTTCATCTGTATGGAATTCCTTTGGAATCTCTTCTTGAAAGTCCCTTGGGATCTCTTCGGCCAATGTTGGGTCAGTAGGGAAAGAGGGCTCCGGGTCCCGGAGAGCAATCTCATATCCTTGGGAAGTCTTTTTCTTCTTGGCTTCCCTGTCAGCACCTTCACTTGCTTGCTTGCGAGTCCTCTTTGAAGCTCTTGAGGGTTTTGGGAGATTCACTTCCTGCTTTTCGCTCTCCTGCTCCACCACTTGTAAAAGGGCTGCATCAATTTGAACCTGGGACAGTCCCTCTGGGTCTGTTGGGGCCTCCTTCTCAGTATCACCTTCTGCCTTCTTGCCTTTCTTCTTCTTGCCTTTCATTTTGCTTGGGGCTTTGGCCCGAGCAGGCAGGTAGAGTGTCCCATCCAGCTCATGGGACCTTCTCAGCACAATGTCTTCATCAGGCTGGGCGGCAAGCTCTTCCCAGGTTAGGTCTCTCCGACCTGTTGTGTTCCACAGATGGGACCTTGCTAGGTTTCCAGTGTTAAAGGCCTTGTGGAAACGGTTCTCCCAGTTCTCTGCAGCCCATGCGTTGATTTTGCCACAGGTAGTCTGTCCGGCCTTCAGGTAGTCCCCGAACTCCTTTGGCAGCTCTATTAAAACAAAAGAGAAATTGGTTAGTACAAAGAAGAAAAGAGAGATTCGAACAGAAACTTAAAATAAAAACTTACGGTCACTCCTCCATCTACTCCTAATGAGGCTTGGATTCTCTCCGGTCTTGATTTTCTTGCCATTTTCCCACGAGTCACTGACAAACAAGAATTGGCTCCTCCATTTGCTCTCCGACTCCAGGAGATCATCAACAGCTTTGAGATCGTTCCCCATGTTGAAATGGTAGAAGGGGAACTGATGATGCTTGCACAGGTTGGCCACTGCAACGAACTCTTCCATAGGAAGAGGGATCCCTGATAGCCTGGATGCAATTATGCATGACATCAAGGTGAACCAACCATTGGAGCTTAACTGTGATGGGCAGAGTTTGACCAAGTGAAAGTAGCGCACTATCTCCGGGTCCAGTGGGAACCTGAGTCCCCAGTTGAATAGCTCCGTAAAGAAGACTATTTCATTCTTTTTACAATCCTTCGGGGTCTCCGGATCGATGGGAATCCTTATCTTTACGTTCTCAGGGATCCCCCACTTGGTGCGCAATCTACCCAGATCTGAAGTATGGATGAACGCATACTTGGTCTTAGCAAGGCCAAAAGATACTTGAACTCAACTTTATGAAAGCATGGCCCCACTCTCCCTTCAAGGCTCTCCGGCAGGTCCGGACGCCTCAGATATAAGTTCTCTTTGCCCTTCTTGGTAACAACAATAGCAGTATCAGCCTGTCCGAAGGACTCGGACTCAAAACGGACCTCCTCATTGGAGTCCTCCATCCTCTCCTCCATAATTGTTGGGGGAGCTTCTGTAAAAGTAGTCCGGGGAGGATTGAAGCTTGGCATAGCTGACCCTCCGGACTGTTGACTGCCCGTATTTATTCGACTTCTCACCTCAATTTGAGTTTCTGAGGCAGAAGATTCTTTGGGGGGTAGTGGGCTGCTGGCCTCTAGTCTTGACGGCCTCCCCCGGGGAGCTCTAATAGTTGCCCCAGACTCAGATTCACTGTTTTTTGCCCCCGATTTCGAGGGAGTGTTTTTAGAGGATAGCCCTTTGACTAACCGGCTTGGCCTTTTGATGACTAGCTTATCTGGGGAGTGGTCAGAGTCAGACCCCATGGCAATAAAAGACGATTTTTTCCTAACACCGGTAGCAGTAACTCCTGGTTCAACAGCAGGGATTGACTCCTGAACTGAGGAGCCAGAAACTATGGGAGAAAGGGTGGATTGAAAGAGCTTTTTAGGCTTAGTACCTTTGGAAGAAGATGAGCCTCTATCAGATTCTGCGACTAGAAGAGGCTGGTTTCTCAACAGGCGACGATGGTAGCCCTGCTGCAAGTCTTTTTTCCTTCTCGACCCTTTGTGCTTTCTCCAACTCCGAGAGGTTAAGCCAGCCGCCTTTGATCAGTGTTGTTCTTGCTGTAAACATAAACAGCCAAGGAAGTTTTGAGTTCTAGAGAGATAAAGCTCTGGGTAAAATTGCAGAGTGAAATTTGAAAGAGATAATGAGATAATGAGACAGTGAAAAGTGAATGAGAATTTATAGTAAGTGTAAAAAAGGGAGTTGATTCCTAGGAGAATCCAAAAATTTGGGCAATGATTAAAAGACGGCGTTGATGTCATTAATGGCAATTAAAGAGGTAACTTGTTCGAGAAGGTGGTGCGAAATTCATGGTGAAAAAACGGCTGGAGTGACCTATCAGAGAGTGACACGTGTCCCATTAACTCTGGCAAAAACCGTTTGGGATTCGTAACGTTCAATCTGTCCGGGTATACCCACAACTCTCTCCGAATTGAGAATCACTTCCTATAATCGGACTGTTTTTCAGTTCTTTGACAAGGACACTCGTTCAAACACCTAAAAAAGGGGCTCCTGATGAGTCCGAATTCAGGATACTCCCCGGAAGGGCAGGTCAGTGTAAATTCTCTCCGAATACCGGACAGACCATTTGGACCGGATAGATCACTTCGAACCAATGTGAGCCTAAGGTTGTTCGAACTATGACAAAAGTACTAAAAAACCTAAAACACTTCCTGACTAAGCTACCTGTCCTCCTGCTTAGAACTCATGGGTCTTTAAACATGACCCGTGTCCATTAAACTTGACCCGAAAGCCCATAAGGGCCCAAACATCACACTATAAATACTCAACCACCAGCATTAACTTCTGGTAATGAAAATTAACTGCTACCAAGCTGCTTAATTATCTCTCCACCTTGAAACACCCATACACCACCTTGAAACACCCATACACCACCTGGAAACACCCGTACACCACCTTTAAACTCCACTTAAATTACTAGCCTACCCTCAGGCTATTTTTATCCACACCACCATTATCAATAAAAAATTGTATCTCATCTCCAGCAATTTCTGCCACAATAACTACCACATCCTCATGCGGACCAGCTATATCCCGCATGTCATCATCTTAAAAGCAAAGTATTGGGGATTGATTTATGTACAAATATGGTGAAACATCGGCCTCCAACTGAGTTGCTAGACTAACAATATGTCTTTTTCACGAATAATTCGATGTCCCTGTAATAACATATCCTCGAAAAATTGTTAGTGACTCAAACAAAGCACATAATTTACTAACCTTTCCTCTCACAATTAGCTCTTCCACCATATTTATGTTGTTCATATCTGGTTTTGGATCTAAATATTATGTGGTGATGTCAAATGCATCAATAAATTCTTCATCAATAGGCTTTGATATCATCAAAGTATATTCTTGTTTCAGAGCGTTTTTCTACTTTTGAGCAACCAAAGAATATATTTCACAAATTCCACCAGCTTCCCATATTCAATCAAGGCTTGTATCTATGTTTTCAGTGCCATACAATCCTTTGTATCATGCTCAACGTCTTCATGATACTTACAATACATATTACTTATGCTCTCCCTCGGAGTTTGTATTGGAAATGGCTTGCGGAATTGTACATGCGAATGTGCTTTCTCAAAGATGGTTGTTACACATTCATTAAAATCAGAAAAATGTGTTGGTCAGATCCATTTGTTTCACATAGGTCAGACATATCACTGAGTGTTAGAAATTGGTGCATATTCTTTCATTCTTGGAGGCGCGAGAATTATTGTTTGAACTAGTGCTTGAGCTTATACAACATTTGCTGGTTGTGATACTTGATGTCGGATATTTACGGGTGATACATTATTTCTTACCATCATCGGATCTTGGTAAAATTGATTGTGACTAAACTGCTACATAGACTCCAACTCTGATGCTCGTGTTTCTTCCACCAAATGTTTTTTCTCTGTATGGTCCAGCAAGGCTCCAAATGGCATAGCTTGTGTTTCTGCAACATTATCCTCCATGACGTTTGGGAGAAAACCCATTTAGAAAGCATCCAAAGCCACGTTGTCCTCGTTAAATTCCATGTCGGTTTTTACTTGGATAAAATTATTCGTATATTCTTTAAGATTTTCCCTAATTTTTTGTCTATAGTAGATGGTCGTATCCTCGTTTTCTCTAAATTTCTTACTTCTCATAAAGTGTTAACAAAAAATACTCCAGAATATGTCATAACTTATCTTCATGGTAATTAATCATTAAATTTTTGAACTGTTCGACTTGAGTTCCGTTGAACTTTTCAAGTTTAGAAATATCAAACCATTTCGGAAAGTGACCAGAAAGGATTTTTGGGGAGGGAGAAATTACCTCCAATTATGACCCACTTTGTATGCAGTACCCCCGGACCTTTATTGACTGCTGCATATAGACCTTCTTCGGATGGATATGTAAATTGATTACTCACACGATACTCGATATTATGGCTACCGGATTAAAATTGAATACGTGGAGTTTCCCGCTCCCGTCAAGCCACATTCACAACTTTATCAGGCTCATCGAAGTAAAGTTTTTTCTTTCCATGATCGTATTTTTCTTTCCTCGAACTCTTAACACCACGAGTTGAACGAAAAGAAACTTTATACCTCCTTGAATATTTTTTCTTGTAGTTTCTATGATGTTGTTTATCTCTTTCCTAGAACAAAGATTCATCCGAGCTATGTGTTGAATATTCGCTAGATTCTGTTGATTCATAATGACGTTCAGATCTTGTTCGTCTCTTCAAAGAATGATGACTTTTCCTCTGACATTTCTTCTCAGATTGAGCAATATTTTGTACTTGATCTGCTCTAACTACCTGTTCTCGTCGGACCTCAGACCTAATTTTTTGTGCACTGATTATCGCCTCCTTTTATGTATTCAACCTGTCAATATCCTCCAACAGTTCTTCTGTCAGGCTACTAAAGCATATTCTTCCAGTAACATTTCAGCGTACAAATCATTATTATTTCCTTCATTTGTTACTTATTCATCGATCAAGAGATCTCCAGGTAAGTCTTCGATCATGTGGTTTTTCGTATTAGCCTTTAACTCTCCAAAAAATTTGTCTTCATTACTTTAACAACATTTTCAGATTAACACTATGGTTTTAGAACATCAATTCTGAGTACCAATCGTGTTTCCCACAGACTGCACCAATGCTGAGTCTAGATATTATTTTGTGAGATGAGGGTCATGATTATAATTGTATGAGAATATTTGTCACGATTATATTCATATGCTAGCAATTCTAGAGAGAGAAACATAATGATTAGAGAGAAAAATAGACAAAAAGAATAAAAGAAGTAATGAATTACTAAATATTGGACTATTTGCCCAAAAGGAGATGTCATTTTTATAGTATATGGGGTAGATCCTTAATTTACATATTGATCCTCTCATAAGTGGATCTTCCACCCCTCTTCCAGACTAATTATTAGCATACTCACTAGTTATTACATAGGACCCCCTCAATTCTTATACTTTCTTTACTTTTATCTTTTACATTTTATTACATCAAATTCATCCCCTATTTACATAAAATTTAGCTTATTTTCCAATATATTTTTATTCCCTTTTCAATCACGAGATCGGACAATATGGAAGAACTCAATTATGCGCCTAAATTCGTGTTCCTTCATGACTGAATGATGATCATTGCTTCTCTCTCTACAATTTTTCTTAGACTTGATTTTTATACAATTTTTTTCAATAAATATTATTTTTCTTGTGAAATACATATATATTCCAAAAGAATTCATAAAATTAAAAAAAAACATCCACTGTAATTTTAATAGACCGAAGAGTATTTTAGGGATTTTATCATGTCTCTCGTAGACTCGTTATCCGGAACCTAACATAGGGTTTGAATCAAGTTTTTAGTTCAAAGTCTAAAACTTTTCATTTTGTATCTCCTAGAACAAAAGTTGAATCTTTTTGTGGAAATTTGGTCTCGAACACTCACATAAGATCTTTAGTTTCTTGGTTCCTCATCTGGGTTTTTATTTTTTGTTTTAGAAAGACAAACATAGTAAGACTAGCCTATAATTTACAGTATAACAATATCTTCATATGGGTTTCTTCGGTTAAGTTAGTTTCTTGTAGAAAATTAGTGAAATACTATCAGCTCATACGTTTCAATTTAGTTTATAGTCTTGCTTAGTTGAAAAAATCTAGTTACTTTCTCTAATTCTTTTGATGTTTATACTTATAACACCATTGTTAGAATACTGTGTAATTGGGGTTTGACTAGGAAGTTTAATTCATTATTGTTTGAGATCATTAGAAAAGTCAATCACCAAAGAGAAGAGCACATGCTGGGTGATTGGGGTTTCAATGCTAGGTAATTAAGGTTTCAGTAATGGCATTGGGTTTGGTTTGATTGGGTAAGTTAAATTTAGATAAGTTTGGTTTGGGTTTATTGTTTTGATCCGAGTCTAGCCCACTTAAAGTTAAAGAAGGTTAAAAAATAAGAGATAGATGGTAAATGGAAAACAATTAATTCTAAATAGTAAAATGATGTGGCGGATGATTGGACTATTGACTGGACTGAGGGATTGACATATTTGTGCGAAATTCTGAGGGACCAATAGTAACACAAATTGTGGATCTTTAGGGTGCTACGTGTTAGATTTCCATAGCTCACATGTGCTAAGAGACTGATTTAGAAAATTTCTGAAACATAGAGGATGGGTGAGAGACAAAAGTGAAGATCAGAGACTAGTATGATACGCGAGGGAAACTGGGGGTCAATGGTGATTTTTAGCCTAGTAAATGTATTCCGTTCTTCTGATCTTTCCAAATACAAGCTTGATTTTTTCCAAAAGAGCCAAAAATTTCTTTTATCTTTAGAAGTCTGAGTGAGTCCCCTGTTTTCTTTCAAATCTAGAATTTAACTATTTAACCATCTTTTCAACTCATTGTGAATAATAGAAACTTTGGAGTTCTTTGAGTGAGTAATGTCTCGGTAAGTAAAGGTGAAACATTTATTTATTCTTTCCTTTAAGCTTTTTCTTCTTTATGAAATTAATTTTCTTCAGTTGTGAAGAGGTAGAATCTGATGTTAGAGTGTCCTGATGTTTTTGTTTTGTAGAAATCCATAGACCAATTTCTAATGTTTGAAGAGTATTACTAGTGTCTCCATCTTTGATCTCATGTAAGTAATTTATAGTCTCAGGGTTTCTTGTATTAGGAGAGTCTTGGTTTGATATAGTGATATTAAATGCTTGATTTTTCTTGATCCCAATATATAACTCTTTAACATCCTCTTGATTTTTCTTAGATACTTGATTATTTTTTTATATCTCGTAAACTTGTTTAGTGCTATCATATTGGAAAATTTCAGTATTGTTTATATCAACATTCTTTACTAAGAATGATTTGAGCTTAAGGTTTCATTTTCCAGTTGGCCTAGGATTGCTTGTAATGTAGTTTGATATGTGGGTCGGTTGGCATCTTGTTTAGTTTTGACGGACAAAGATTGTGTGCAGTCTGTCAGATTATGACCTATGTGACAGTAGTCAAGGTAATAACTAGGCATTTCATTGTATTTTACATCCTGCAGATAGCCTCCAGATTGACCAAAACGTATCGAGATTCTTGTCAATAATTTCTTGAAAATATTCATTGTTATCCATGCCTTATGACAGTTGTACATGACCCGTTTTTATAGGAGATCCGAACTGTTAAATGACTCTCTGTTGTCTTGGCCATAACCCTGATAGTGTCCGCATTGTACATAAAATCTGGAACATTTGGGAATGTTACCCACACATGGATTACAGGGGACTCTGTCTTAGGATGGAAGGTCAATAGTCCACACATTCTTTCGCCACACTTTTTTATGTATTCTTGGAGATCTAATTCATTCAAGAGGTGCGTGTTGTTCTAAAAGTCTGGGCTAAATTATCCAACCAAGCCTAAAGGTCCAATTTTTTTTAAAAAATGTTTGGTATAATTGGTTTCTCCATTTGAAAACTTTTCAATGAGAGACTTAGCATTAGATTTCGGTGATCATTTATCTTTCTGTAGAAATTGAATAGATTTGAAAGTGCATTATCTTATACCGCAACTCGAAGTCTTTGAATTTATATAGATTGATGTCAGCGGATTAATGGGTGAATGGTTGTATCCAAGCGGATGAAATAATCTAGGTTTTGTGTCCTCTTTAATAGCAACATTTTTTTTTCCAAAAGTTTTGAAGATGTAGTTTGAGGTCCAGTTCTACCATCATAGAAACGTTCCGTTCCGTAATTGTGACGAGGTTGGTGGCTTGAAAATAAAACCATCCTTAAATTGATGATGATTCTTGTTTTTTTTTTATCATGCCTACATTTAGATGATGTTGCTCGTTTAGAAAAAACCTCAAAAAAAAAAAAAAAAAACGTTCCTTAGATCATAAACATTTTGATATCTCCTCGTTAATTACAAATGGATGTTGTACCCGGCAGGATTATAATCGTTGTTTCCAAAACTTTACCTCTCTAGTTAATCGGTTCTTGAAAACAATAATCTTGTTTTTAATATAACTCCCGACAACTGCAGGTGGGTGCTACTAGGCAATCCGCAGTCCTGGCTTTACTGACAATACTAAAGATGGTAAAAGTTTGGTCCGATATCGGACAAAAAAAGTTACTAATATATAAATTTCGTTTTGACTCAAGTTCTCAAATTTGATCCACTTTATCAATTTCAACCTGATTTTAACAATCGTTTCTGAATCCTTATAAAAAAATAGTTTATTTCTATCCGGAAATCAACTTTAGACAATATTTCACCACTCAAACCACATCATTTACAACCCGGATCCATCGTGATCCATTCACATTATTTTTCACTTTTTCTAAAACAACAATTCATATACACAAATCAAAAAGTTTTTATAATCGTAGACTGATCTTTTCATAGTAAATTTTGAGATCCAATTCCATTTACTATACAACAAACCATGAACCAACACAACTAAAATAATAATGATAATAATAATTATAACTATAGAATCAAAACATTAAAAAAAATAGAGTTGGGACCTAATCCTTAACCAGCTTCTTCGCGTGTACAGGACCTGGAGTATCAACAACAGGAGTCGGCTGATTCAACGGTGGCGCTGCTAATGACGGTCCAGAATCCGGCGGAGGTGGTGACGATGAGAATTGAGGAGGAGGAGAAGGAGGTGGGTTGGGGTCAGTGATCGGGGTGGTAATATCAGGAGTAGGGGGCGAAGGTGGTGAAGGGGGTGGGTCAGACCCGAATGGAGGTGGAGTGAGACCCGAATATGGAATTGGATCCGGATAGAGAGTGGTGGGTGGAGTAGAAGTAGAAGAGAAAGAAGAGGAGTGACAAGAGTCGGCGGAGCATTGATGAGGTTTTTGGTGATTTTGTCGAAGAAGACCAAATCCTACGACGAGACCAATAATAAGGAGAAATGTAACTATGAAAATGAAGATTTTGGTTGCTTTGCCAACATAACACATATCGTTTTTAACGAGAGATAAATGAGGTCTTGGGTGTCATGAGTGAGTGTGGAGGAAGAAGATGGGTACTTGGACGGACCCTTGAGTTGGTGGGTTTAGGAGAGAGAGAGAGAGAGGTGGCACATGAAGGCCATTAGTTAATGCTTTATTTATGAGTCACGACGCAGATGAATTATTATTGGAGAAAAAGTGTTCGTATCGGTAAAAGGAACATCCACATTTATTAACTTCCAAAACTTGTCCAACTAATTTTGATATAAAAAATTGTGATATGTTATTTTGTAATTAATTTTAGGAATGCAACAAAAAGACGCAAGTGTAACAAGTTAATTTTAAGAAAGATTATTAAATCATAGAGTTGCTAATCAAGTTTAAATTAAAATCATTTTCAATTAAACACATTAAATTATTTTTATAAAGGATTGTTTGTTAGGTTTATGATTTTTTTAGGTTTTATTTGTTGTAGGCTAAACACAAGCTTTATAAAAAATCTTTTGTAATGATTCATCAAAATTGTTCAAAAATCCACATTGATTGTTATAAATATAATTTGTGACACTTTAAAAAAATAAGTGAACACTCATTATTCTATTTTGCATTAACTATTCTTTCTATATTTTATATTTATTTTTTAATGCCGAACTCGGACGTATCAACGTCAATCGTAGTGAGAGTGACATTCGAATTGGTATCTAAAAACCACTTTCAAAATCAGACTACTTATTATTACTTATCAGACTACTTATTATTACTTTTGATCGCTTCTGAAACGAATTGTAACATAATGGCTACTCAGAGAGCACTAGTATACCCCTTTGCGAGAAGGTTCAGAGTCACAAAACCCACATGATTCATATCTTTCTCCAACTCATTTAGAAGAGTAAAGGCAACGGCTCGTGTTCCAGATCGCAACACTCCAAGCAGAGAATGAGGTGTTGATGAAAGTCGCTCTTGTGGCTAAATTGGCAGCTCCTCGAAATGAGAATAACACTGAAACTTATAGCTGAGTCGCGGTGCGGTCTGAATTTCGCGTTGAGTCTTCTTCAGAGGAGACAACTCAGGACGATACTTACGATTTTAGCAGACCTTATGGAATGAATCACACTCATAATTCTTCAAGGCTGGAGTATCAGACACGAGATCAGTATCTTTCAGTATCAATGAGTGAAGGCAAACAAAATCTTTTTCTCTCATAATAGAAGCATCATCGTAGGTATCATGAACGCATAAAATATAGGTAAAATTTGAGGTCTCGAGGTGAGACATGGACCATAATGAATTCTCACATGAACCCCGAAATAGATCAAAGGTAGCTCGGGCAAGATGCAGGTTATAGTCGTAGTTGTCGAGCCAATTCAGGTCAAACTAGTGGCTCAACAGTATGCCCGAGATCCTCAGGCCGTTCTTTCTTTGGAGGCTTAACAAAAATGTTACCTTCTCGTGTCAAGACCTCAGGTTGGTACTAATTTGGCAAAAGAGGTCATGAGGAAGAAAGGTCTGCCTTAATGGAAGCTATTAAAACAAGTAGAGCCTCATATATGGATTGGGGAGACCATATGTCTTCGTCTAATTTTAGACGATACTGACCAGCCTCCGACTTTGATTTATGTATGTGCTTCGAGTGTGTACAGCGCACCATAGGTGGTTCAATTCCAACAATAAATTTCATATCCCTCCCATTCATATTTCACAATTCCAACACATAAGCGATTAGTTTAGGTCCAGACCCTGAAATCACTATAGCGCATCGAAGTTCCTCTACGGGCTAGGGAGATGATGATCAGTTGAATAATTGGTAAGGGATGAGAAATTTACCAAGCTAACCAAAAATATGGCGCAGATTTACAAAAAAACTAATAGCCAAGTCCAATCCAGGCCTCCTCCTCCAATGACCAATCCTCGAGATGATATAAATGGAAAGTACTACAAGTTCTATAATGATGTTGGTTATTAGACAAAGGATTTCATAGCACTCAAGTAATAGATCCATAGCTTGATTGATAACAATAAGCTGATTCAGTGCATAAGAGACAATAACTCGATTTAGAGAAGTTCTGGGAACGGATCGGGGTCTGCTAGGGCAAGTGGATCAAGGACTCGGGTAGCCGTTGCGAAACAAAAAAACAACAATATGATAAGTGATAGCCAAGAGGCCACTGTTTGTGACTTGACCAATGAATATTTATACCCTGGCCTAAACTGTCATGTTGTACAAGTTATCTTCAGCATAATGTATCTTGACTCGGATCCCGAGCGTCATGTGGTTACAGTGGTGTTCGTAAGGATGATTTGAGTACTGTTACAGGGCTCTTAAATATTTATGAAGGTGATACCGCTCCGTGAATCTTTAATTCTTATAGACAAATGCATGTCATGAGCCTTGAAGTACATTTTCGTAGAAGAACCTCTCCACACCTTAGTCAGGCTTCTTACCATACCATTGTTTTAGAACATGATGATTTGCGAGATGTTGCAGGCCCTCATGAGGATGATGTCTTGATAAATGCCTCTGTGGGAGGATATGAGATTTGTATGGACTTGATAAACACAATAATTTCCACTAACATTTTGTTTCAAATAGCCTATGATCGGATGAGAAGTGCATCTGTCATACGCCACATAGATCGAACAAAAGCTGGGTCCATCGAGCGAGTGCCATAGTAACAAAAAAATTTGAAACATATGTCAATCTGGGGAAATCTGAATTTAATAATACGCTCATGGTACTTTTATGGTGGCAGACCATTCAACCTCTTACAACACAATCTTTGGAAGGTTATGGCTTGACCAAATGCATGCAGTAGCCTTCACCATCCACCAGTTCCTAAAATATGTGGTAGGATACATGGTGGATTTTTTTCAAAAAAACCAAAAGGTTGCAAATTAGTGATTTATTGTTTTATTAGCACTTATAAAAATTAAAGAATAAGGTTAAATGGGATGACAAAAAAAATACACATGGAGGAATAACAGTTTTCAAGGCGTTTTATGAGAAAATCATTATGTATCAATAAGTGTAGGACATATATACGATTCTTCGTATGCCACATGGAAAGCTAATCCAATGTTTACCAAATAGTAAAAAGCGAGTTGGAGAATGTGTATTGTCTTCACCAATTTGAATATAACGTGTCCATAAGATATGTTCCTAGTACACAGAGTATACTAGTTGATATATTCCAAGTTGGGCAATAGGCTATTATCGTTCATGGATGCTTATTCATGGTATAACCAAATTTAGAATTATTTTTTGGACCAAAAGAGTATTACTTTTGAGACAGACCGAAGTCTATATTTATATAAGGTAATGTCAGTTGGGTTTAAAAATCTACGGTCGAATTATCAATGATTGGTTTACAAGTTTTTGTCTCATACAACGAAAGAAATGTTGAGGTCTACATTGATGATATGGTTACAAAAATTTAGGAAGACTCAAAACATATTTTAGATATGGTGGAGATTTTTCAGAAGCTTAGAGCCGTCAACTTGAAGCTCAACCCGGATAAGTGCACATTCAAAATCATGTAGGGAAAGTTCCTTGCGCACTTAGTAAGTGAATAAGGAATTGAAGTTAATCCAGTATAGTTAGAAGTTTTAGCTTCCATGTGGCCACATCGTAACCTCAAAAAGTATCAAATACTGATCAGTAGCCATGCGGCTTTGAACATGTTCATCTACCAATCTTTAGATAAACTTGTCATCTTCTTTAACTACTTCGAAAGTTTAACGAATTTCGTTGGACTATTTAGTATGACAAAGTGTTAAAAAATAAAAAGAGAAGTAGCCGCAGGAAGCGGCTAGGGTTTTGTGTTTATTAGAAAATGTTCCTTTTTGTATTGAACTGTTTTTTTTTATAATGCAAACCTAAGTAGGGCTCTCAATATATAGAGAACTTAGAGGCATATACAAGGAAACTTAATACATTGAATATTCTAACACTCCCCCCTCAAGTTGTGTAGTGGGATCACCAATACCCAACTTGGATAAAACTGATTCGAATGTTCTTGCAGCAACCGCTTTTGTCAGGATGTCTGCCAGTTGGTCTTCGGATCTAACAAACGGAAATTCGACTGTCCCATCTTCAATCTTTTCTTTTATGAAGTGCCTATCTATTTCAATGTGCTTTGTTCTATTGTGTTGTACCGGGTTCTCTGAAATCTTAATCGCATCTTTATTATCGCACATTAACTGAGTTGGGCACTTCAGAGGGGATCCAATTTCTTTCATTATCTTCTTTAACCAAAGTATCTCGGTAATCCCCTTAACGATTCGTCTAAATTCTAATTCAGCACTTGACAGTGATACTACTTTCTGTTTCTTACTCCTCCAAGTCACCAAGTTACCTCCAAGAAGAGTAAAGTAGCCAGCAGTTGATCGCTTGTCATTAGGATTCCCTCCCCAATCAGCATATGTGAATACTTCAACATCAAGGTGTCCATTTTTCTTAAAAATTATCCCTCTTCCTAGTGTGCCTTTGAGATATCGAATAATCCTCATTACTGGCTCCATATGGTGTTCCTGAGGATCATGCATGAACTGGCTAACTACTCCCACCGCGTATGCAATGTCGGGTCGAGTGTGAGCCAGGTAAATCAATTTTCCCACCAACATTTGGTACATTTCTTTACTCGCTGATCTGGCCCCTTCAATTATCTTTAGATTGTGATTCACAACCATAGGAGTATCATTTGGTTTGCAATTCACCATGCCAACTTCAGCTAATAAATCCAATATATATTTCCGTTGGGAGATATAAATCCCTCATCTTGACCTAAGAACCTCGATTCCTAGGAAATACTTCAATCCCCCAAGGTATTCATTTTGAACTCCTTGAGGAGGTTTTTCCTAAGAGAGCTAATTTATTCTTCGTCATTCCCCGTTATAATCATATCGTCGACATATATTATAAGACAAGTGACTAATTCTCCTCTCTTTTTGTAAAACAAGGTATGATCCCTATTACTCTGTTTGTAGCTATACCGCTTCATTGCCATTGCAAATCTCCCAAACCAAGCACGAGGAGACTGTTTGAGCTCATATAATGCCTTTTTCAGTTTACATACCTCATTTTCTTGAAAACCATCAAAAAACCCTGGTGGGGGTTCCATATATACCTCTTCTTCCAAGTCTCCATGTAAGAAAGCATTTTTTACATCAAATTGATGAAGAGGTCAATCTTTATTCGCGTCTATTGAAAGTAAAACTCTGATAGTGTCAATCTTTGCAACCGGAGAGAACGTTTCAGAGTAGTCTATACCATATGTTTGTGTATATCCTTTGGCAACCAATCTTGCCTTGTGTCGCTCAATGGTGCCATCAGATTTACATTTTATATTAAACACCCATCTACACTCAACTGCTTTCTTCCCTTATGGTAACACACAATTCTCCCATGTACCATTCCTTTTTAGAGCTTCAATTTTGGTATTCATTGCCTCATGTCATTCAGTCATCTTCTTAGCTTCTTGAGCTGTTTTAGGGATTTATTCAGAGAGAATAATAGCTGAAAACGTATTTGCAATATTTGTCATTCCTTTCCTGTCCGTTTTTACCGGATATGTAGAAGCACGAGGAACGTGTTCCGGTGAATACCGGTCAGGAGGAACCCTTCTATTTTTTCTTGGGGGAAGAACTAGAGTTTGAGTTTTAACAAATGAACTTCTCGAAATGTCATGGTCAGTAGCATTTTGTGAATTATGACATTGTAAATTTTTTACCTCTTGATGGACATTTTCTTCGACTGATTCGCTGGTAGTATCCATGGCATTTATTTCTTGTTGGAAATTATCTTCGGGAGAATCATTGGTGGTAAGAACTGCCTCGTCAGTCTCCTTTATGTTGGAAGAGGTGTGTTCGGTGGCGCCATCTACCGACTCTGTCGGAACATCCTCAAAGTAACTTTCATATAGCAACCAGTCGAGTGATTCACTTACTTTCTCCCCCTGAGCACAAGATTGGTGGTCAAAAAAATAATCGGATTTTAAAAAGTCATAGTCCATTGTGACATGGATTCGACGAGTAACCGGATTGTAACATCGATAGCCTATTTGATGGACACCATACCCAACGAATACACACTTTTCAGCACACGGATTAAGTTTGTTTCGACTAGTTTTAGGGATATGAAGAAACACCGAACAATCAAAGACACGAGGTGGTAAGGTCATAATAGATGGAATTGTAACTTGGGTGGCAAGCACTTGTAATGGAGTTTTATTTCCTAGACATCGGGTTGGTAGACGATTTGCAAGATACGTGGTTGTAGCAAGAGCTTCTGGCCAAAGAGAATGAGGAACTCTAGATTCAATCATAGTAGCACGAGTTTTTTCAAGTAAAGTACGATTTTTTTATTCTGAAGTACCGTTTTGTTGAGGTGTGTTTGGACAAGTGGTTTGATGGATAAGACCATTTGTTTTGAAAAAATTATGCATTGTTTGGTTGACAAACTCTGTTCCATTATCAGAACGGAGAATTTTAATTTTTTTGCAAATTTAGTCAAAATCATTTTGTAAAAACAAACAAATATTTCTGGTACTTCCGATTTATGTTTCATGAAGTATATCCAAGTCATTCTTGAGAAATCCACAAATAAAACAAAGTATCTGATTTGATTGTTAGTGGAATTTGGTGCTGGACCCCAAACATCAAAATGGATTAGCGAAAAAGCATAATCAACTCTAGTATTACTTTGATTAAATGAGACCGTACGATTTTTTTGCAAGAATGCAGGTTTCACATTTCTCATGAATGGAATTATTGAAAAAATGACTAGGAAACAAACTTTTAAGATAGCTAAAAGAAGGATGACCAAGTCGTCGGTGCCATAACCAAAGTTGCCTTTCGGTTATTCCGCGATCAAGCATGGCATGTCCCTTATGAACTACCTCATCAACATAATAGAGACCTCCTTGTTTAGTACCACGCCCAATGATCTTCTTCGTACGAATGCCCTGTAAAATGCAAAAAAATGGATACATAAGAACCACACAGTTGAGTTGTTTTGTCACTGGACTAACATATAATAACTTTAAGGATAGTGAAGGAATGTAGAGGCAGTTTTTAATTTTCATTTTTTTCGGAAAAAATAATTGAACATCCCCATTTGACTTCACAAATTTCTCCACTAGTAGTCTCAATATGGGACTTCTTTGGAGATGACATGTCACCAAAGTCTTTAGGATCATAAGACCTGATGTCTGTAGCCCCGTAATCAAAGATCCAAATCATTGATTTCTCAAACCCTTTACCTCCAAGTTTTTCATAGGAGTTCGCCGCCATTCCTCCAAAACGAGTGCCACTTCCTTGCTCATTTTTAGTCGGATCTTCACCGCTACTTGTAGACGAAGCCTGTTTGACATTAGATCTGAAACACTGGTTATTTTTCTCCTTATGACCGTCCTCCCACCATTCTGGATAGCCAACTAGCTAGAAACATGTCTCTTTAGTGTGTTTCTTCATCCCACAATGAGTGCAATACAACTTGGATTTATCTTCTTTCTCTTTGGATCGGAATTTAAACCTCTGTGCAGAATCTTTAGCAGCCAAACCCATTCCAATTTCAATCGAGTCACTATTAGAAGAACTTGATTTTAGTATATTAAGCTTGGCCCCTTCCCTTCGTATTGTAGCATATGTTGTTTCCACAGAAGGAAGATGATCATTTTTCAGGATATCTCTCTTGACCGGTTCCAGCTTGTCATTAATCGCTATTAGCAATTGATAGAGTCTTTGTTCTTGAGTCTTCTTATTGTAGATCTGAATGTCTTATGGGTCTTTCATAGGGTTTGGATCTCGCCTATCTATAGACATCCAGATGTTCTGCAGTTTGTTCCACAAGTCTTCTAGTGTATCAGACCCTTGCCTTGATGAATTAGCCCTCTTATGAAGGTCAAACAGCTGTAACGAATCTGTACCAGAACCGTATGTGGTGGCTAACCCATCCCAGAGGGCTTTTACAGTGGGATATTGCGAGATATTATTCACCAAGCTGGATTTAGGATTCTGGATAATCCATGTGAAAACACATTGATCATCTTGTTCCCACCTTGTATATGTTTTATCAGTTTTTGATGGAGGTGTCGGCTCCCCTGTAATGTGAGAACCTCTCCCCCTTCCCCCAATTGCTTTCTTCATCAGGTTTGCCCATAGGGCATAGTTGTCACCACCGAGTTTAATCCCTAAGGATAAATTCTCAGGGTTAGTAGTTTGTTGTTGTGTTCCGAGACCATTTCTCCGAATGACAGCAATCTGCATTGTTAATTCATCAGGGATTTGACTGACCATGACTTCATTGCCAGCCATCTTTGTTGAGGATGTTCAGAATTCCCAGAATCACACGTGCTTTGATACCATGTTAAAAAAACAAAAAGAGAAGTAGCCGTAGGAAACGGCTAGGGTTTTGTGTTTATTAGAAAATCTTCCTTTTTGTATTGAATTGTTTTTTTTTATAATGCAAACCCAAGTAAGGCTCTCAATATATAGAGAAGGTTGAGGCCTATACAAGGAAACTTAATACACTGAATATTCTAACACAAAGTATTCAATAAGATAAAAAAATATCTTGCTTCACCGGAAACATTATTTAAGCCTATCATGTGAGATAAGTGATATATTTATTTAACTGTATCCGAAGACATAATAGTGCAGCTCTGATCAAAGAAGAATGAAGTTGTCCCAAGCTAGTTTATTATGTGACGAAGAGTTTTCTCCCCACGGAAACAAAGTATTTGGAATTTGAGAAGTTGGCTTTGGATTTAATCATAATATTAAGAAACACGGGGCCATATTTCTAAGGTTAATCTATTGTGGCTCAAACGTTTTTCCCGCTTCAAAATATTCTGTAAAATCCTAATATCTCTGGAAGGTTGACCCGGTGGTTGATAAAGTTGGAAGACTTTAATATCACTTATGACTTCATGACAATTATCAAATCCCAAGCCTTGGCTAATATTCTCATGAAGTTTCACGTCGAAAGTCCCAAACCATTAGATGATCAATATGAATAAAATAGAAAGTTTGAACTGATTAAGGATCTAATATATCGAGTTGTGGGACTGGTATCCATCTTGTGAATACATCCGGAGAGGCAATAAATTACATTATCCGTTTGTTTCCAAATTTCAAATAATGAGTTTGAATATGATGCAATAATTGTTATCCCTAAATTGACTCATATGTACGCTGGAACTATAGTCCGTTTGATAAGCGATTCATAACTTCTGATAAAGCATGCTCTCATATGGAGGCAAGCGGGTAAAGATCACATGGTCAAGTATCTAAAGTTGTTGAACACTCAGCTACAACTGTTTGAAAATGTGAGCTTCGAACGATTCCCCGTGACGGAGAATTTCCAAGTAGATTGATGACGTTCCAGAAACATATCTTGTTTTTCCTTCGGATGGCGATATTGGTACTCAAATCGAAGGTCTTGACAAACCCAACAAGTTTTAAAAGTGTGTCTTGTCACGAAGTTTGGACCCTAAATTTGATTGTTTAGAGGCCCAAGATCTAATTTTTGTATATTTTTATTATTGTTGTTAATATTTTAAGACATTTATGTAATTTCTATATTTTGGAATTAGGGTTTGGGGTATTTTCTATTTAAATCATCTTATACCCAAAATTTTAGATTAGCTTTTGTTTTATTGAGATATTTTATGAACTTGCGAATTCTGTCTACCCTGGGATTAGGGTTCTATCTGCTTTGTCTTCAATTGATATTCAACCTATATCATCTTGGTACCAGAGCATCAGATTCCCTATTATGTGGCAAACGAAGAGACCGATGGAAGAATATCACGTCAATCACTATAATCTACAATTGAAAAGATCTGGATCGTGTGGGCATGATGGGGCTTGCCAAAACTAGACAATTCTAGACGATTGGAGAGCAGTTGAGTATGGTGGGAGATCAGATGAATCAAATGCAAGAAACGATGCAGAGGATGAGAACCAGAGACTGAGCTTTATGGTTGAGAAACCTATCGTTGGGTTCTAAGTGAGACTACAATATGAATCAGAATCCTTTGGCTCCGAGGAGAGATGAGGCACAGAGGTTGTGTTCCTCAACAAAATCATTGTGAACAAGCATTCAAACAATTTCCAGATCGTGATTACTATCAGAATACAAGCAACCGGTGGGAATCGGGGTTCAGTCTTGACATTCCAAAATTTCATAGGTGTCTTCAATCAGAAGAGTTTTTAGACTGGATCATATCGGTGGAAGAAGTTTTAGACTTCCAAAAACTTCTGCATGACAAGATAGTTAAGTTAGTTGCAAGTAATTTTCACGGTCGGGTTGTACTATGCTGACAACAGATAAAATAAACTCGCTTGAGATAAATTAAATCGAAAATACTAACTTGGGTTAAGTTTGTGAAATATCTTAAGGATGCGTTTTTACCCTTTAATTTCAAAACGATAACCCCTCTCAGGAAATCCAAACCTAACCCTCATTACAAACGGGTGGCCCCGATAAAGAATGATGTATTTGACACGGAAATGTATGATAATGATTATTTATGGTCAAATATCTCCCCAAATCAGTGTACAAGAAGAAGGAACAACTTAGAAGAATTTATCCTTATTTCGATAAGGTAAATAGTTATAGTTCATTTGTTCTAGTTTCTAATGTAGAAAATGGTAAAATTTTGGTTGGTAATTTTTGTGCATCTTGTTCAAAGAATAAAAAATTAGGGTTTAAAATTAAAGTGAATCATTCGATTAAGAATAAGGACGAGTTGCCTCGCAAGATAAAGGAAAAAT
Organism: Limnanthes douglasii subsp. nivea; assembly: GCA_036936605.1. Taxonomy (NCBI): domain Eukaryota; kingdom Viridiplantae; phylum Streptophyta; class Magnoliopsida; order Brassicales; family Limnanthaceae; genus Limnanthes; species Limnanthes douglasii. Next base: position 173,081,510 of record JAUPFV010000005.1, read on the forward strand.
GTTGCGTTTTAAGAAAAATAAATTAGATTATAATTAGAACCTTGAGGGTTTTTAGATAATATCAAACTTATTACTGCAATTGCTAGAAATTGTTTTAGTGTGGAAGTTCATGATAAAGCAAATGTAGTTGTGGAAAGTTTGAATGATATAGAAGCTAAAATAATATTTGATTCTTCGAAGAGTTTAGTTTTTTCAACGAAAATGAGAAAGAGAAACAAGAAGATAAAAATGCCAAACTTAGCAAAAAGCTACTAATTTTGGATCTTGCAAGATCAAACATAATGAAAAGGGCTTGTAAACTATTTAATTTAAAAATTATTTGGGAGTTGGAGAAACAATTCCATGCTTGGCAGGCTATTGTTAGATTGAAAAACATGAATCTGTTCATAAGTCACATAAACACACTACAGATTAGAGCAGATGAGAAATCATAAACTGTTATTACATCTTTTGAGTATGAGGAAAATGTTCTACTTGTTTTTGGTGGTGTGACTGCCTCAACACAATTAAACATATTTTTTCGTGGGAATATTTTATCTTAAGATTATATTTACAAAGTGTTGATCTTGCTAATGATGAGAATTCGAGGGATAATTCTTCTTATGTGGTGGAGAATGATGTCGTTCCAGAAACAGGTCCTGTTTTTCACTCGGACATCAACACTGTGCAATATTGGTACTCAAATCGAAGGTCTTGACGAGCCAAACAACTGTCAAAATCGTATCCTATCATGAAGTTTGGACCCTAAATTCTATATTTTAGAATTAAGGTTCTAGATATTTGTTATTTAAAGCACCTTATACCCTACATTTAGATTAGTTTTTATTTAATTGAGATATTTTTTCTAAACTTGCGAGTTTTATCTACCCTAGGGTTAAGGTTCTATCTTCTTTGTTTTCAATTGATATTAAGCATATATTATATATGTTGTGACTTGGATAGCTTGCTTCGAAACAGATTGTAGGCTACACTCTAGGAGTACCGTTCAATTGATAAGGAACAAAAGCTAAATCTTGAGGAAGCTTTCAAACTATGGGTTGTCGAGGTTGGAGATTAGAAGGTCGAGCTTTTTTAACTTCCTAGAAAGTGTTACATTTGGTACGAAGATTAAAAATTAGGGTAAATTTTTTTCTAATCATAAACATCACATTGTTCAAATCATGGTTCATTTGGCCTTATTGTGGTTACTATACCTTAACCCTGAGGGTTTAGTTGCAAGGTTCTTCTGGCCAACTATATCAATTGACGTCAAATCCTTGGTAAAAGATGTAACTCTTGCTAGGATTTTCCTAATACAATTTATGATGTCGCAGAATCGATTCAGAATCCGCAAGCACAAGATTTGTTATCGTGGACTACTTTTTGAAAGTGGGTAAATGTTGAATGTCTCCCTAGGAAAACCGTCAAAAATATTATCAAGTTCATTTTTACTAACATTTGTCGCAGGTTCGGAGTCCCGAAGTCAATCACCACATATAGTGGTCTTCAATTTCAAAATGTAGAGATCGATACTTTTTATCGAACAAGATATATACAGTAACACTTATCTACCATTTTCCACCCTCATGAAAATGTGTAGGTAAAAGTTACAACTGAAGCATGTTGGAAAATCTCTAGAAGAGTGTAACAAAGGCGGTTACGAAATGAAAAAAATTATCTTTATAAAGTTTTGTGGGCTTATTGAAAAACTCGTAGAACCACCGCGAGTGAAACATAATTTGCCCTTGTTTATGGAATGAATGTAGTAGTCCCAATAGAAACGGGTCTGCCATCTCACAGGATGTCGAATTACTCCCAATATGGATACAAAGAATGAAAGAGGGCTGAGTTGAATCTCATCGAGGAGAAAAATATTTAAGCTCACATATCGGTCCAATAATTTCAAACTCTCATGAGGAGTATGTACGCCTTAAAGTTCGAAATTGTCTTTACACACTAAGGATCAAAAGTTGAGTAAGTTAAGTCTAAAATGGAAATGACTGTATATCGTGGTGGAAAAAATCAAATTAGGAACTTACAAACAATTTGATGAAGAACGAATGAGACTTCAACATTTATGCAACATTGAATATCACCTTGTGGAAATTTATATATATATATATATATATATATATATATATATATATATATATTAGATAATTTATTTTTGCACGAAAATATTTGTAAATGATGAAAGTATTAGTGGTATACTTTTTTCCACCATAATAGCGCATGAATGTTTTAATGAGGTGATTACATAATCGGTAAGTTAATGAAACATTTTCCTTCAAATGTCATGAATAATTCTAAATATGGATGTTACAAGTTCGTATGTCTATTTGTAAAAAAATCCAACACATATTAGTTAAGGTAGAGCCTCGAGCTTGAAAAGATCCGAAGTAACAACCAAATTCTGCATCAAATTTTTCCTTGTATAATTTCTAACACATGTTGGTTGAGACAGAGTCTCAAGCTCGAAGCGACTCAAAGTGACCGCCAAGGTCTACATCAAATTCTTTCTTATAAAATTTCCAACTTGGTTCCCAATGCAAACTCTACGTTATTTTATGACTGGTCATCTTGGGATTAACATGAGTCACAATAGGGTGTATAAAAATAATGTCGCAACGTAAAATAAAAACAAGCAAGGTAATAATATAAAAACATTAGAATGTTGTAAAATGCCTTAGACATTTGAGGAGTTTCAGTAGTGAGATTGAGAAAAATAAGGTACAACATTTTCCTTAGTCGACTAGGGGATTTGTGTTCAAAATATAGTAAGTGAACCAAAGAGCATATAATCACTTCTCATTGTTAGAAGTAGTGGAGAGGTCATCTTGATTGAGCAGGAAATCACGTTGGTGGCTGACAGAGTGCTTGTGGCAGAAACATCAGCAAGAGAATCTAAGCGTGTGAATCCTTGGAAGCGGGGCTTGCAAAATGCTCGTCCATTATTTTGATGTCCACGTCCTCATCTTCCTTTGTATCGATTTCTTCGTCGAACACTTGGTCGAACTCCAGCGACACCCTAAGAGGACGATTAGCTTCATGAACGAGTGCCCAAAATACCCTAAGGTTGAGCTCCGGGAAACCCTGATAGAAGTTAAAGATCATTAATTCCCAAATCATATTTTTTTGTGGAGTTAATGATGAAGTCCTTCAATTCCTAGTTAAACTTCATTTTAGTTTCGACCACAACTTTCTTGGCAGCCTTCTTTTACTTTTCAAGCTTATTTTCAAGCTTTTTATGTCCTTGTTGACCCTGACTATCCTCTTGTTATGGTTTTCTTCATTTTTGAGTTGGTTATGCTTGAGCTCAAGCATCATCTTCTCCATGCTTTGATTTTTTCCTCGACATCTTCCTCGTTAACCATATATTTGATGGGCTTTTTCATAAGGGACGATAAGTCGGTAGCCTTAGCTATATGCTCCACGGCCAACTTTTGCATCACGCACTAGGTATTTTGGACTCTAGAAAATTCACTATAACTTGCGAATCATTCCCCATAATAAAGTAATAGTCAGGATAATTGTGGTTAATGAAGACTTTCCTTTAAGAAATCAATTATTTCATCAATAAAGAAATTTCTGATATGCCTAAGGTAATCATGAAAGATATCAAGGAAGGTTAGAGTTTGGGCATAGTAAAAAAATATCGAATTTATTAAAAAAGACCAGTTCATCGGATTGCGTAGACATAGACATTTTACTTTTGACTAGTAACCTCAACTAAACATTTTCATGAATTTGCAAAGGTTTTTCATTTTTTGGAGTTCTTTGGGTGTGGATATATGTACTTGATCTTTTATAGCATGACTGCATATGTGGGCTTGATGTTGAAAGCCAGATTCTGAAGCTTTGACTTAAGGGGGCTACTAGGGATGCTCGAAGCTTCCAAATTTGGTTACTCTGGTCGATGAGGATTCATAGATAAGTTCTGAGCTATGGGGTCTACCATTCTTTTTGTTAAAGCCCGCGATGAACCTTTATCTCCATTTTTTAGTAAAATTTGAAATCTTTTTTTTTTCAGACTTTTCCTATTTTTTGGGGATATCATAGTTATTAGTTGCTTCTCGGGCTTCCTATTTTCTACCACAAATATACTACGGCGTCGTGGTAGTTGTGGTTAATAGATACTTTCCCTTAATAAATCAATTATTTCATCAATAAAATTCTCGATATTCCCAAGGCAATTATAAAAGACATCAAGGTCCTCCATATGTTCGAATTTGCTTGGCTAGGATAGAGCTTATGCATACTAATAAAATCTTGAAGACCTTGGTGAAAATGAAATGAGGACCTCAATCAAGACTATCAGTAAAAAAAGACCAATTCATAAAATTGTGTAGACGTAGAGGTTTCACTTTTGACTTGTACCTTCAACTTAACATTCTCATGAATTTACAAAGGAGTTTCATTTTTTTGGAGTTCTTTGGGGTGTGTATATATGTACTTGATCTTTTAGAGCATGACTTCATATGTGGGCTTGATGTTGAAAGCCAGATTCGGAAGCTTTGACCTAGGGACCAGGGATGCCCGAAGCTTCCAAATTTGGTAGCTCCGGTTGGTGAGGATTCATAGATAAGTTCTGAGCTATTGGGTCTACCCTTTTTTTCAGAGCTCGTGAGGAACCTTTATCTCCATTTTTTAGCAGAACTTGAAGTCTTTTTTGTTTAGACATTTCCTCTTTTTCAGGTATATCATGGTTATTGGTTGCTTCTCAGGCTTCCTATTTTCTACTGCACCTTCTACTATGTCGTCGGTTAGGGCCATGGTGGAAGACGTTGATGGTTAAAGTGGAGGCATGGACTAACTAGAAGGGTCCACATAGGCGTTAGAATTCTTGAAGGACAACTAATGATAGTTGGGTTGTGCTTCGACCGCTTAGCCTCAACTGAGTCATTGACTATTTGAGGGGCCGATGTGGATTTTTACGAAGATGATGAGAAAGTCGACTCGCCCTGGGAGGAACCCTCCTTATTATTCCCAAGAGGTTCTAACCCTAGGGTTTTTATCTTTAAAGGTATACTTATTTTCTTTGATTCTTATTTTGAGTTGTGGCAAGAAAAAACCCTTGAGTCAGAGCATAAACGACACATGACTAAGATGCAAAACTCCAGCTTTAGGAAATGTAAAATCCTAACTTAAGAGATTTTCAAATTTTCATGGATAATAAGCTTCGAAGCTCCACTCCGGATAAAACTTGGCATAAACCCTGTATTTTAAAACAAACTTTTTTTACTGCATCTTGAGTTTTTAACACTTTTGCTTCGGGGGCAGGCGCTTCAAATAGCAACATCAAACACACTTCGACTAAACTCAAAGCCTTAATGGTTCAAGACACTCCATAACTAGTACATTTGATCTTTATCACGTAATTTTTAGTATTCCAATCTCTACCAGTTCGTCAAGAATATGATATCCACTGATAAAAAATATTTATTTGTAGGACTTAAAAAAAATTGGACCGATTTTGAACATCAATAATTGTAGGCTAAACACAAATCATAAAAGAAATTTGTATATTTATAAACCAATAATAATAAAAAACGAAATTAATTTTTATGGATATAATTAATCACAACCCTAAAGAGATAACCGAATTGGTGGAATAAAACACGAATCCCTCTACAATCGGTTTAAAATTTAAACTATACGCACTGGTTGAATATCCGCTGCGATTCCTTAAAATAAATGATATATAATTTATCACACTTTTAAAAATAAATAAGTTATCATTCTCCTCGTAGTACATTAATTATTAACTTTCTCATATATATATTTCTCGAAGTCCAGTTGATAATTTTTAACTCTCAACCTATTTTTTCTTGCTAAATTATTAACTTAGTCATTCACATATTCGGTTTGTAAAACCATTTTTTGCCTTACTTTAATTTGCATTAATATCAGATGCAAACAAAAAGACACCAAAATACAATGAAAAGAATCAACACATAATAGTTTAACATTCTTTTCTTTCAGTCAGTAATAGTGTTTTTAAAGCTGTTTCTCCAACTGCCGCTGGTTTTTCACTATCTTTATCACACTATAACTGACAAAACTGCCCTTGGATGCTAAAGTTAAATAAAACAAAACCAAACTAAAACATGATTAAGGACATTAACCTGACAGGCATGTCTGTCATATAATCACATCTCCATTACTATATAATATAGGGTTAGGCTAAATTAGAGCCCAAAAAATGTTAAGCATTCCCAAAATTTAGAGAATCTTTTTAATTCAATAGTCAAAGACTATTTTGCCCTTTGACCAAGAATCTTTATTTTTGTCTTGTAGTGAAATGTGGGTATAGTTAGCCAATTCTTGAAGAACACAAAATTTCTCCTCCAAACAACCCTCTAACACTCTAGGTTTAACAAAAATTTCAAAAACTCCAAAAAATTCAAAAACTCAAGTGAGGTTCAAAAACTCAAAAAAATTTAAAAACTCTTCAAATTTCAAAAACTTCAAAAACTCACAAATAAACACTTGAAGCTCCAAAAAATCATCAATTTTTTTTATAAATTCCGAATAATCGAAGGATGGACTCTCAATGTGAGAAGCTTGATGAGGAGCATGGGACTCCAAATACGGTAGTTTTCTAACCAATTTTTTTGTCAAAGTTTCTATTTTGGTAGACCTTCCACATTTAGAAAGTTGGAACACGAACTCACCCGCCGGTTTTGACCCTCTCACCCGCCGGGGCTGAAGAACACTCATATGTAGAAGATGAAGGTTCCCCGCCGGGTGAGGCCGTGTCCAACCGCCGGGGGAAGCCATGTCCACCCGCCGGGTGAGACAGCCGACCCCGGCGGGGTTGTTCCTTTGCATACCGGCGGGGCAAATCGTTATGTTTTGGACTTAATCCTTTTTTAAAGGGAAGGTGTATCCCCGCCGGATTAGTACACTTCAACCGGCGGGGTTGGCCTTTTCCACCGCCGGGGCTGACCAACTCTACCGGCGGGGTCCCGGGCTATCTCCAAACTCCAATGGAGTTGGATGTATAACCTCACCCCCGGCGGGTGGGGAATTGTCAACCGGCGGTTGACTACATCCCCGCCGGGGTGGGAATTTTCAACCGCCGGTTGACAATGTCCCCGGCGGGTCAGACCATTTAAAACCGGCGGTTGGGGTTTGGTTTGTCCGTTGGGTTGGGGTTTTGTTTTATCCATGGTCGTATTTGATGCTTCTTTTTTAACATGCATAGGGTGATGAGTCAAAGGATTATTTGACTGGTTCGTGCATGGCGAAGGGGGAGGAGGAGGAAATACCGGTGCCTTGCTCCATCGATTATAGCGAGGTGTTCAACACCAAATCACAGTACTACTCTCGGACAGACCTTATTGAATGGGTTAAGGAAACCGCATCGGATAACGGGTTTGTGATAATTTTACGGCGATGCGATAGAAACGATCGTAAAACTCCTAGAGTAGAGTTTGTGTGCGAAAGATCCGGTGTTTACACAAAACTGGTAGACCCCAAAGATCTAAAGAGGAAGTCTACCGGAACGAAAAAATGCGGATGCCCGTTCTCCCTTAAAGGAAAGAAGATGGGTGACGATTTGTGGGGAATAGAGGTTGTGTGCGGCGTTCACAATCACAGTACTACATCCTACAAAGAAGGTCATTCCTACGTAGGACGCTTTCAAAAAAAAGAGATGGAATTTGTGGTCAGTTCGAATAAAATGGGATCCCGTCCTCGTGATATTCTTGGTGGAGTCAAGAAATTGAACCCTAAGAATTCTTCTACAATCCGGACCGTGTACAACGCAATACTAAAACACCGGAAGCTCGAGAAAGGCGGTCGGTCGCAATTCCAATACTTGTTGGGTGAACTAAAGCGACTAAACTACTACGAATTCCATAGAAAGTCCGAAGACGGAAGCGATATCATAGGCGAGCTTTTTTTTGCGCACCCGGTTAGTTTGGATTTGTTACGGACATTTCCGAACGTCATCATAATGGATAACACGTACAAGGTGATCAAATACGGGATGCCGTTGTACGAGGTCGTGGGTGCTACTTATCAGAGGTTGGTGAACACGACTTTCGCTAGTTAGATTGGTAGGAATATGAAGGTATACATAGATGACATGATGGTTAAAATCTTGGAGGAGGATTTGCACATAATTGACCTCCAAGAAACTTTTGCCAACTTGACAATGGTGAATTTGAAACTGAATCTAGAAAAATGTGTCTTTGGGGTTCAATCCGGAATTTTTTTGGGTTATGTGATAAGTGAGAAAGGGATACAACCCGATCCGGATCAGCTTAGTTCCCTATTAGAAATTGATCCTCCTCGGGACATTAAGGAATTCCAAAGGCTCACTGGAAGGTTGGTTGCCTTAAATCGTTAAATTTCAAGGTCTTCAGACAAGTGTGCTTCGTTTTTCCAAACCTTGGAGAATGTTAAAGATTTTAATTGGTCTCCACAAAGCAACCAAGATTTTGATGAAATAAAAAAACACCTATCTTCACCGAAGACTTTTTTAAGCCGATTCAAGGAGAAACACTTTATGTATACTTAGTTGTGTCAGAATGTGGTATAAGTGCAATATTCGTAAGATAAGTGTACAATTACCCTCGTCCGGTGTACTACATCAGCAAAAGCTTCATAGATGATGATAAAAGGTACCTAAAGCTTAAGAAGTTGACACTAGTCTTGGTGATCGCGGCAAGAAAGATGAGGCCGTATTTTTAGTCTCATTCCATCATTGTCCGAACATCTTTTCCGTTAAAAAATGTTCTTCAGAAGGCAGACATATCAAGCAGGATGACCAAGTGGTCAGGGGAGTTGGGTGATTATGACATTTATTTTGCCCCACGAACTGCCATCAAAGCTCAATCACGTGCTGATTTTATGGTAGAATTCCATTCGGACATGAGCTATAAACGAACTTTAGAAGAAAACACCAGGAAAGAGTAGGTGGTCCGAACTGATGGTGGATCAAGCACAATGGGTTGTGGAGCTGGAATTTGTCTAACTTCTCCGCGTGGTGAAAAAATGTACCAGGCTATATGCTTTGGATTCAGGGCCTCTAACAATGAGTCTGAATATGAAGCGGTTATAGGTGGTCTTAAATTGGCTTTCCTATATGGGGCTAAAAGAGTTAGGTTGATGAGTGACTCTCATATTTTTATCCATCATGTTCAAGGTTAGTCTGAGGCCAAGAAGGAGCAACTGATCAAATACTTACTCATCCTGAAAGAGGTGGCAGCCAACTTTAAAAGTGTTTGTTATGAGCATATTCCTAGGTAGGAAAATACAATGGCAGATTATTTGGCAACCATAACATATTCTGAGTCATACCCTTGGATTCACATACAAGAATGCCCCTCCACACAATCAAGTCAAAACAAGAAAGAGGAGGAAAGCTTGAGTTTACATGTGATTCAACCTAAAAGATTGGATATTTTCACTTTTTTAATATATTTCTCATGGGGTTTTGCCTCCGGACAAAGCTATGGCAAGAAAAATTAAACATAGGGATCGTGGTTTTTTTTATCATAAGGGAAGTTCTCTATAAAAAATATTTCAGTAGATCTCTCCTGCGTTGTTTGGGGGTTGAAGAATCTCAAGTTGTTTTATCCGAATTACACGATGGAGAAGGATCAACACATTGTGGGTACATGGCACTAACCCATAGAGTATTGTTGGCTGGGTACTATTGGACATCCATAATGGCAGATGCTAAAGAAATGGTAAGGAAGTGTAATCCATGTCAAAGGTATGTCAATAAAATTCATGTGCTAGCAGTACCTATGGAGTCTATTTCTGAACCATTACCTTTTGCTCGTTGGGGATTGGATTTAGTTGGGCCTCTGCCAATGGATAGAACTATTATAGTTGTTATTGAGTACTTCTCAAAATGGATAGAGGCAACTCCTTTGGCAGGAACCATTTCAAAGGCTGTCATTAAATTTATCTTATCCAATATATGTAGCAGATTTGGGATTCCTCAAAAGATTACCACAAACAATGGGACACAGTTTGATAACAAGGATATGGAGAATTTTTGTGCTTCTAGAGGCATTCAACACTGTTTTTCTTCTCCTTTCCATCCACAAGAAAACGGCCATGTTAAAGTTGCCAACATGACTATTTTTTCCGGATTGAAAAAGAATATAGTAGGAGCTGCAGGGAAGTGGCCAAGCTATCTGCAAAAAGTGTTGTGGGCATACCGAACTACTCATCGGGCTGCTACATAAGATTCTCCTTTTGCTTTGGTGTATGGAATGGATGCCATTACCCCCATAGAAGCTAACCTACCATTATACAGGGTCCATCACTATCCCGAACAAGTTAATGAGATAGCAATTAGGAATTAGTTGGACTTAAGAACAGCTCACTACCAAGGCTTGATGAGGAGCAGATTTGCTTCCGAGGTCAAAAGAAGAGATTTTGAACTGGGAGATAAAGTGTTAAGGAAATTTTTCTTACACACCAATGAGAAGCAGTTCGGTAAGCTGGCTCCGAACTGGGAAGGCCCCTATGAGGTCTCTAAAAAACTTAAGCCTGGGATATATAAGCTTCAGGAAAAAGAAGGAAGAGTTTTGAAGTACCCATGAAATATTGAACATCTCAAGTTATATTTAGAATAAAATTTGTGTGTAAATATTTACTTGTTATATATCATGTAAATATTAAGGGGCATACTCTTTCCTACCCGTATGGCGCGGGGAGGTTTTGATGAGGTGTCCAATTTTTTATTCGATAAGATGTGATGCCTTCTTAAAACATTTGGAGTGGTTTTACTGCAATTCAATTCAAGTACAAATCACTGGTTGAACACTTTGGATCTTTAGTAGATCGGATAAACCTGGTTAAGTGATGACTATTAAATACATATCATCGGAGATATTAAACACTCTCACTATAACACTTCTGAAATACTAGGGGCTATTTAAACATTAGACATTAAAATTTAATGGAAAGAAAGTATTAAATAAAAGAAGGTTTGATAAATTAAACCTATTCGGACTTTAACTGAACATGAAAACAAAACATATCTTGGCCATCCAAGGACTTTAGGTGTTTGAAAGACTTATTCGGACTCTAACCGAATAACATTAAGAAATATGCGTTGGCCATCCAAGGACTTTTAACTGTTCAAAAAAGACAAAAAAATATGATTAAACCTTAGGGCTTCTTCCCTTCAGATGTTCCACCACCCCCTTTCTTGGGATTTTTGAGTTCGGCACTCGAACTCTCACCAGTTCCCTCTTCATCATCAGTAGTGGAATCGATTCCACTGGAGTAGTTGCGCTTATCACCATCTGCTAGAGTATGAAATGGGATTTGTTCATAATCCACATACTTCCACAGGGGACCTAGGCTCCTCTTCGAAAAAGTCTTATGGAAGAGCAGCACCATGTCAGACTTGACTTGATCATCTATTTTCTCCAAGGAGTCGATTACTTCATTGGTATACTTGTCAATGCCCACCTGAATAGCTTGCTCCTGCTGCTCCATCAAATCCTCTTTCTCTTTGGCCATCTATGACATAGTACCCTCTAACCTAGTTTTCTCATCGGATAAAGTTTGAATGACGCCATATTTCGTCTTCAGTTCTTTATTTAACGTTGTGAGATCCTTTTCCAAGCCATAGAACTTAGTCTGGAGCTCAGTTCTGGCAGCTTCTGCGGTGGTCAACTTGGTTAATGAATCCTCCTTGTCCTTCTTCAATGCCTCTATCTCCTTCTTCAGTTCCTCTATACTCTTATTGGCATTGAGGAGGCTGGTTGATAGAGATTCCTTGTCAGAGGAGAGGGAATTGATGAGGTTGGTCTGACTTTTCACCTATCTTTCCAAATCAAGTATTGGATGGATGTGACCGATGAGGGAATGGCTCTGAACATATTTCTCTCCGTGGACGGAGAAAGACTTACCATTGAAGGTCACCATATTGGCAGAGCTGGAGGGGTGGTAGGGACCCGCACAATCATCATTCTCAGAATCATTGAAGTATAAATCAATATCTTAAAGGGCACTAATGGCGAATTCTTCATTCCCTCCCCCATCGACCTCTCCGGACTACAGACATGTTAGGATTTTTTATTGTAAGGTGGGATTAACAGGGGCTGATGGAGGTTGAGTCTCCGAAGGACGAAGAATTATTTCTTCTCCCAAGGTGACTTCTTCTTTTTAGCAGCCTTCTTATCATTGATGGCCCCTGTTTTCCTGTCCTTCTTATGAGGCTTTGGTGGGTTCTGCGACTCCCCAGCCTCCCTTACTGTTTCAGCCTCTACTACTTTGAGTAGGGCATCATCAATTCCCCCTTGGTTCCCTGAACCAGTCCCCTCTATGGCTTCTTGAACCAACTCTGTTGCAACTTTCTTCTTCTTGTTCTTCATCTTACTGGGAGGCTTTGCTCTGGAAAGTAATTTTTTTTTCCATCCTTGGCCTCTGTCCGTTTGAGAATTACACCAGGAATCCCCTGTTTTATCCGAATTTAGCCCAACTCAACAGTGTGGGTGTAGATATAGTTTATATTTTGTAAAGCCAGAAGATACTTGACACTAATATGTTTGAAGGCGACAATGCGATTCTCTATTTCAACCTTTTTCGCTCTTTCTAACTCTGATAAGTTTAACGAGCCGCCTTTAACTAGTGCGTTTCTGGCTGTGAATATAAAACCTCTAAAGAACAAGTCAAAGGTAAGAATGGAAATCTCTCTAAAAATCTTTGAGTGTGGAAAACAATGAAATAGTGAAAGAGAATTTATATAACAATAAAAAAAAGTAATAGTTACCTAAGAGAAGTTGAAGAGGGTTTTGCAATGATTAAAGGTTGCGAAAATTTATGAAGGATCAAATACCTATGTAACTTTCTAGACGTAATGGGTGCGCCGGTCTAGGAAAAATAATGGCTGGTAGGTCGAACCAAATATTGATACGTGTCCCACGATCCAAGAAGAAAACTCTTAGAATTTTGGAAATAGAAACTAGTTCTGACAAACTTCAAACTGAATTAATGTTGAAATTAAACTTCCTAGTACGGACCGCACGGGAAGATCGGACAAATTCGTTACTGGCTTAATGGAATTTATAGCCCTACCAAAGATATTTGGCAAAGCCTTAAAAAAGGGCTACTGATGAGTTCAGAATCTTCAGACACAACCCACTATATAATCCGAACAGGGGTAATTCGGAGAATGACATGTTACTAAATAATCCAAACAAGACAAAAGTAAAAACACCTTTTGACTAAGCTATTTGCTAATCTACTTAAAATATTAATGGATCCTTAAACTTGACCCGGTTTTATAACTTGACCCGTAAGCCCATGGGTCACAAATTAAGAGTATATATATCCCAACCACTCTCATTAATGAGAGTAATCAGCATTTAATACAACAAGGCTGCTCAATTATCTCACTACTTTCTACACCAAATACTTAATACTTTAAAAATTCACAAAAAACTTTACTAAACTACCCCCGACCCAAAATAAACCAAACCAACATCAAGATTTTTCCCATCCTCAACCTTGTTGAGTGAAATTTGAAGATCAGTAGATTTTATCTGCTCTGTATCAAATTCTTCAGAGTGCTTAGATTTGAGATTTTCTATCTCATTTTGATGAGAAGTATTGTCGTTGCATAGATCTGAGGTGATTCTTGAGATAGATGAGCCCTTTGATGAATTCAGTTATGACCAGTTGACATCCATGAAACTACTTTTCCACGAGGTCATCAAAGATTTCCCTCATTTTTCTTTCAGCAACAACAATTTTCTTGTAGGGAACCATCTCAATTGACCAACATCCCTCTAACTGATTTCGAGCAGATTCGATTTCTTAGGTTAATTTTTGTGTTGCAGCACCAATATTGGCAAAGGGTTGAATAAAAAATGAAACTTCTTCGGATGGCTCTTCGACAGGAAAGCCCATTGGACTAGGAACAGGTATAAGAGCACTGGAGGATAAAGACAAAGAGACCTCTAGTGAAATTGCTTCGGGAAGAACAAGATCAGACTTTTTACCATAATTTTACAGTTGTTTCTAAAGTTCCTGAACAAATGAATCTTCATCTCTGACAAGCTCTTGAGATTGATCGAAGTTGAGGAAGCTATTAGGATCAAAGTTATCATCACGTCAATCATTTTTCTGCAATAGTCTCTATTTGTTGAGTGCCTCCCTCTTCAGCACATGTTTTTGCTGATTCTCCACAACAACAATTTCATCATCATCGGAAGACACCTCTTAAACGGTTTATACAATTTCATTTTTTTCTTTTTTTGGGGGGTTGTTTTAGTTGTGCTATTTTTTCGTCACTAGTGTGGATTAATTCTGATTGAATGATAGTTTAGGAAAGAGTTTTGAATTTTTTTATGTTTAGTGTAAAATGTAGAGTGATAAGTAAGGTGTGTGCTAGTAGTAAATTTTTATCATCCTCATGAATGAAAGTAGTTGCGGTATTTATACTTGTTTAATGGGGTGTGGGCCTTCCGGGTCGGATCATGGGCTTGGGTCAAGTTTAAAAACCATAGGCCTAAGATAGGAAATGACTAGAAACCAGATAACTTAGAGTCCACTTGTTTGTCCTGTTCGGTGGGGCATGATACTGGATATGTCCAAACTGCTCTCCGGATATATACAATAATATGTGACAAAGAAATCCGACCACATCAGTAGCCCCTTTAGGTCTTGCAAAGATACTTTGGAAGAGCTAATTTGAAAAATAAAACTTATTATGTAACCAAGGTGAAGTCCGAAGTGAATCTTGATCGGATTCAAAGGGATTAACTTGTAGTTATGAATTCCAAAGGTCATGTTTTTGGAAGTGGGACACGTGTCGTGTTTTGGTTTGACCTCTCCGCCGTTTTGTCTCCTAGATTTCTGTACCTACTTAGCTAAAAAGTAACTTAGGGTGTAATCCATATACCTCCTAGCCCCTAATCATTACTTTGATTGGTTCATCTTCACTATACGTAAAAATCACACATCTTCATCTCTATTTAAACAAGTTTCACTGTTTTATATGTCTGAGAATATTAAAAAATTTAGAGAGAGAAAGCTTAATAATCTTTCAAACT
The DNA here is from genome assembly GCA_036936605.1 of Limnanthes douglasii subsp. nivea. Lineage (NCBI taxonomy): Eukaryota > Viridiplantae > Streptophyta > Magnoliopsida > Brassicales > Limnanthaceae > Limnanthes > Limnanthes douglasii. Next base: position 173,096,524 of record JAUPFV010000005.1, read on the forward strand.
TGTGTCTGAGTGGATTATATGTTCACAACCAGGAACGCATTGATGAAAGGAGGTTTGCTAAACGTATCTGATTTAGAAAGATCTAAAAGAGACGCAAAAGTTGAAGTTGGGCTCCCTGCCTCTTCTGGTGGAGAAATCAGTCAATAAAAAACAAACACAGACAAGAGTTCCTCATTATCAAAGACATCGAAAGTTAGAAAACCATATTTCATCCCAACCTTATCTCCCTTAGGATCAGGGTCTTCAATTCAAGATTCTCAAAACCCTCTACGTAAAGTAAAAGCAGTTTCCAATGCTAGGAAACCTTCACCTTTCTTGGCCATGGGTTCAGATGCTGAGAAATCCAGCGCTTGCAGGGTAACTCATCTGTTTAAATCCAAAAGTACTCCATCTTCTTCGAAACCAACTAGTTCGGACACAATAAATCCCCCAGCAGATACTAAATCGTCCGAACAATAGTCAAAAGTAATGAAGAAGACTATGGAGAACAGTATGGAAGGCACTCCCTTCAAGACGTTCGAACAGACAGAGGATACTGCAGCAGATCGGAAGGACAAAGTAAAAGTAGGTATGCCCAACATTGAGTCACTTCCAGAGTGCATGGAAGGGAAAATGGGGCCAAACTTTCAGAAGGTCAATGTCTCTTTAGAATATTGCTTATGTGTACACCCATACTACTGAGTTGGGTTGGATCCGAGCAAAATGGGGTTTTCCAGACTCTATTAAAAGTGAGAATTCCAGTCACTCCGTAAACCCTTATGGACTGTAAATCCCAGAGCACCTAGAGGTAGGCTAAGCTACCTGCACTAGGCTTAGCGAATGTGCATCAGAGAAATGGGGATTGGGTTTCCACAACTACTTTACTTCTGGAAACTTCGTGAGGCCTCACCTATGGAACACTACGCGGAGTAGGGACCTTACTTGGGAACAACTGACCACTCCTCCTCCAGCAGATGTTATTTTAAAGAGGACTGAGGCTAAGCAAGGCAAACTCCACTTGCCTTCCCGGAAGAAAGCCCAACCATTTGGACAAAATCAAGAACAAGAGGAAGAAGAAGACAAAAATCGCCTCATCTCATCAAGTCTACAAAGGGGTTGGTTTGGAGAATCAAGGAGGAATCAACACTGATTTTTTAGAAGCGGTTGAGGCCACAGTAAAGGAAGCTGGCGGTTCGAATTATCCGCTCCAAATTTCAAAGAAAGACTATAAGAGGTGCAAGGAGAGTAGTGGCGAAAGAGCTCCAAGGAAAAATAAAAGTAACTTAGGGTCAGAGATAATTCTGTGTCCTTCCGAACTTCCTCCTCCCATTCCTACTGATCCTCCTCCCAAGAATACATTCCACCTAACCCTCCTTGCCCAACCTTCCTACCAGTCGGACAGGAAACTGTTGAAGGAGATGTCAATCTAGATGAATTCCAAAACATGTACTTTAGCGATCTGGACAAAGATGATTTCGAACAGACTTTTCCTCATTCCTCTACGGCCAATGTTGTTATCCATAATGGTGAGTCGTACGAGATATCAAGTGAGCAAGATACTGTGAACCATGCCCTCTTGGGTTACATCCGTTTGGTAATTGACTTAGAAAGGAAGTGAGGGAACAAACAACGACCATTACCTCCCGCACCATAGAATACCAGGGCTTGAAGAATGATGTCTTCACTGATCATCAAAGTATAGAAGAATTGAAGAAGGAAAAAGAGGACTTGGATACCGAACTGCTCCAGTTAAAAGATGCTAAAAACGATCTCTAGACCAAGTACTTTGGACTGGAAACTCCTGCCTCTACTAAGATCAAAACTTTAAAGGAGCAACTAGCTGTCAGTGCCAGTACTATCACAACTTTCACCGAAGAAAAAGCTAATTTGAGAAGGCTTCCCAATGAGAAGACAGATGAGAATGCTTCTTTAATAAGCAAGCAAGCCCAAGAGATAATTGCATGAATAGATAAGTATGCTACTGGAATAGTGGATTCCTTGGATAGAAGAGACGATTGGGTTAAATAAGACATGGTTTTGCTATTCCATGAGACTTTTCTGAAGAGGACCCTTGGTCCTTTGTGGTAATATGTACCTTACGAGGAGATCCCTTTCCATACCATTGTGGATGGTGACAAGCATGGTTCTACAACTGGGGAAGATTCTAATAAAGAAACTTGTGAGAGCTCAAGTGCTGAGCTCAAGAGTCCCAAGAAAGGTGATGGGGATGAAGAAACTGGAGGGAACAAGCCCTACTGCTGTAATGTTATGTTGTATTTCTTTTAAACTGAAGTCCTTGGACTGCCAAGGAATTTTGTCGCGTGTTTTTTTCTTTTTATTATGAACCGAAGTCCTTGAATGGTCAAGGAATTTTGTGAATTGCGGATCAGACTTGTTCCGATCAAGTTTTAATATTGCATTTTTCTTTTGTACGAACTCTATTATCTTCTCACAATCAATGTTTTAAATAGCTTTCAATATTATAGATTTGTTAAATAAGTGTCTAATAAGCATTGAATGAATCCATTAACAAGTGTTTAATAAATGTAATCATTTTTAAATAAGTGTTTAATAAGCATTGAATGACTCCAATTACAAATGTTTAATAAATGTGATCAAGTGTTTAACAAACCTGATCAACTCAAAGATACTTCATTTGAGATTCAGGGTGTTTAATGAGTATTTAATTTATATGATTTCCTCATACTATGGTCAAGAATTTTGCACTAGAATTTTGAAGAAGACATAACAAATTATTCAACAACCTGGACACCTCGTTAAAACCTCCCCGCGCCACCAGGGTAGGAAAGAGTATGCCCCCTCTAATATTTATGTTGAAGTATAAAAAAGGTAAATATTTAAAAGAGAGTTTTATTCTAAATATAACTTGAGATGTTCAATGTTCCATATGTGCTTCAATACTCTCCTTTCTTTGTCTTGAAGTTTATATGTTTTTGGCTTGATTTATTCACATACCATATAAGGGCCTTTCCAGTTCGGAGCTAGTTTTCCAAAATGTTTCTCTTTAGTGTACAATAAGACTTTTCTCAAGACTTTGTCTCCCAATGAAAATCTCTTCTTTTAACCTTGGATGCAAATCTGCTCCTCATTAAACCCTGATAGTATAATGTTCTTAAATGTGCTTTGACTCTCATTTTTTCAATCAAATCTAACTGATTCCTAACTGTCATATCATTTTCCTGTTCAGAATAGTTCTGGATTCTTAAAGATGGTAAAGTAGCTTCGATATGAGTAATTATATCAATGCCATAAACGAGGTGAAATGAGATTCTTTTGTAGCAATTCGAGGAGTAGTCCCGTAAGCACACAATACCTCCTCCAAATAACTTGGCCACTTTCCCGCAGCTCCTTCCAGATTCGTTTTTAGCCCGGACAGGATCGTTCGATTAGCCACTTCAACTTGCCCATTAGCTTGAGGGTGGAATAGAGAAAAACAGTGTTGAATCCATGTGGAAGTGCAAAACATTATGATGTCTTTATTATCAAATTGTGGGCCATTATATGTAGTGTTCTTTCGGGGAACTTCAAATCTAGAACATATATTGGATAAAATGAATTTTATAACTACCTTAGAAGTGGTTCCATCTAAGGGAGCTGTCTCTAACCACTTAGAGAAATAGTCAATTGCAACTATTATCGTTCGATATCCACCGGATGCCATGGGAAGAGGCACAACCAAATCCAACCCCCATCTATCAAAAGGTATTGATTCAGATATGAAATCCATAAGAACTGCTGGCACATGGATTTCATTCCCATATATTTGACAAGGATCACACTTCTTAACTATATCTTTGGCATCTATCATTATTTTTTTGCCAATAGTACCCTGCTAATAAGACTCTTCTGGTTAAGGCCTTATAGCCACAATGTGTCGAACCTTCTCTAGTGTGTAGTCTGAATAACACATTTTAGGATTCTTCAAATCCTAAACAATGCAAGAGAGGTCTGCTAAATAATTTCCTATAAAAACGTTTTTCAATACGAGGAAACCACAAGATTTGTATTTAATTTTCTTAGCCATGGCTTTATCCGGAGGTAAAATCCCATCGGAAATAAACTGAAATATATCATATCTCTAGTCTTTGGGTTGAATGACCAATATACTCATACTTTCTTCATTCTCTTTACCTTTTTCTTGGCTTGTTTGTATTGATGGATACTTTAGCATCAAAATCTATGGGTAAGATTCAGAATAGGCTATCGTTGCTAAAGAGTCCGCCACAGTATTCTTTGATTTAAGGATATGTTCATAATGGATACTTTTGAAATTTGGAGCAACCTCTCTCAACATGAGCAAATGTTTTATCAATTTTTCCTTTTTTGCCTCAGATTTCCCCTCAACATGGTGAATAAGTAGTTGGGAGTCACTCACTAATCGGTCTCTTTTCGCCCCACATATAAGGGCTAGCTTGAGACCAACTATAGTTTCTTTATATTTAGATTCATTGTTGGAGGCCCTGAAACCAAAACATAGCCTGGTACATAGATCACCATAGGGAGAAGTTAAACAAATTTCAGCCTCACTCCCCATAGTACTAGACTCACCATCAGTTCAGACTACCCATTTGTTTTTAGACTAGTTTTCTTGCATTAGCCCGAGGGGCTATCAACATGAAACTCTACCATGAAATCAGCTACTAATTGGGCTTTAACCGCTGTTCGAGGCGCAAATTCAATATCATAATCACCCAGCTCAACTGGCCGCTTGGTCATTATACTTGATATATCAGCCTTTTGGAGAATATGTTTTGGAGAAAAAGACGTCAGGACGAAAATAGAATGAGCTTGGATTATAGTCTCATTTTTCTAGCTGCTATTACCAAAGGTAAGGCCAATTTTTCTACTTCAAATATCTTCTTTCAGCATCCAACAGACTTTTAGTGATATAATAAACCAGAAGGGGGTAATTATCCATCTCTCTTACTAGCAGAACACTCATTGCATACTCAGACACAACTAAGTATATATAAAGTTTCTCCCCATGAACATGTTTAAAGAGTGTCTTGGGTGAAGACAAGCTTTTTTATTTCAAGAAATGCTTGATCACACTGCGGAGACCAATTAAAGTCTTTGGCATTCCATAATACCTAGAAAATGGAGCACACTTGTTTGATGATCATGATAAACCTGTTCAACGTAGCCAAACGTCTGGTTAATCTTTGAACCTATTTAGTGCTTTGAGGAGGGTCCATAGCTAATAGAATATTGAGCTAATCTGGATCAGGTTGAATCTCTTTTTCACTTATAACATAACCCAAGAAATTTCTAGACCGGACCCCAAAAATACACTTCTCAGGGTTTAATTTTAAATTAACAGCTTCCAGGTTAGAAAATGTTTCTTGAAGATCGGATATATGCGCATCTTCTTCAAAGCTTTTCACCAACATGTCATCTATGCAAACTTCCATATTTTTTAATCCAAATGGCATCACTTTATAACAATGAAGACCTATATCTGTAATAAAAATGGTGTGATTTTGATCCTTCAGATCTACTTGTATTTGGTTGTACCCTGAAAATGAATCCATGAAAGACAACAAATTGTTCCCAGAGGTAGAGTCCACTAACTGATCTATCCGAGGAATATGATAAGGATCTTTGGGATATGCCCTATTAAGATCTGTGAAGTCAATACACATGCGTCACTTGCCATTCTTTTTCTTAACTTCTTGAACAATTACGCTTGCTTTTTTTATAGGAGGACCTTCTTTGTACAACTGGTCCAACATCAGCTCGTACCGATAACTTATGACAAATTATATCATCAATCACTCCGGTAACATCATCATTGCACCATGAAAATACATGTAGATTATCCGATAAAAAAGATAGTAGTCTTTGTTTCAAACTTGGTGCCAACTTGGTACCGATTTTAAAAATTTTCCTTCAACTAGGGGATGAATTTCAACTTCTTCTATAGGTATTATGACACTTGGAGCCTCCCTTGGATCATCAATTTCATTCTCATCGGTGGAAGGCTCCAATAGCTGCTAGTATTTATTAACCTTGACTGCCTCCACAGATTTAGAGGCAAGGGCTGTTGCATAGCATTCTCTACCTACCTTCATCAGATGCGTATGTGAACTGATTGCTCACACGATACTCGAGATTATAACTTGCCTAAGAGATCTGTACATGAGGCGTTGCTTGCTCCTTTTTAGTAACTTTAACAACCTTATCTTGCTCCTCGGACTCAAGTCCTTTTTTTTCTCATGTTCATTCTTTTCTTTCCTGAACCCCTAACTCGATAAGATGTCCAATTACCATTTTTTGCCACTAATTTGCTTGTAAAGTGTGTTTTCCATCCTCTTTATTCCATGATCTTTGTTTAACTTTAAGCCAAACTCAGTTGGAGTGCTTATAGGATTGAAATCCTTCATTTGAAACGTATCCAAAACATCTTACACATACTTATTTTGATAAATAAAATTTCCATTAACTGATTATACTACTTATTTGCCAAGGAAATAACGCATCATACCAAGATCATACATTTCAAATTCAATCATCATGGATTTTTTGAATTCTTTAAACATAACACTATCATTTCCATTAAATTTGTGATCATATACATATAAGAAAATACTTAGTAGTTTCCCCTTATCTCCAATTTTCACAAAAAGTGTGTGCTCATATGGATATTTGTGAAAGCCTTCTTTAGAAAAATAAGCCTCAGTGCGACTATACCAAGCTCGTGAAGCTTGTTTTAAGTCATAAGGAGTTTTTTTAATATATATACACTTTATTCTCATTTCCAATCCTAATATGACCAAGAGGTTTCTCTACAAATAACTGTTCCTCTAACTTTCCATTCAAAAATTCCGATTTGATATCTAGGTGAAAAATAGGCCAAGAATTTTGCACTGCCAATACGATCACCAATCTGATGGTATCATGTCTTGCAACGGGAGCAAAAAAATCTGTTAGCCAATCCCATATTCTTGTATTTTCTTCATCAAATACAACTTCTCAGCCTGTTTTAATTTTCTGAGTTAATGGATTAAAGAATTTATAATCTTTGGATGTTTCACTAACACAAAACACATTTTCCCATTTATCATCAAGTTTCTTCCTTTTCTTATGTGGGATATGCACATAAGCAATGCAACCAAATATTCTTAAAGAAACTACAGATGGTTTTCTTCCATTTCAAGCCTCATATGGCGTCATATTTGACCAACGTATGTAGGACTACTATTTTAAGATATGAATACTTCAATTTACTACCTCAGGCCAAATGTGTTTTGGAATTCTTCCTTTTGCCAACAAACTTCTCACCATAATAAGAATGGTTCTAATTTCCCTCTGTGATACACAATTTTGTTGTGGTGTATATGCTGTTGTTAACTCTCTTTAAATGCTATGAATGTCACAAAAAACTTTAAATTTGGTTGATAAATATTCTCCACCACGATATGTTTGAAGGGTCTTAATGGTCTTTCCTGTTTTATTTTCCACACGAGCCTTGAAGCTTTGAAATGCATAAAGAACTTCTGATTTTTTATTTAAAAAATAAAACCGAAGTTTTTTGATATAATTATCAGTGAATGTAATTAAGTATATGTTACTTCCGTTAGAAATGGGTGTTATCAGGCCACAGATTCCCTTGGGTAAATTGAGAACGTTGTTGTTTGCCAACAACATATTCTTCACAAACTTGGGAAAGAATATTAATATGAGGAAGGTATGTCACCATATTTTTATATTGGAGAATCTTCAACCCACCAAAACTCAAATGGCCATAACGAAAATGCCACAACCACGAATGATGTTTTACTTCAGCTATAAAAGAAGTTGGTACACTATCATTCTTTAAGAGAAATAACTTGTTTGAACTCATCTACACAACAACAATAGCTCCTCTACTAGGATCATAAATATCACAAAACCCTTTTGAGTACTGATTACATAACCTTGTTTTAGCAATTGATCAGCACTTAAGAAATTACTTTTCAAGTCGAGAATGTAAAAAACATTATAGGTTATTTCCACAAAACCATCTTTGGTTCTTATCTTAGTAATAACCTTTCTCATCACATTCACAGTAGAAAAATCACCAAAACTTACTATAGAACGAAAGCTTTCATTTAAAAAATAAAAATAAGACTTACTTCCACATATACGATTACTATAGCATGTATCCACATACCAAACATCAGACTCATATTGCTGAGTAGCTTGTATAGTCATCAACAAAGTTTGCACTTCCTTATTTTCAGTGAAATTTGATTTATCTTCCTTTTCTTTGTCATTAGGCACATTAGTATAACATTCAGAACAATAATACCCAAATTTATGACATCCAAAAACTCAACCTTCGATTTGTAAAAATATTGATGTCATCATCTGCCTCTGCTTGAAAATTGATCACCATTGGGTTTGGAAAACCTGTTTATATCTCTATTGTTTTGAGATTCACTTCATCTACCTCTACATCTACCCCTTCCTCTAGAGTTTGAGAAATGAGTAGGGATAGAAGCCTTCAAAGCTTGATCATCTAAAGTTGAACCCCGGTTCATCTTTAGTTCATGGACAAGCAATGAACTTTGTAGTTCATTATGAGAGAATACATATATGTCTTTTGATTATTCGATTAAACACACAATACAATCAAAATTTGGTGTCAGAGAACACACTATTTTCTCCATAATTGTAACGTCTTTCATCATCTCACCATGAAATCACATTTTGTTGTTGATTTCCATAGTCCTTGCACAATAGCTGGTAACAGATATCCCATCCTTCATTTGTCGAGTCTCAAAATCTCTTCTCAAAACTTGAAACTGTGCACGCTTCGCTCTAACGGAGCCTTGATATTTTTTCTTTTTGGAATCTCAAATATCTTTGGAAGTTTCTTTCCTAAGAATTATTTCCAAGATGGACCGAGTAATTAGCTCAAAAATATAATTTTTTTTCCTTTTAAAACCTTTAGGTTTCTCGCTTCCAACTCTGTTTACTCGACATCGGTCAACACAACACATTCTGCTGGTTCTGCTACTCACAAACAGCAATCGTCCAATATTCTTTGGACCTCAAGAAATTATTCATTAGCATATTTCAATGATCATAGTAATCATCAAATCGTGGAATGGTTGGTTGTAAAAAACTGTTAGAAGACATCAATTTGTTTTTATTTTTTATTTCTCTTTTTAGCTTGAGAATATAGAAAGACAATTGAAAGTTAATAAATTGATAAAAAGACACATATGACTCATTTACGTCGGTCTCGTTCTAAGTTCATTTTTAAAGTTGCATATGTGCTCGTCTTCGAGTTCAGACGATGAAGGTATTTAGCTTATTTTCTTTCACATGTGCTCTTGTTATGTGTGTAACATGATTGGTTAATCGTTTTACAAATGTTGATGATACAACTTTCAAAATTGGAGCAAACATGATAATGAAGATAAGTTCATTTTTGTCACTGTTAAATTAGAAGACTATGCAGTATGCGATGTGTTTTGTAGACGTTGCTAAGTGTATGCATTACTTCTAGGTGTTCCAATCTATTGTATGATAAAATCCAAGCTAGTAGTACTCCGACCAATGACTACACAAGTTCAATAGTTGTATATGGAAGTGTCGGCAATCCAAACTACAAGATGCAGCTTCCTCCCCATTTTGTTGATTTATATGTTTAGGTTTCTTTGGACTTAGTGGGGACCCTTTTATTTATTATAATTTAGGTTTTAAATAAGTGTGCAGAGGAAAAAGCTTGTGAGAGATATTGAAACATTGGACAATTAAGACATATCTTTCGGTACAGTACAGTGAAACAAATAATTAGAAAGGTTTTGGCACCTTCTCCTCATCACTTGTTGTCTTCCCTTCCATCCCAGACCATGCAACAGCACCAATACCACCTTCTCCCATTGCTCCATCATCCACCTCAGCAACTGTCTGCACCACCCTGATCCCCTCTGCTCCTCTAACCCACCTCATTTCCCCCCTTCACGAATATTACGTCAAGGAAGCCTTAGCCATGACCAGATACCACATGGAATCTGGCCAGGGTCACCTAATCTTTCAGTCAGACACTATGTCAAACTTGGAGAACTTCTTACCCCATGTTAAGTCAGCCGTTCCTGAGCTCCCTTCTGTTAGGTTCTCCTATGTCTCCTTTGGACCCATTCAGCCTCCTCTGGGCATCCCCACCTCCATCATCTCCAGAAGCTCCTCCCCTCTTGACTCCGACTTGGGATTCTATGACAACCTTGTGGTAGCCATAAAAGAACTCCCCTGCCAGCCTCTTCGTTCAACCATCTCCCTGTCAGCTTCGTTGGGTCAGAGCAACCCTCCTCGAGCCCTCCAATTATCGTCTCTTATCGATCAGAACCCTAATTTCGGGTATGCCTTGCCTTCTTCTTTCAAGAGTGGATATCATTCTGGCTCTCAATTAAAGCCCTGTCAACCGTCTTTCATCGACATCCTGCTCCTCTACTCAAGAGAGACCTCCTTCGATTCTGGATTCGAGAGAGCCCTACTCCTCCTCCCCTCTTTGTCAAGCTTGTTTCGATCGATTGAACATCCCAGAAAGCCTTGTGTACCGATCTGTTACTCCGATCAGCTCCACTGGTCTTGAGCATCGTTCTTCGAATCTAGAATCGCGTAGACTCTTCAGCATCTCTCACAACCGACAATCGCATCCTGACTCGTTAAACCAGGATCTAGGGCTTCATGGATTGGTGACTCATATGGCTCTGGTCACCGAAAATCATGCTCGTATGGCTGAGCAATCGGGATTTGGGGCTGAAAATTCTAATTTTGTGGGTAAAGGTAAAGATTTGGAGATTCTACTGGGTCTTGATCAAAGTATAACTGAAAAATCGACTCTACCTACATTGGGTCCAGGGAGTGGGTCAGACAGACTCTCACTAGAGTCCATCAACGACTCTAGTGGGTCTGGCAGCCACTATTTAGAGCCCAACAACATCTCTAGACTTGGGCTAAGCAGTCCATCTCGAGCTGTGGGTCAAAGTAAAGGCAAGACAACCCACAACAGCTTGGGTCCTTCCTTGCTGGGTCGCTCTTCCAAGAAAATTGGGCCCACTCATGTTCTCTCAATTTCTAGGACCGATAAAAATAATAGGAAAGGTCTTCTAGGGGGAGGAGCTTCCAATACCTATCATACTCTCATCCGTAATTTTGGGAATGCGGGTAAAGGCCCAAAAGTGAGAAAATACAAACTAGCCCATCCGAAACCTATGTTCCTTTCTTCCTCAAAGGACTTCTCTAGAGCTATATCAAGTTCAAACTCGCTTCCTAACTCTTCTCCACCTTCCTCTTATGCTAGTATAGTTGCGGGGCATAGTGATAATCGGTCACCTTTGGTGATCGAGATCAGGCATGTGGAAAGGGTTGGTAATGAATTCATTATGAATGATTCGGCGTTAGGTTCTCCGGACTCTTGGAAGGCTTCTCTTTTGGGTTATTTTCTTAATCAACCTTCCAATCTTGCTTTCCTCAAAGCTAATATAGAAGCATTATGGAAAATATTTTGGCTCTTGGAATTTAAACCCCTCTCCAAGGGCTACTTCCTTTTCAAATTTGGCTCTGGAGAAAGCCCCTTGGCATTTCAGAGGTCATCTCATGATTTTGAAGCTATGGGAACCTCTCACCTCCATTATCAAAGACCTCCACACCAAAATACCTATTTGGGTTAAGGTATTTGACCTTCTACTCGAGTTATGGACTGCGGAGGGTTTCAACAACATTGGTTCGGTTATTGGATCTCCTCTCTATGTGGATCATTAGACTGAGCGGAAGGAAAAGCTCTGTTTCGCCCGTATTTGTATCTTGATTGAAGCGGGCCCCCCATTCGATATGAGCTCACCTTCAAAATCAGAGGAAAATCCATCACTGTTTCCTTTGAATATCAAGGCCTTCCTCCTCAGTGTGCAAATTGCATAGTCTTCGAGCACCCTACCCGTCAGTGTAAAAAAGGGCCCCTCAAGCTTCTTCCTTTTCCTACTGTAACATCATCATCCGAGGAAGATCCATTTGAGTTAGATCCTGAGGTGGATTCTAGGCTTCCATCTAGCTCTGAGGATAAGGAAGTGGAGATTGGCAAGAAGGTGGATCCCCCCCCAAGAGGGTGTGAACGGATGTAGCTAAAGATAAGGGTAAGAAGGTATTGTCCTCCGACAAGACCATCAGCTGATACTCTGTAAGTCTTCTATTCATAAATTTAGCTTCTTGGAATGTTCGCGGTCTTAATGACCCGATTAGGCAAAAGGATGTCACCAACTTTATTATTTCCAATCATATCTCTTTGATAATCCTAGTAGAAACTAAAGTCTGAATGTCGATCCGATAATAACACATATAGCTCCGTTTTGGCATGTGATCACCAATCACTCTTCCCATTCCTTAGGTATAATTTGGATAACTTGGAACCCTAGTGTTATTACGATTACTAGAATCTCCCAATCGCCTCAATTCATTTAGTGTATGGCCAAATGTCATAACTTCAAAGCCACTTTCAAGCTCACTGCAATCTATGCTTTTAACTAATCTCAAGATCGCATTTCGCTTTGGAATGACCTAAAAACATCTCCAATCAGGATAATCACATCCCCTGGGTCTCCCTTGGGGATTTTAATGCTATCCGCCATCTGGATGAGCGTCTTGGCTCCTTTGATTCTTGGTCTTCAGCAATTGATGAATTCAACAACTGCTGTTATCATTGCAAGCTTAGTGATATTCGATCATCTCGCTTTCCTTTCACTTGGATTAACAAGCAACCTACTCACCCTATCCTTTCCAAAATTGATAGAGTCCTTGTCAACCCTGATTGGGACGACCTCTTTCCCATGTCTCACGTCCTCATAGGTCACTTCCGCACCTCTGACCACACCACTGTAACTCTTAATCTCGGGCTCCCGCGCCCAAGACGGAAAAAAGCCTTTTCGTTATTTCAACATGTGGCATTCTCACCTCCCCCTCTTCAAGGACATAGTTTCCAACTGCTGGAACTCTCCTATTTCTTCCTCAGGAATGAGAATGGTCTCTGACAAACTAAATCGCTTGCAAACCGAGCTAGCTTTGTTAAATCGTAAGGGGTTTAGTGATATTTCCTCCCGAGTAGATAAAGCTCAAAAGGATCTAATTGAGGCTCAGTATAACTTAGCCTATGACCCTCTCAACCTTCGGTTATTATCAATTGAATTAGAGGCCTCCGCTTCATTCATTTTTCTAAGTCGAGCTGAAGAATCTTTCTTGAAGCAGAAATCTAGAGAAAATTGGATTAAGCTAGGCGATGGAATCACCAAAATTTTCCACAAAAGTATTTTCAAATGATCAAGATGTCATCGTCTCCTCCCCTGCGAAAGTGTCAAAAGTTTTTGTTAACTTTTTTGAGAAATCTATTGGTACCAAACACTCTGTGGTCTACCCTGTTCTAGAAAAAGTTTCTTATCTTATATGTTCCAAAGTTAATTCCGCTGATAAGGAATTTATGACCCGTGATATTTCATGCGCTGAAATCAAATCTGCACTTCACAGTATTGATAGCGATAAATCTCCGGGCCCAGATGGCTTCAATTCTAGTTTCTTTAAGTAATCTTGGAATATCGTCGGACCTGACATCTGTAAAAGGGTCCGAGAATTCTTCCTCACAGGCACGTTGTTAGCATCTTGGAATGCCACCTCCATCGCTCTTATCCCCAAAAAAGACTCGCCCTCTGCGCCAGCTGACTTTAGACCAATTGCCTTATGCAATGTTGTATATAAAATCATCTCCAAAATTCTGGCCAACATAATCAAAGTATCCTACCGTTATCTTATCGACTCATCTCAATCAGCTTTCGCAACTGGAAGGAATATTTCTGACAATATTCTCCTCTCCCAAGAACTCCTAAAAGGATATCATTCTAATTGAAGAGGAAAAAGAATTCCCCTTAAAATCGATATCATGAAAGCCTTCGATAACGTTCGCTGGCATCTCATTCTCGATGATCTTGTTGCGATGCATTCTCTTGAGAAAATAATCTCATGGATTGTCAAATGCATCTACTCCCCCTCTTATTCCGTTATTATTAATGGAGACACTCATGGAAATTTCAAAGGAAAAAAGGTGTGAGACAAGGTGATCCTCAATCCCCTCTTCTTTGTGTGCTCGTTATGCAAGTTCTTTCCAACATCCTTAAAGAGAAAAGTCATAATGAGAATTTCCGTTTTCATTGGAAATGCCATAAGCAGAAAATCATTAACCTCTGTTTTGCAGATGACCGGATGATTTTTTGTCATGGTGATACTCATTCCCTTAACCTCATCAAAGAGGCTCTGGACGACTTCTATATTCTTTCTGGACTTAAAGTCAATCCCTTTAAAAGTCATATCTTTTTATCTGGCATTGAAGATCAACTTAGATTGGATCTGTTGCCTATTTTAAATTTCCCGGAAGGAACACTCTGGGTGAAATACCTAGGAGTCTCTCTTCTCACTGGTAGGCTAACTCACTCGGATTGCCGCCCTCTCATGCATAAGATTACCTATAGAATTGAATCTTTGACCGCAAAACACCTCTCTTACGCGGGGAGGCTTCAATTGATTAAATCGGTTCTCTTTGTTGGTCATGTATATTGGTCTTCAATCTTTATTCTCCCTTCTAGAATAATTAAAGAATTAACCCAGTATCTTCGTCGGTTCCTTTGGTCTGGATCTGCTATGAAGATCTATGGGGCCAAGGTTTCCTGGTCCACCATTACCACTCTCTATAAAGACGACAGCCTTGGGATCCTAGATTTAAAAAGCTGGAATCAGGCAGCCGTCTTTAAGCACCTTTGGTCTATAGTTAGTAATAAGACCTAATCTATCTGGTGCGATTGGATCAAAACGGAAAAAATAAAAAATAAATTTTTTTGGGACGTTTCCTTCGGATCCTTTCCTTCTTGGATCTGGATGAAAATTCTCCGTCTTCCACCTTTGGCTCGTAATTTATACAGGATTGCAATTCAAAATGGTCTGAACACCTCCTTCTGGCACGACCCGTGGCTCCTCTCCTTGTTGATTCCAGTCCACTACGGTACTGACATTATATCTGACTATCGAATGGGAAATAACCTTAAGGTTGCTGACATCATAAGCAATGGTTAATGGAACTGACATCAACTTGAGATCGGCTCGAGCCCGTAGTCGAAATCATCTGGATGAAATCAACAGACTAATCCTCTCACTTCCCCAACCAAACTCTCTCTTGATGGATGTTCCTTACTGGACTACGAATGATGGATGCATCACTTTCACAGTCAAGGACACATACAATGCTATTCGTGCGCCTGCCCAAAATGTGGGGTGGGCGGGGTTAGTTTGGAATAAATACAACATTTCGCGTCATTCCTTCATTTCTTGGCTTGCTATTCAAGGAAAGCTAGTTACCAGAGACAAGCTCATTAGTTGGGGTTACAATACCCCAACTGATTGCCCTCTCTGCTCCTCTGATTTGGAATCTATATCTCATATTCTCTTTGAATGTAGTTTCACTCAGAGTATCTGGATTGCCGCATCTAATAAACTTGGGTTCCTATTTCAATCCCTGAGCTGGAAATCTTGGACTCTTGAGGCTTCAAATTGGTCAAATTTGAGTGACCATTGTATTTGGCACACGTGTTTCAACGCAGTCGTCTACCACGTTTGGAAGGAGCGGAATTCAAGAATCTTTGGATGTCCTCCCGCTTTAGCCTCCTCGATCTCATACAAAATCTTATCGGATCTCCGATACAGATTTCATGGTACCAAGATTGTCTGGCCAATAATGTAGCTTACCTTTTTCTAACTTATTCTATCGTAATTTGTTTCAGGTGGTCTTCTTTCTGGACTGAAGCGTGGATTCCGATTGGAAGTTCCCGGAGTAGCATTATCTATTTAGCTTGATTTTGTTATGCTATGCCATATCCACTGTGTCATATCTCTACTTGAGCATTTAGAAACTGTTCTGTCTCATAGTACCTATGCTGTCTTGTTATTGACATTTACTGTAGTTGTTGTATTACCGCGAGGTATGCCCAAGGTCTATGAACCATTTCATTTAATTTAAGTTTCTTACAAAAAAAATTATGGCCAAAAGGGATAATCATCCCCAAAATTATGACCAATTTTAAAGCTTACCAAAAATACCATTTAATCCCCGCCGGTTGAGGTAGCGGGAAAGCTCCCCACCGGGTGAATATAGGTGGTCCGGCGGGTGAAAGGGTCTCAGCCGACGGATGAGAAGGTTTCACCCGCCGGGGAATTCCTCCTCAACCAGCGGATGAACAAACGGATCCAAGAACAAAATAGTAAAAGTCCAAAAACACACAAATTTTGGAAATAATTAACATTTTTTAATCCCATTTTAGCCAAAAGCCAATTAGAAATTGTGATATAGTGTGCAGGCCGATAACCACGAAACCAAAACTAAAGGCAACAAAGGCGGTTGTTGCTCTTATAAATCCAGCAACCCCACCACATTAGGGTTGTTATCGGTCCGGTTCGGTCCGGGTTTTGAAGGAACCAGACTGCTAAGTTTTTAGTTCGGTTCGGTCCGGTCCGATTCGGTTCGGTTCCGGTTCGTTCCGAATTCGGTTTGGTTCGAGTTCGGTCCGATCCCGTTTCAATCCGATTTGGTCCACTTAAAAAAAATAAAACCAATTAAAATTTGATTTTTAATTTTTTTATTGAAATAAATGATATAATAAGTTAATCTTTGATTTTCTTAAAAAAAAATGGTAATTAACTATAAATTTTGGTTCCATAATCGGTTTTGGGTGGTTTTATCGTTTCGATTCCGTATCGGTTCTATCGACTTATTGATTTTATCGGTTCGATTTCGTATCGATTCTATCAGTTTATCGATTTTATCGGTTCGATTCCATATCGTTTTTATCGGTTTATTAGTTTCATCGGTTTATTAGTTTCATCGGTTCGGTTCCTATTCTTTATCAGTTTTTGGTTTTTAAAATGGAACTACAAACCGGACCGTTAAGATTCGATCCGGTTCTCGGTCCGATCCTTACCAATTCGGTTCCGGTTCGGTTTTCGGTTCCGGAGAACCGTTCGCATCCCTACACCGCACCAACAAAAATAGTGGCATTGCTTTCATATAGGTTTTCCCTGTGCCTTTTATTTTGTTTGATGACATGTTGTTAAGTAGGATATTTTAAATCATTTCATTATAGTCATTGTTTTGTTTGTTTGTCCGCATAAAGAAAAATTTAATTAACATGTATCATTACGTTGTTTTAACAGCATTAAAGCCATGACAATAACGTGGATAAATATATTTTCTATTGTTTCTATTTGCTTTTCAATATATATTTGCTTTGATGGGATAATTTAGTTTTTTTTTTTTTCATTTAAAAAAAATACTCAATAGGAGAATTGTTTAGGAGTTGGTAGTTTTTATTTTATACTAATGCCTAATTTCTGAAGGTAACAAACTTGATTTAATGTTCAAATAAACAAAAGGAGGTATAATGTTCAATAGAAAATAATATAATATTATATAATTTGTTTTGAAATTATGGAAATTCAATAATATGCACTTTTATTATATTTTATATTTTTATTAAATTTAGAAATAAATATACCCAACTTATTTGCAACAATATTTAAATCATGTAACAAAAAAATTTACAAAAAAAATTACGAACTGGCGGAGTTTGCGACATTGATCCGTTTGCATTTGAATCACATTTGCAAAAAAATTTGGTTGCAAATGCAAAGGATTTTGGTTGCAAATGTTTTTGTTAACGACATGGTGGATGCAACTGACGATTTTTATTGCAAACCCCGTTGTAAAACATTCTTATAACAGATTGATGAGTTCAGTATTTTTTAATTTATTGTAAAATGTGATTCATTTAGTAGTGTTAGATCATTTTGGCAACAAGTAAACCGACTAATCATAAAAATATATAATTAATGATCATATTTTATATTTTATTTCATTATATCAAAATATAATGATATTTTATTTTATATTCTAATATCTTATTGTTTGATAATATATTTTAATCAATCAGTAACAACCTAGATAGTAATAAGTAAACAACAATACAAACTCGAAAAAAGAAAATGCATCTAAGCATGTTCTTATTAGTTATGGGAAGTAAACAAACAATATGAAATTAAAATAAAATTGCATCTAACATGTTTTTACATTAGTTCACATATCAAGCTAAATTCATCCAAGTAATATCTAACCTCATAAAATTATAAGTTCATCTAAAAGTGGTATAACCACTTTTTTTGGACCAAAATACCCTTTATGAATATATAAGGTGTTTTCTTTTCTTCTAAATCTTATAACTAATTAATGAACATTTCTCACTCTCTCATTTCTCTATTTCTCCTTTTCTCTCTAGAAAACTCTGGTGACCACCTCTTCATCGGGTGAATTACCGGCGATCCTCCGATAATATTTTCTCATTCGAAATTATCTTCATCCACAATGGTAAACAAATCTGACGTTTTTTTTCTTCTACTAAGACGAGTGTTCTTGTTATTTTCAATTTTTCTTGATTTCTTGATTATTCGATTATTTTGTAGTTGATTTTATGTTTGTTTTTTATGATTTTGGTTGATTTTATTGTGAATTTGATGGGTAAGTGTTAGGATTTAAACATTAGGATTGAATTTAAAGGTTTTAGGTAGTTAGGATGACCAAATTTAGGATGACCAAATTTAGGGTTTAGCGGTCATCCTCGTAGCCGAAATCGGGAGGAAGATGGCTAGCACCGATGGTGCACAATACCTTCAACGTAGGTGCTTGCCCGATTTTTTCTAATTTTTTCACTATTTTTATAATATCACCGATTGTTTTGAAAAAAAAATCTCACTTATTAAACTAGTTTTTTATGTTTATTTAGTTTTTAGTATTTGTTTGATATAATTTAGTTACTGATAATTATTTATGTTTATTGCAGTTGTATTATTATTTAACATTTATTATTAGTTGACTCATGGTGTCACGAACGGTCTCCCATGACCTAAAGTTGTGCACCCTGAAAAAATATTCCCTTGTGAAATCCGTTGAAGCATAAAAAGTTTGTAAAAAGTATGGACGAATGGACATGAAAAAAAAAGTGGATGAGCACACTGAATTTTTTTGCGCTGCATGCATAAGGGTTCAAGGAATGCACAAAACATGGATAAATAAGTTGAGCCAATGAGGGGTGGATTACCTAGCCAGGTTGAGCGACCACCCAACCATATCCAGGTCACGGTTCACCACCACCTGCGTATCATTCACCGTCATCATCTAATCATTCATCACTGGTGCATTATCCACCACCCTCAAATATGGCTAGCATTATCGTTGACTTTGGTGGTGACATTGATCATGAATTACTGGATGAAGACGAGGACGCCACAATTCATAGAGATTAACAGATAAAGTTGTTTGCATTCTTACGATGTAAAACAAATATGATTTTATTATGACTACAAGAAGCATGAGGTGTTCTCCACTTTCTTCGGGAAAGTAAATTTATAATTATTAAATTAAAAGTTTAACTAATATATGTTTTGTTTATCTGGTGTTGTTTTGTTACTTAATTATTTTTTTACAGCCACATATTTCTCTTGGCATACATGCACATTATGATGTGCTATGCATGTGGGACTTGATAGCACAGCCCGAGGTAGCTACTCATCTAGTTCGTACTCTTTTAGATATTTCATTACTCACCTTCCTAATTATTACACACAACCCGTGTTAGACGATGTATTTGTTGAACGTTGGCACAAAGAGAGCAACATATTTCAGTTCAGCTCCGGGTAGATGACACTCACTTTAGATGATGTTAATGTCATTACAAGCCTCCCTATAGTTGGTAGAAAATTGAATGTTGTTAAGACCACGAGAGAGGATTTTTTTTATGCGGGGTTGTTGGGACTCATTGCTGATGAGGTTCATAGAGAGTTGGATTCCACACGAGGAGTCAAGTTTAAACTGAAATGGCTCCGCAAAATATTTAATCATGATCGGTTCTTTCATTTGACTGACAAAGACACAATGCGATAGGCATCACGTGTGTACCTTATGTTTTTATTTGGGTGCACTGTATTCGTGGATACTAACCAGAAAAGCATGAAGGTTGACTATCTCTATGGTTTGGAGAATATAGATTATAGGTTTGGGATATAGCTTTGGGAGGCTAGTGCATTGGCTTTTCCTTATCGTGCCCTAGGGGATGTTTCCAAACCTTCAAAGCAAAACATGTACGGTTCCGTAGCCATGTTAGACCTTTGGATATACAATCATTTTATAGCTTTAAAATCTCCACAAAACCCAACTTATGTCTTAAGGAACCCACAACACCATCGGTGTATATTCTGGGTACCGATGGTACGCATTGCTTTGCACCGATGGTGCAGGTTGTCTACACCGATGGTGCTATATTAGACCATCGATGCAGCGTCACTACACCGATGGTGCCTTATGCGTTGCAATGACGTTGCCTCATGCGTTACACCGATGGTACTCTAAATATGCATCATATGTGCACCGGTATTGCATCAAATGTGCGGTTTACTGCGCACCATAGATGCATAGTGGTTACAAATATGGTTTGTTTTCTCTAAAAATCTTACTTAAACGTACCTGCAAAAAAAATCCCGCTTAAATGTATCTACCAAATTTTTGTCCCACGTCTCTATATAAAGCTCCCGACTAACATGACTTTGAACACTCAACTTTAATTTTTTTACTTATAAATGGATTTACTGCCTTCTTCTGCAGCATCTATAAGTTCTCAATGCGATTTATCTCATTTAGTGGATGATACGTCAATAGATAATTTTTGTTCAGCATATGGACGAACATGATGTGTCTATTTCTTTAATGATTCTAAAATGGTGGATGTTTCCAAATAAACAACTTCAAACCATTTCATGTAAATATGGTTTATGCGTATTTCATCATTGGTTAGCATAATATTAGTCACAAGTTTATCCATTTTTTCTTTCAAAAGCTCCATCGTGGTTAGGCTTGTATCTAACCTCTTCTAACGATCGTGAAAAACTTCTAAAGCTACAATCATACTATTATATAGACACTCGTGAATCTTGTGCCAACACGGTATATTTCTTGTACGTATATAACAATTTAGGTTAGAATGAACGCTCTCCACCTTGTTAGTTGTGGCATGTCCCAAATGCTTGAACTTCTTAGTGTTTCTAATCACAAATTTGCTAGTGCACGGGTCAAGCCAAGACGTTTCGGTGTATTTGATTGCTTCACGATAGTTTTTTTAGTCACGTTGCATTTCAATCCTAGCATGATCGTTTTTCTAACTAAAGTACTTCTTCGTATTTGCTTGGATATTCTGGTTAATGTGGCATCGACATAGTATGTGTGTTGCTTTTGAAAAACCAGTTCTAGAGTATTCATCAACGCCAAGTCTATATCTGTGAAAACCACAGACGGTTCTTCAATATCATGGGATACAATCAACGATTACAAACAATCTAATACCCATTTGAAATTATTTAACCACAGTACGTCAAACTAGTAATTGTTACGCATGTGATCTTAAACATTGACACCCCATACCTTATTGTTTTGTAAGTGCTACCTATTATTAACATTATTGGAAATTTCCGTAACAAACCTACACTGACTGGATGCGCAAAATAAACTAATAATACAGCCTTCATCATCGCTAGATTTATGCTATTCAAAATAATTTTGTCTTTTTAGCTCTTCTAACAAATATTGAAATTGTGACCGACCGATTTTCTCCAACATTCAATTTTTCAGCCTAGCATTGTATATAGTATACATGGACGAAATATTATCTTCGTTTAATTTTTTAATCCATTTCAAAATTTCTCTTGAGAAAGTCATCATGAATGTCGAATGTTCTATAAATTCTAACTCTTCTTTATTCAAACATTATGCATATGAATGATATTCTAACTATTTTGAATTTGGATGGTTGTGAGTGGAAAATATATCGTTGAACGACCATCGATCTGGAGTTACCATAGTGCTCTTAAGCTCAAAGAGACAACCATATTTTTGTGTTCCTGTCCACTTTCTTTTCATATCTTTTTTTATTACCGCCCGAATATACCTTTCTGATCTCTAAAGTTCAAAACATAATTGATGATTCTTTTTACTATTTATTTTATCGTGACGTTTTATGTTTTTAACCAAACCTTTTATCTACTGGTCTTCTTAACCCATTCAACCAATCTGTCTTGCGTATAATATTTGCTAAAGATTAACATAATATTTTCAGGTATTATTTCTTTGATTTTCCCTCTATGATAGAGTACTCTAAGATAAATTCCTTCTTATGAAGATTGTTCATGATTCTTGGATGGAACAATATTTAGTTGTTTATTATAGTATTTATGTACATGTTTTATTTTAGTTGTTTATTATTTCTTTTATTTATAGTATTTTGTTTTTTATCTCAAAATGTGTCTTTTGAAGTACCAAACAATATAAAGAATGACTTTAATCTTCCATTTTGAGGTAACATGTACCTAGATTTTCTAGAACTATGGTTGTTCAGAGATTGGTTGGGATCGAATTTTTGCAAAAGTCTAGTTTATTAGCGTATCTTAGTGATTCTTTAGCAAGCCAGTTAGTAGCTTGGCTTTGCTCTCTAAAGATATGTTTAATTCTCATCCTAATTCTGAGTAGTTTTTTGTAGCTTTCAAATAATGATATCATAAACCAAGGAGCTTTATTATTAGCAATCATGTCCATAAGCATTGTTGAGTCTATCTTAATATCAAGATTAGTTATGTTTTTGTCATTTCATATGATTAGCCCGTCTAAGATAACTCTAGATCCAACTAGTAAAGAAAACTATTTGTCATAGATTCTTCTAAAAGTCAGAATAATATCACATTGGTTGTCTCTTAGGATCCCACACTCACTTGATTCACCAATTGATATATTGGAGCTATCAGTATTAGGTTTTACTCTATTTTATTAATGAGGGTATCAATTTACTAATGTACACATACTTGACTTCTTTGATAGTAGATAACAACAAAGGTCAGAGGTTAGGTTTTTTTCTCCTTTCCAGTGAGTAAAATTGATAAGGTAAGCATTATCTATCTTGAGATTAGGTTAATGATTTAATTTAATATTGTTTGTGGATTAATAAGTAATCTTTCATATTTTACTTTATTTCTAGCTCTCTAAAATAGACTCGCATATAGTAGGGAGTAAGATGGCTCTAATGTGCATGTCTTTCTGAGTTGACCAATACCATGTTGTTATAAGATGAATTACAGGCATGTGTTTAGAGATGTAGATACCAAACAAACCATATTTTTTTCCCAATGTCCCAACCTGTTGTATATTTTACAAATAAATGTTTATTGAATTCACTTGCTAAGAAAAACTGGCATAAGAGTCTGATGAGATGTGTTTACTTTGTAAGATAAAATCAACAGGTAACTAGCCTTTCTACATAGTAAATATAAGTATATTTTTGAAGTGATCGAGAACCTTTGATAATAATTGATTAGTCTCATTCTCTTACATCCTTTGAGAATTTAAAATATCCATATAATTGACCATTAATAATGATCGAGAACCTTACTGAATTAATGTTATTTTTAATTCATCTTATCCATCTTTTGTCAAAGACAAAAGCCTCTAAGATTCGATAGATGAATTCAAATGAAGTTTTGTCAAATGCCTTAACCTTATCTATTTTTACCATAATGTTTCCACCTCTAGCTTTTCTAATTGATCTTGTGAGCAACTTTATGTGTTAGTAAATTATTATCTTGAATGTTTATAACTTTAGCAAAGCATACATGTCATTAAGAATCTTTGATAGAATTTCGTAGAAAATACTGCGTAAACTGATAGGTCTGAATTCTCCCCAGATTTTAGGTGATTCCACTTTTGATATTAAGAAAATTGTTGTAGCATAGACTCTTTCGAGGGCCTTGTGAGTCTTGAAAGAAGGATACTATATCAGTACAAAGGTTTTTTTGA
Organism: Limnanthes douglasii subsp. nivea; assembly: GCA_036936605.1. NCBI lineage: Eukaryota > Viridiplantae > Streptophyta > Magnoliopsida > Brassicales > Limnanthaceae > Limnanthes > Limnanthes douglasii. Next base: position 173,120,477 of record JAUPFV010000005.1, read on the forward strand.
GTGATAGACCAACAAGATAGATAGAATTTTGAGTTGAAACCATATACCCCATCATCATTATTGAAGTTCAAACTTTTCACAGAGATTATGATTTCTTCCTCTTATGGTATAGTTGAAAGTTTGATATTTTCCTAGTCAGACACCACTTTAGGAATGATATCTTGAAGGTTATTTACTTTCAGTAGATGAGGTTGAGCATTTAAAAGAGATTTAAACTAATTTTACAGTTGATGTTTAAATTCATTTTGATCTATGATCCATTGGTCTACATCTAAGGTACCATGAATTTTATTTATTTTACTTATTTTTTTAACATAGTGGTGCAAGCATTTAGAATTTATGTCACCATATTTCATGCAAGGCACTGCATTTTGTTTTTCATAGTAAATTTCTTTTATAGCAAATAGTTGTAGATGTTTTTCTTTAACTTTTGATAGGTTTATTTTATCTTCTATATTTTGACTTGCCTCTAGGAGTTGTTCTATAAACTACACTTCTTCTTCAGCTTTAGCTATTGAGTCAAATATGTTACCATATGTATTCCGATTCTATTCTTTTCATATGTGTTTTAGTATTTTAAGCTTGTTCTGAAAGACAAGTATGAGGAACTATACAACTCTTTATTTTAACTTTGTTTAACCACGTTTAGGAAATCTGGATGTTGAACACACATATTCTGGAACTTAAATGATGATTTGTTGTGTATTTTTCCAATCTCTTTCATTTACGGTTGTTTGACCATGTAAATCGAGCGCCTGTAAATCTAACATCAATTAAAGAGCAGTCATGTATTGCATTGTTGAAATCGATCATGCTTCTCATAGATAAAGTAAAACAAGATAGTTGCTTCTGCGAATTTGTAATTGTGTAGAATTCTCCCATTAGAACCCAAAGCTTTGTATAACATTTTATTTCCTTTGAATCACCCCAAAGGTTAGTTCTTAGTTCCTTAGTATTTTTAGCATAAACAATCGTTACTGAGAAGGTTTTGTCTAACGTGGAATATTTGTATTTAAGTGTAGGAATTGTTCATGATTTGTTACAGTTTCTACTTTAAAGTCTTCTTTCTAAAAATTTCAGATCTTTTTCTTTAAAATTTCTTGACTGAATGGAAAGCTTATCATTCTAGTACAGTATTGAAGCTTATTTATAGAGATATTGGGTTTTTATATTGCAATGAAGTCAATGTTTTCAACCTTTTCAAAGTTTAGAATCTTCTAACTGTTCTTTTATTCTCGACTCCCCTCAAATTCCAATTTAAGGATTCTGATTGTCATTAATAATGACTTTGAGAGGGTATTGAGGAAATTTTAGTATTAATTTATTTGTTGTGCTTTAGTTCCTAAGCCAGAAAATGGTAATTTTTTTCCTTTCTATTCATGATGAGCTTTCTAAATTCTTAATAGTGTTCAATGTTTCCAAATGTATGAGAAGATGGTAGGCTACCAATTAAGTTCTTTTTGGGATAGTACTTGTCTATTTTAGAATTATCAAATTCATTAGATAAGGGTTTGTGGATTGATGAGTCAATTAAGATAAGTGTCTTTATCATTCCAACTCATGTTTCAACTTTCTTTATAGTCACAATTTTAGTGTCTTGATTGTAACTTATAAGAGGAAGTTGGTTTGTGTCAAGTTATGTTTGTTGGTCATGAATAAGATCTTTAGTTTTTGGTTCTTTAATGTTGTTGGATTTAACTTTTGGGACCCAATTTTTATTGGTGGAATAGGATCGTCTGGTTTGTTTGTCTGCAGTTGTTCTTGATTTAGATCGTTAGTTTTGGGCTTGTGGTATGAAATTTGGAAGGTTTTCTTGCAAGTCAGAGAGTTATGGCCTAGGTGATGACACTATTTAAAATAGAATGACCTATCACCATAGTAGATATCTTTCCAAAATCCAACTTTTTTTATAGAATTTATTAGATTACCAAAACTAATTCATATTTTAGGAATTAAATATTTTGAAACATCGAACTCAAGGAAGATTTTGTAGGTATTGTAGCTTGCTCTATTTTTTAGTAGAACCCATATTTTTAAGAGATCTCCTAAGGCTTCAGCAATTGAAAGAATGACAACTTCATTATACATAAATTCAGGTTAGTTAGTGAAAGAGATCCAACTTAATGTGATAGGGGATTCTATTCTTGGATCAAAATAAGGGTCCAATTTAAAAATTCTCATAGGGTACTGATCTATTGACAAAATTATTTTTTTCGAGATCTTAGGAATATTCCATTTTTTTGAATTCAATCAATATATGTTTGGGGTCTCAAAATTTTACAGTGAAATATCCTATAAATCCAAAGTTGAGAAGGGAATTTTGGATAATATTCATATGAGGTCTACGATGGGAAAACTAACCTATCGATGTATGTTTTGAGGTGGGTATAAATCTTTCTTTGTCTTGTGAGGAGGATTGTATTGTTGGATGTTCATATTTTTTATGTATGACTGGATCGATGTTTGTGTATTCAGTGAATTTTGAGTTAGTGATTTGTGCATAAGATCTAATAAGGTGAGTGGTATGTTGCTTAATATTTCCAGTTAGTGTTTAATTTGAGTTGGTGAACAAGGGAGTGACTAAGAGATAGAATAGCGAGATCTAAGTCACAATTGGAATGAGAAATGTTGATTTGTTAATCATGGTTGGATCTAGGCAGAGGTTGAAAGTTTGATGTGTTCAAAAAATGAGAGATACCATCAGTAAATTGAATATTTGAAGCCGTTGGAGGGGATTGAGTTGAGCTTCTATAATTTATAGAAGGTTGATGTGGTGAGGAATAGGTGCCTCCTCCAGTCACCGTGACGGTGTAAACGGAGGAGAGACACTAGAGGAAGGTGAGAGTTGGTGAGGTTTTAGCGAAGCTCATGATATCTTCTTTCCTTATAATATCTTATCATTTTATCTTATTCTTTAATATATCAAAATATATTATGTTATTTATTTTGGTTTATTTAATATTTTAGTATATTATTATATGATAATATATTTGAATCAATTAGACAATACAATATTCGAAATAAAACTTCATCAACATGCTCATATTAGTTTTGTAACAAATTGTTGGGGTCTAGTCACAAATTATTCTTTTTTAATAGACTCAGATTCGGCTAAAAATCACCATTAATCGTCCATGTTTCTTGTTTGTATTAAACTAGTTTCATATGTTTACTTTTGTCTCTCATTGATCCCATATGTTTTATAAATTTGTATTATCAGTCCCCCACACATGTGGGTATTGAGAAGCTCACATGTGACAGCTCAAACATCAATATTTAACCTCATTATTGGTCCCCCAAAAGTCTAAAGAATGTGGTTCTAGAACTAGAGATTTTGGAGGAAGATTATGTATTTTTTGAATTAGGTTTTTAGATTTTAGGGGACCAATAGTTAGGCAAAATATTGATGTTTTGGGGCTGCCACATGTTAACTTCTCAGTACTCACATATACGAGGGATTAATAATAAAAAACAAGTGAAAAATAAATAATTTGATTCAATCGCAAAACATAAATAACTAATGATGATTTTTAACCTTCACACTCATATAAAATTTCATTTACACAAGTTATTAGTCCAATTTTCTTTATATAAATCTGAGTGAATAATGTATTATTAACTTTTAGACTTATTTTTTTAAAACCTTAATTATTCTAAAATTTAAAATACTGATATCCTAATTTATTTTAAAATTTTAAATCTTAATACCCTAAACCAGTTACCAGGTTTTTGTACATTTTCAAGTAATAATTTAAACTACATAATAGTTTTTAAAATATTTTAAATTCAAATAATTTAAAAGATATGATATCCTAAACTATTTGTGTTATTAAGAAAAACTTAATCTGTCATATGGTAAATTACGTTTTATTTAATACAATAAAAACAAAAAGTAATCTTATTTAATATTAATAATAATTTTTTAAATAACAAATAAAATTACTTTTTCAATAACAACAATTTTAGGTTATGCGAATGTAATTTAACATATATAGTTAAAATATAATTTTTTTTGAAAATTGCCATAAGGGCAGAATATATTGTAAGAATGAATTTTTTTAACTCTAAAAATGAATTGAATAGATTTAGCAAATTTTCATCCATGGTTTATGTTGATAAATTTGCATAGTCTGGAAACTTTTATCCTTTTTCATGAGCCTCAACATTCTATTCTTGCTAATTGCTTCAACCTTGAATTATTTAACATGTAACTTGCAATGTATTTTACACGAGGAGAACTAGTAGTCAAATATTAACATGTCTTGGAAAACAATTAGTAGCAATGTAATAATATATTGGACTATGATAAAAGTTAAATTAACACCCATCTTTATTTTTCAAATTTTAGGTAGCCTATATTGAGACATTCTAGTATAATAATGGCTCTAAGAGGAGCAGACTCATCAATGGCTCTTAAACAGAGAGACGAATAAGTTAATTGTTCACATGTATTACAGAAGACATTGAAGTCGCCAATAATTAATCACTCTCGTGCAGTGATACAAATTGCTCTTAATTAGTCCCAAAAAACTTGTCTTTGTGACCTTATACACTTAGCATAAATGATTGTTATCAAAATATCTTATTTAAGAGAGAAATATGAAACCTTCGAGTGAAGGAATTATTCATGGTTTGAAAGGATTGAGATTTGGAATTGGTATTTTCAAAAGACCCAGATTTTATTATTATTATTATTATTGGCACATCCTTGGTTGAAGTTAATATTTTTGGAGATTTTCTCAAAATGGTCATAAGAGATATTGGCTCTTGAAGAACAATGAAATCAGATTTTTTCAGATTTAGTAATTGATCTAATCCTACAAATGGACCATTTATTGCCAATGCCCCTGATATTCCAATTGAGAATAGAAATGGTCATTTTAATAAAAAGTTAAGGGATCTTGAAGATCTTTTAAATATAAGAGCCCTTGAAATAAGAGACCTTTAATGGTTTTGGCTTTGGATTTTTTTAGTATGTTAGTAATTGTTTTGGTTTCTTTTTTTACAGCTACCTTAACTTTTGAAAGCAAGTTGGGTAAACTGCTAGTAGATTGAATTACATAAGAGGTGGTCTTATTTTCATTATTTACAGATTTGTTAAATATTGAGAAAGTGTTTCCTAATTCTATAGTTTGAATTGCTTATATAATTTCATTATAAGAAACTTTATTTGATTTATTTTCCTTAGAAAAAATAAAATTATTTCCTTTCTATAAAATTATTATGTATTTCATTTACGTTTTCATTCAACATTTTAAATAGGTTTGTTGATGTTTCAATTGTTGTTGGAAACCTTTAACTTTGGTAGGGATTTTGAGAAAATAATATCCTTTGAGTGTTGATGATTAATGGAATCTGTTTTAGTCGTGTTATTTTAGGATATATAATCTTTCGGAGTTTTGCTAGTGTCCACTAATACTGATTTGATTTTTTGGACCAGTTTCTCTTTTACAAGAGGTGGGTTCTTGGTTTGAGGTATGTTTGATTCAGAGGAGTGATGTTTGTCAATAACAACATGTCTTTCTATGTTGTTTGAGCTTTTATTACAATTACTTTTAGGGTGACCCATGTATTTGTAGAGAGAACAATATGATGGCCTATAGCCATTGGGTAATAGATTGCCATAATGACGCAGTCGGATGCACTAAGACAACAAACGTTGGTCTTAGAATTGAAGGTTCAAGTTCGCGGGTGTCAAACTTGAAGAAAAAACTCTGGAATCCACCAGAAAACAAATCTCGAAAAATCGAAGACTTTGATTAATAACGATGATGAAAAAGTTCCTTAAAACCATAGCACCTAAGGTTCTTTATATAGAGAAACCCTAAATCATATAGAGAAACCCTAAAGAATAAAATAGGAAGTTCCTAGAAATAAGGAAAATTACTAGAATCAAAATAAGGAAAATTACTAGAATCTTAACTAGAAAAGGAAAACACTAAAAAAAGAAATATCTAAAAATAACTTGCAAGCTAGAATAGATTAGGTATTGTAACCGTCTCCTGCATCAGTCTCCTCCACCTCCAAAGAACTCGTCCCCGAGTTCTTATCTGGATAAAGAACACCATCGACATGATACTCATAGTTGTCCGCTACATTGAACGTATGAGAGATGCTCATGTCGTCTGGTAGATCCACCACATAAGCATTGTCATTAAGCTTTCGTAAAATCTTGAATGGACCATACTTGCGAGGCTAAAGCTTACGATAAGTACCGACTGGAAACCTTTCTTTCTTGAGAAACACCATTACTTCATCACCTTCGTTGAAAACCTTGAGCCTCCCTTTTTTATCTGCTGCCCTTTTGTTTTTTTCCCAGTTGCTTCCAATCTAGCTCGGACTGCTTCTTTAGTGTCCAAAATGTCTTTAGCCATAGCTTCAGCTGATGCACTAACTCCAGGAGCTTTCAGTAGTGGAACTAAATCAACCACATGCTTCGGGACAGAGGTATATACCAACGTAAATGGTGATTTCCCTGTTGCGGAATGTACGACACTATTGTAAGCGAATTCGACCTGCGGTAGAGTTAAATCCCACTGTTTCGGTTTATCACCACAAATACTTCTAATCATGTTACCCAGCGTCCTGTTTGTGACTTCGGTTTGCCCATCACTCTTGGGATGAGCTGCAGAGCTTCGTTTTAAACTTGTTCCAAAAATTCTCCATAATGTAATCCAAAAGTGACTGAGAAACTTAGTATCCCTGTCGAAAACTATTGACTTTGGAACCCCATGGAGACGCACAACTTCCCAAAAAAACAATTTGGCTTTGTTGGTTGCATCTGCAGTCTTTCTGCAAGCAATGAAGTGTGTCATTTTGGAAAACCTGTCGACAACAACAAACACAGAATCCACACCTCGTTGCGTCCTCGGCAACCCCAACACAAAATCCATAGATAGGTCCTGCCAGATATCTTCAGGAACAGATAACGGCATGTAAAGACCTGTGTTCTCAGATTGTCCCTTAGAAACCTGACAAACAAAACACCTCCGAATAATAGCTCCAGCGTCTTTCCTAAGGTGCGACCAATAATACCTTTCCTCCAAGCTTGCAATTGTCTTATCCTGTCCCAAATGACCACTGAGACCACCACTGTGCAATTCTCGGATCATCTTCTCTCGTAACGACGAGCAATGAATGCACAGTCTGTCTCCTTCAAAAAGATAGTCATCGCGAATATGGAAGTCTGCAGAAGGATGCTTACCGTTGCACTTGTCCCATAATTCCTTGAATTCAGCATCACTTTCATATAAGTCTTTCAAAAATTCGAAACCCACAATCTCATGTGCTAAGTTAGTTAGCAAGGAAGCCCTTCTACTCAAAGCATCAGCTACCTTGTTAAGAGCTCCGGACTTATGCTGAATAATGAAAGGAAATTTTTGCAGAAAACTTACCCAACGAGCATGCATCTTATTTATCACTTTCTGGCTGTGAAGAAACTTTAGAGCTTGGTGGTCAGTGAACAGAATAAACTCTCGATGAATCAGATAATGCTCCCATTGTCGAAGAGCTCGAAATACCGCATAGAACTCTTGATCATAAGTACTCCATTTCTGTCGTGCTTTGCTTAGCTTTTCACTAAAGAAAGCTATTGGTCTTTTCTCCTGAGATAACACAGCACCAATTCCTACACCACTAGCATCGCATTCCACTTGATAATCTTATCAAAATTCGGCAATGCTAACACAGGAGCAGTACAAACCTTCTCCTTAATCAATGCAAAACTCTCGTCTTGTTCAGGTCCCCAATGAAACTTCCCTTTCTTCAAGCATTCAGTAATAGGTGCAGTAAGAGTACTGAAGTCTCTTACAAATCTCCGGTAGAAAGTAGCCAAACCATGAAAACTGCGTACCTCAGTTACGGTGTTAGGAACGGGCCAGTATCTTATTGCACGCACTTTGGCTTCATCTGCTTGAATCCCATCTTCACCAACGACAAACCCCAAAAATAGCAGCTGGTTTGTGCAGAATGTGCATTTCTTTAAATTCACGTACAGCTGATTTTCTTGGAGGACTTGTAACACCTGTCGTACATACTCTAAATGGTCGTCCTTGGCTTTGCTATAGATCAAAATATCATCGAAGTAAACTACTACAAAGGACCCAATGAAAGGACGGAGAACCTGATTCATCAATCTCATGAAAGTACTAGGTGCGTTTGACAAGCCGAAAGGCATCACTAACCGCTCGTACAATCCGTCTTTACTCTTAAAAGCAGTCTTCCATTCATCTCCAGGCCTGATTCGAATCTGATGGTACCCACTTCGAAGATCTATTTTGGAAAACACCTTTGATTCATTCAACTTATCAAGCATGTCTTCCAACCGAGGGATAGGAAACCGGTATTTGATTGTGATCTTGTTGATGGCTCTAGAATCAACACATATTCGCCACTGATTACCTTTCTTTGGAACGAGAAGAACTGGTACAGCACAAGGGCTCATACTCTCGCGGATTAACCCTTTCTTCAACAAATCTTCAATATGTTCCCGTACAATTTCATTCTCTTTAGGGCTCATTCAATAGTTGGGGAAGATTAGGTAGACTAGAACCAGGGATCAAGTCAATGTGATCTTGTATATCACGCATAGGAGACAAGTTGTCAGGTAGTTCCTCAGCAACTAACTCCTTGAAATCTTCAAAAATTTATAATACCTCACGTGGAGTTGTTGTTTCCTCCGTCACGGCACTCATCAACCCCTTGACCACAACAGGATAAGAACACCGTGATTCCTTAACAGCCTTGTCAAGTTCTTTATCATCATACGACATGACGAGGAAGCTTGACTTCTTCTCTGTTGCAATGCTACCAAAATCCTTGACAAGAGCCATTGCAATCTTATGATTCCCCCATGTAAACATGACCATATTGTCTCGTCCTCGGTACGTAATGTCGTTATCGTACTGTCATGGTCGCCCAAGGAGAATATGGAAAACATCCATATCCAAAACGTCACATATTATTTCCTCTTTCTAATGCTTACCAATTGATAGAGGAATTTTGCAAGTTTCACTAACCCCTACTGTAGATCATTTCTTCACCCATCAGAGACCATACGGTTTCTCATGACGAGTCGTGGGTAGTTTCAAATATGCCACCAACTTTTGAGAAACTAAATTCTCGGAGCTCCCATTGTCAACAATCACATTGCACACCTTGTTCTGAATAGAACAATGCGTTCTAAATAGATTATTGCGTTGTCTCTCTTCTTTGGATGATAGCAACAGTTGCTGTAAAATAATACTGATTTTGTCCTCAGATTCCTCTTCCGCAAATTCAACTCCCTTATACTCCTCATTCTCCATAAATTCGTCTTCCTCTTCTTCTAGCAATGCAACCGTCTTCCTACTGGGACAAACATGCGACCTGTGACCTGTTCCTTGACAACGGAAACACTTGTCAGCGGTTGGTCTAGCATAAGGATTTTTCTGTTTCAGAGTGGGTGCTTTGTCCTTCTAAATTCCACTAATGGAGCTACTTGCTCTTTTGTTGTTAGAGTTGGAATCTCTGTTAACCACGCCTTTGTCCGTTTCTCCGGCTGGTTCGATGTTGTTCTGGATCGAGGGTCTCCTGAAATTTGTGAAACCCCGAGATGATTTCTCCATCAATTCCGCTTTCAAGGCTAGATTGGATGCTTCTTGAACTGTCCACACAGTCTGTAACCCTATTTTCCCTTGAAGAGAGCCCTTTAAACCACTGATGTATCTAGCCACCTTCTGATTCTCTGTTTTGTTTAAGTCATTACGTTCAGAGAAACGAAAGAAATCTGCTGTATAATCAGTCACGGTCCTGCTTCCTTGTACATAATCAATGTAAATCTTGTAAAGAATCTGCTCGTAGTCCTCCGGTAAGAACCGCTCAGTCATTAGCTGCTTCATTCGGCGCCATGTTCTAACTGGACCCTTCCTCTGTCTTTGCCTTTGAATAGCCAATTTGTCCCACCAAACAGCTGCAGTCTTCTTTAACCGGATAGCCACCATCTTAACCTGTTTACTCTCCGGGACTTCCATAACATCAAAGAACCGATCAACATCAACTTACCAATCAAGAAAGTCCTCGAAACCCATAGTACCATAGAACAATGGAATATCAGCTTTCACTCTGTAATCCTGATTATTTTGATTCCCTTGTTCTGCCTCTTCCTCTTCCAATTCCTCTTCCGATCTAGAATCATCAACAGCGACACGGTTATGCCTGCCTTGTTGTTGATTGTTTCTAACAGGCAGTCGGTTGTTTTCACCATGTCGGACTCGGGGTGGCTCCTCAACAACTGGTATGTGTCTGCCTTGTCGATTCTGATTTCGTCCCATTCCTTCTCCTTCTCCTTCTCCTTGTCCTGCGTTAGCAATCTGATTGGTTAATGCTGCAATCTGATTAGTTAACGCTGCCACCAGATTTGCCAGGTTCGTGGTTGATTCGTTCAAACTCGCTGTGAAACGCTCCATGTCGGCCCTGGTTACTGGTTGATCACCCACAGTTGTTCAAGCTTTGAAAAGAGTAGGATATTTCCTGCTCTGATACCACTTGACGCAGTCGGATGCACTAAGACAACAAACGTTGGTCTTAGAATTTAAGGTTCAAGTTCGCGGGTGTCAAACTTGAAGAAAAAACGTTGGAATCCACGAGAAAACAAATCTCAAAAAGTCGAAGACTTTGATTAATAACGATGATGAAAAAGTTCCTTAAAACATAGAACCTAAGGTTCTTTATATAGAGAAACCCAAAAGCATATAGAGAAACCCTAAAGCATAAATTTGGAAGTTCCTAGAAATAAGGAAAATTACTAGAATCGAAATAAGGAAAATTACTCGAATCTTAACTAGAAAAGGAAAACACTAAAAAAATATCTAAAAATAACTTGCAAGCTAGAATATATTAGGTATTGTAACCGTCTCCTGCATCACATAAACCCTATTTATCTCAAAATCCTACCCAAAGTTTTTGGGGGAGAGCTTTTGAGACAACCATTAGGATCCAAGCTTTACAATGATTAAAGTTTGCTATATTGCGGGAACAAACCCAAGTTGACAAAGGCATTCCAATTTCTTTTGCCATTTGAGTTATAGATTTTTTTCGTATAAAGATTTTTAGGTAAATTGGAAATGAAATCCAGACTGGAGTCAGAGGTGACTCAACTCTGGGATTAAATCCAGGATACCACTTGAGTAACCTGAAGGATATATTACTTAATTTCAAATAATTTCTTTTCCATTTTTTCTTAATGCCTTCTATATTTTTGAATTTAATTAAAATAGTATGATATCCTAGTCTATTATATTAAAGAGACCTATAAATTTAAAAGAATTTAAAATATTCCTAATTTATGGTGTTTTAGGTCTACTATAAGAGAATTTAGCTATTAATATGAATTTGGAAGAGAAATTTTATATGTTTCTTGAAATATCATGGATTCCTTATATTCTTATTTTGTCTCGAACGTCACAATATCATGGATAAATTCTTTGATTTTCGATATTGTGACTTCTAGGAAGGATCTTGTAGAGTTGATAATGTTACCTCAATGTTTTTTACTCTATAGAAAAGATAAACAAATAAAAATAGCTAGAGTTTTATTATAATTTAGAAATATAAGTACCAAAAGTAAAAATATCTTCAAATATAGATAGAGACATCAGTAGTAAATAAGAGAATAATGATGTAGGATAAATACATAATATAAAAATACTAAAATGTTAAGATCTCATCTCAAACTTATGATGACTTAGTGAGAAGCATCAACAGTTTGTCAAGAAAACAAAACATGTTGTGTTTCTTTGTAAAGAACTTCGCAAGTTTCCTTCAATCTTTAAACCTGCTTCATACGTCTTTTTCACAATGCTCACAACCATTCCTACAAGACTCATCGTAACGGAATCAAGAAACCTAAGAGGAACAAAAACACTTCAACCATAGGAAATTGATCCAAAGTTCTTTAGAAATGAGAGGTACACAAGCAAGCACAACAATGAGGCACTCGAGAACTCTTCTACTAATGAGTAGAAATTTGATATATTTCACATCTTCTTCATAAATCTTCTTCAAGTACTCTTCTACGCGCATATTCTTCAAGTATTCTTCTTTTCATTTCTTATACCTCATCATCTTCTTCAACCGAATATTCAATTCAAATATTAAATCTCAAATCCTTAATCCTTCAAACCTTCTACCCTAAATCTCAAACGTCCAACCCTAAATCTCAAATCACCATATCTCAAACTCACAATGCAACAATTATAAACATTGAGAGTTTGTCATAAAAAAATTGTGTTATTGATTGAGCCTTCGTGAAAATATCATCTTTAAATGATGTGTTTGAAAAAATCCACAAGTTGTCTTCAATTTTCAAATGATCTTCAGACGACCTTCAAATGTCATCGTCTTTATATTTTTTCACCCATATATCTAATGGCAATCTCAAATCTAAAATATCAAATCTCAAATCTTCACTTCAAAAATCTCAAATCAACTAAAACAATTTTCCATTAGCATAGTGGTAGACACGAAAGCTTAAGCTTAAGATATAAGCTTACGCTCTATTACCATGTAAAATAATATAAACAAAGAAAAATAGATAGAGTTTAATTATAATTTGGAATGTTTATATATGTAGATATCAATAGAGGTGAGTGATTACCGTAGACCGGATTGTCTCTAATGTCACTACTTTGGATAGTACCTTGATGAAGCTTATGGTATTTGGAAGTGAAAAAAAAACTTTTACTAAGTCGATCTTGACTTTTATATTTTTTTAGTCTTTCGTTTCTTTTGATCTTGAATATTTTTTTTAGAGAATCGCTTCATTGGATTTGAGAGTTTGCTTTACTGGATCGATCGATATCTTCTTGATTTATGTTTTTTACAATCTCGAGATAAGGTTGGCAGGCTAAATTTTCCATAAATCGATGGAGTGGATAAATGTTTTAAAAAGATTTGCCGAAAAAAATTATAGGGTTCCAGGATCTCACGGGTTTGAGAGTCCCCTTACCCTAAAAACGGGTAAAACAGGTATATAACTATTATTTTGACTAAAATATATTGGTTAATAGTGTGGATATTATCTTTAATAACATATTTTAGAAATCATATACATACTCCGATTTATCAGTTAAAAAATCAATTCACCGAATAAGATTTTGCTTCCTTTCTACTAACTTTGTCTATCATATTTAGACTTCTCACTAACTCTAAGATCTTCATTATGGTCGCAACACAACTACATCAGATTAAATGGAATAATAAATAATTCTTAGAAGAAGCAAAAACCAAACTAAACTTATACATAAAATCACATCGAAATCTCCAAATCCACATCAAATTTCACCCTAGAACCCGCTCGAGAATCGGCTCCCTGGAAACCGTATCATCATCAATGGTGAAGAATAGATGGAAATGAGATCCTTCTTGAACACCAAAATCAAACAAAGATGTATCATCGAATCGATCAGTTATGACCTTGTTATGAAGAGTTAAGATGAAACGACCTTCTTCAGGTAGTTCTTCTTGTTTTCCGATTTCTCTCTTCAAATCTGCAATCGTTGAAGATGTGTTTATTTATTTCAATATCAAAGGATCGTCCTGTTAGTATACTCACGATAACCTTCATACTCTCTTTTTTATTTTGTTTTTTCTATTAATGTTTATGGTGCAGTTAGTTTTTATATTAACTAGTTATGTTTGGAATGAGGAAAAGTAATATTTGGCTATTTATTGAAAATAATATATATACCTTTTTTATATTGACTAAATCAAGAAATAATGAACCCATTTTAAATTTTAGTTGAAAAAAATAACCGAAGTTGTATTTTTGTTATGGAATAGAATCATAAAATTACACTATATTAATAATTTAGTTGAAAGAGTTTAAAGTTTAAATAAAATATGGTAAAATTAAAAGTATAACTTAAAATAAAATATTTAATAAGGATTTGAGTACCACTATGTTCATGAGTGTGTTCATGAGTATTGCATGTTTTAATATATGTCTGAGACTAGTTCAACAAATCAACACTTTTGATCCTCTTTTTTAGTTTATTTTTGTTGTTCTTACTGTTGCTTTGAAACAGAAATTTTCAAATTAGCATGAGATTTTCTGTGTAATAGTTGTGATCTTTTGATTTTTATATTTATATATATATTCCCGAACCATAACATGCAGAGTGAGGGCACCGGTGATGTATTAAGAGGCTAGGCGGCGTTCCTAAAATATTGATTTTTTTATTTGCGTTAATAAATAGTTTTTTTTAAAAGATAGAAATTAGTTTTTTATTTGGAATAATAAATAGTTTTTTTAAATAGGTTGACTGTAATGCCTATTTTGTGAAAATGTTGGATAAAATTTTATTAAGCTAAATCTTTATGGAAAAAATAATATCTATTCTTAAGGAGTTTGTTAAATTAAAAAAATTGATAAATTTTTTTCTAAATATCTTAACTCCTTACTATTGTTAAGGAAATTGTTTTTTTAAGCAAAAAAACACATTTATTACTGAAGGACTAAAAAGTATCGATTTACAAATTACAGGCCCTCAAAGGGATTAAGCCAAAATAAAACTAAAGAATTAGGGTCAAAATTGGCAAAATAAGCCAGCCCCAACCCTAACCCTAAATCAATCAAAACGAACAAAAGGCAACAACCTAATCATCTTCAACCTTTCGACTCCATGCTCCAAACTTCAGCCTCTCCTCCCAAAACACCCAACTACCAAGCTTCAGAATCACCCTTCTTCAACCATTCCAATTTCTACAAAACAAATCTTCTGATACTTCGTGGTCGACGCTCACCCAAAGTACCCTTTCTCTTCAGATTGGAAGAGAAAGGTCTGGAAGAGGGTGCAGTGCACCAGAGAATCAGAAGACCCATGCCCTCTTCGACTTCTTCATGGTTGACGCTCATCCAAAGTACCATTTCTCTTCTGATTGAAGAAGAGAGAGGACTGGAAATGGATGCAGTGCACCAGAGAAACGATGAAACTGGATCTGGAAAAGCCAATCCCCAATTCAAAACCAAGCAAACTCGAAAACCCTAATCTTACACAATCAGCCCCCTTAGAGCTTGCAAGCACAACGGATTCAAATCGACAAAGTTGTACACAGAAATCATTACTACCACAGCCTCTGGAATTGCGCCTTTTGAACCGATGTCAGCGTGTTGAGGATTGTTAACAGAAAATACGAATTTCTTGAGGTGTCTGATGAATTGAGGATAAAACTCGAGATAACAATGTCCTCCTCCAGTTATCCATAGAGGTTCGTACTTGTCTTTGCAAAGTTCCCAAAGCTATTTTCCGAGAGAACAATCCACAATTTCATCTGAATAATCATCAAAAGAGGAGTAACCAAGCTGGTCTTCAGTACTGATGACAACATCTCCAACAGCTATCCAAGGTACTTCATCATTAGTAATAGATATCATTCTGTTCCATAGCTCTTTCCTAAGGGATCTCTTGATAGAGAAATTAGCACCAAATTTACCAAACCCAACTCTTCTAGCAACACTTTCAATCTTGTCTTACTTAGCCATAGGTTCTTGAAGAGCCACCATCTTTAGGTTTTCAGTTTTAATCATAGAGTTTAGCTTGGCCAAGGTTGCATTGTTGTTTACCCCACGAGCATTCCAGCTAACGATCTTTATCATTATCTGATAAATATTTGTTATGTATTCCCTTTCTAGTAAGCAGAGAGTTGATTGAAAGCTTTTTTACACTTTTGCTTCGAGAGTTGATTGAAAGCCTTTTTACACTTTTGCTTCGATTTGCTGATTTGATTTTCTTACTGATAATTGTGTTGAAATTGTTAGCAGGGGAAGCCATTGGAGAAACATTACAGCTACCAAGATTGTTAAATTGAAGAGAAGTAGAGTTGGCCATTTGATTATCAAAGCTATTCTGCGGATCATAATCAAGTCTTTGAAGAGCGCTGATTATTTCTGGGTCATTTTTTGAGGAGCTTTCATCTTCAACTAGATTGTGATTGGAAACTTCACTAGATTTAGGCTCAGTAGCTTTGTCTTTAGCAGTAATAATGGATTTAACTTTTATTCTATACACTTTGCTGAATCTTTGTTTTTGAGATAATTTAGGAACTTGTGCATCCAGAGTTGTTTCTTGAACTGGCCCAGAAACATTTTCCTGAGAAGTAATAATAATATCGTCTTTGGTTGTATTATTTCTTTGATCTTTCTCTGTCAATTTTATGCATTCTTCTTTATTATGTCCCAAGTGAAAACAACCAAATAAATATCTAGGAACATTCTTATAGACAACTCCAATCCAAGTTCCATCATTTTCCCCAAAACCAACCCACATTCTTCTCTGCAATCTATTAGAAACATCAATTTCAACCTGAGCGAAGCATGCGTTACTTTGAGCTCTGTGTTTATCAGGAACCACAATGCTATATACTTTACCAAGAGTTGAAGCCATGTTATTTATTATCAATCGATTATACATATATTCTGGAAGACGTACAAATCTCACCCAAAGTAAAACAGTAGGATTTTCGTAGTTTCGATTAAAATCAGGACACCATTTCAAAAGTCTCATACTTTTGCCATCAACACTCCAAACGTTTCTTGACCATAGAGTGATTACATCGTCTTTGAGACAGATTTCTATCAGAATATGACGTGAATCCACTGTTACGAAACTGTATGACCCCTTAAGCTTTAAAGAATCCAGGAAATTTTGAAACGGAGATCGTTTTGGTATCCCATTACTAAATTTACCAACTAATGTAGTTCTTGTTTGAAGAAGAAGATGATCTTTAATTGCTTTTGAGTAGTTAATTGGAATATGATCTTCTAATATCTTGATTGATTCAGGAGTAGTTTCTTTAGGCAGAGATTTTTGTTTCACAATTTCGGAGTAAGAATTCTTAACCGGGCATGAGACTTTGATTTCCTTATTTGATGGAAGAACTGGAAACTCTTCTTGGCAATTTAAATCCAACGCCATTATAGCAACAATCGATAACAGTCCACCGGAAGCAGAGATAATAACTCCAGAGAAGACAGAGGATGCCTTCCCTAGAAAAAGACGGCAAGATGCCTGAGAGAGCCAACCCCGCCAAAAAAAAAGCTTAGAGGAAAGCCTTCTCGGATTTGGACGCCGGAGATGGCTTAACAGATCTCCTCTGCTATCTTGAAATAAATCTCAGTTTCTTGGAGCCCCCAATCCATCCAAATCTTTTAGTTTCTGATCTAAGATGACGGAGAGTGCTGAATATTGACACGACGCACTGCTTACTACTCTCTTGATCACTCTCTCGCTATCTTTCTCTCTCTTTCTTTCTTGGGATCTCTCTCGCCTTCAATGGCGGCCGGTGAAGAGGACAACGTCAGAATCAGAAAGTCTTTAAAGTCGCTCCATAATGGTCGATCCTCTATTGTTAAGGAAATTGTTAAGCTAAAGAAAATGGATAAAACTTCAAGCCAAATATCTTAACTAATGCTTATTTTTAAGGAATGTGTATTTATAAATTATAGTCCAGAAGATTAGAAGTTGATTTTGTAATGAATGTGTATTTATAAATTATAGTCAAAATTTAATTTTTATTTATTTCTCTCTTCTTCTACTGTTCTACATTGCAGATTTGATTTACAGTTGTATTAGAAGAAGATAACAAGTCTAACAGCTTATAATATATCCATATATTTTTTATATAATTTTTTTTTATTTAAAAAAATATTTTTATATAGCAAATTTGATTTTATTTCCAATTATTTTTCAAAAATATTTTTTATATAACAAATTTGATTTTATATTTATGTATCTTTTAAATATCTTTGAAATATTGAATTTGATTATATTTTATTTTATTTGTTTAAATATCTATTAAAAATAATATATCAAGATTTATTGTCAAATATTACTTTTATGTATAATAAGATATTTTTATTTGTAATAAATTTTTTTATTTTTTTATTTTTATTCACAATAACATAGCTTGTACACGATTTAATTGTTGTAAGCTTATAATAAAGCGTTATTTTGCTAAAAAAGCCAAAGAATATTGTTGGTTGTTCAAGTAGTCCAAATAATAATAATATAATTCATCATGATCTGTATGTCCATATATCAAGACCTAACGTTGATAGTGTATAATTTTGATCAGAGTAGAATTTGTTCCGAAGAAAGATATAGTGAGTGATCCGGGACTATGCCAACGTATTAGAGTATCTGATATCAATTCTCAAGATAAGATTCGACGAGAATTCATCTCAAAAGGACCTTGCCAATCAAAATATCATATTTTCCCAAAACAAAATTTGGAAAAGAAAACCGAAGTTTCAAATTACATGGTTTGAAAATTTTGTTTAGCCCCCCCTAATTTCAAATCCTGGTTCCGCCACTGGTCGAGGGAAAATGCATATTATGGAATTATGGCAACATTTTTGGGCGATAAGGCTGGATTTAAGATCAATAACATGATCATTTGTACAGTATCGTGTTGTTGATGGAGTATAATAATCTATCAAGCAGAGTACTCGCTGTATATACTCCAGGGTACACTGCAAATAGACCTTTTAGGTCTTGTAAGCTCGTGTGCTAGATGTTGTAAGTTCGTTGACAAGTCTAGCTACTTAGTTTCCATCGTAGACATCGACGAACCTATACCTTCAACACAAGATATTTAACATGATGATTCTTTTTACCGTTTAGGACATACTGCTTTCCCTTTGGCATCCAATTGATGGACTTGTTATTCCGGCATACAGATAATATTTTGAGAGAACCATCTGATAAACAATTTAGGTGTAAGATACTCTTTTATGTTGAGTGTAAGAAACACTTTTACCTTGAGTGTAGTCTTGAGTTTGTGTGTTTAAGTGTCTATAAGCTCTTGGATGGTGGATCCTTATCTTCACTATGACTATAAATAGTGGATCTCTTCCACCATCTAAAGCATCACCAAACACACCAAGAAGTAAATTTAGAGAGAAAATTAAAGTGAGATAAAAGAGAGACAAGAGTGTTGTTTTTTATTTTCGTAATATTTCTCTTCTAGTGTGAGTTGTAAGAGTACCTCGTAACATTTCTTCATTTCCAGTCTATATCAAAGTTATTTTTTTTTGTTTTAGAAAGAGTGTTGTTTTATATTTTTGCCAAGAAAGTGGTATCACAACCACAAGCTCTATCCAAAATTTTGTTTTTTAAATTTTCAACATATTGAAAAATATGGCAAATGGTGTATCATCCTTCCAAGTTCCAACACTCAACAAAAACAACTATGACAATTTGAGTATTAAGATGAAAGCTCTCCTTGGATCACATGATGTGTGGGATGCCGTAGAAAAAGGGTTTGACGAACCCGAAGATAAAGCAAACCTTACTCAAGAGGAGAAAAAAACTTTGAAAGATTCAAGAAAGAGAGACAAAAAGCTCTCTTCCGCATCTATCAAGCATTAGATGGTGATGGATTTGAAAAGCTTTCGAGCGCATCTTCCGCCAAGCAAGCATTGGAGAAATTACAAATCTCTTACAAATGAGGAAAAAAGGTGAAAAGGTATGTCTCCAAACATTAAGAGGTGAATTCGAGTCCTTACATATGAAAGCGTTCGAATCTATTTTGGAATATTTCTCAAGAGTAGCAAGTGTTTATAATCAATTAAAAATAAATAGTTCTGAAGTTAGAAGATATGAGAGTAAAATAAAAAAATAATCCGTTCATTGGATCTTAAATTTAAGCATATCACCGTGATAATTGAAGAAACTGAAGAATTGGAGAAAATGATGATTGAAGAACTCCAAGGCTCATTACAAGCCTATGAAAAAAACACAAGAAGAAACAAGAGAACACTGAGAAACTCCTCAAACTAGAACTCAAGGACATGCATGCAAATAAAGGAGACAATAGAAACCAACGTGGTTGAGACAGAGGTAGAGGCGGCGGACGAGGTGGTTAGAATGGTCGTGGGCGTGGCTGGAATTACAAAAAAAATAATACCAACTACAACTACAAGAAACGAGAAAGCTCAACATGTGGTCATGGAAGAATAAATCCAAACTCGAGGTATGATAAATCTCAAATTCAATGCTATAAATGTCAAAGGTTGTGCATTACACTTCAGAATGCAAAGTCCCCAATAATAAAATTGAGGAGAGGGCCAACTATGTGGAGGACAAAACGGAGGAAAAATATGTGTTACTACTAACATACAAAAACACTAATGAAGGTCAAGAGAACACTTCGTATCTTGATATCGGTGCAAGCAACCATATGTGTGGGAAAAAAGCATGTTCGTAGAGATCAATGAAGAAGTGCTTGAAAATGTCTCTTTTCAAGATGATAGAAAACTATCGGTTAAAGGAAAATGTAACATTCTTATTCGTGCAAAAGATGGTAGTCACCAAATCATCTCAAACTATTACGTACCTGCCATGAAAAACAATATCTTGAGCTTGGGACAACTACTAGAAAATGGTTATGATATTTGTTATTAAATTACTATGCAATTATCAAAATGGCTGAAGCACAAAACATATACAAAGGACAAACTTGAATGAACACGAGATTTAACGTGGTTCAAAAATTGTCTACGTCTACGGGCGCCGCCGGAGAAGAGTTTTACTATGATAGAAAAGGTTACAGATTTCAATATCACTAGTAGTCTATTTATAGGGAATTAATAGACTTCCTAGACAATGGGCCTAATGGACTCGTATCACAAGAATAAAATGATATGGTCACAACACTTGTTTGTACTGCTGGACACAGTACACAGTCAAGGCAAAATATCACTATTACAGACACAAAACTGTACTGCCGGACACCGTACACTATCAAGGCACTATTAAACTCATTCACAACAAATCTTCCCCTTGAGGCGAATATCATTTCTTCACTATCAACAAAGAAACTTCTCTTCTTCTAACTCACCAAATGCTACTAAGGCATTCACTCTATACTGCGAACACCAATCCAGTTTAGGCACTCCCTAAACTTTCAAACTGATACTGCTTTGGTCATTAGATCTGCTGGATTCTCTATGTAGACACTTTCTTCACATCAACAATTCTCTTTGATATTATATCAAGAATAAAATGATACCTGACATATTTGTGCTTTGTACGCTCATGGTACATCTGGTTCCCTGTAAGGTGTATGGCGTTTTGACTATCACAAAACACTTTTGTAGTAGTCCTATCCAAGCCCAAATCTGCCACCAAACCTTGCAACCACATTGCCTCTTTAACTACTTCTGTTACCGCCATGTACTCTGCCTCTGTTGTAGACAAAGCTACAGTGCTTGCAACTGTGCTTTCCAATTGATCGCACTCCCAGCTAGATTAAATACATATCTTGTCAGAGATCTTCTTTTATCCATATCACCTGCAAAATCAGAATCAACTAAACCAACTAATGATCCTGCAACATCATTCAGCGATTCACCAATATTGATCTTGTTAAAAGTTAAGCCAACGTTCACAGTATTCTTTTGAAGAGATTCAATCTTTTCCCCCATATCACCAATCCATCGATCTGCCTCTGAACTCGCTATAGCTTCTCTGTATCTACTAGGTTCCTGCATCTCAACTTATTCTGCAACTGACAGAGCATAGGCAACTAGATTCGCATACCTTTTTGGAAGTTTAATATCTATTCTTTCTATGCCCAATGTTATGCTATAAGGTTGCTGTTCTGGTTCAGGTGCGTCATCATCACTATCATCCAATGCTGACGCTTCACCTCCTGATTCTGGATCCACCTCAGAATCACTTGAATTATTGGACCTGCTAGGAACTGATTCCCCTTCAAGCTCCACCTGTTTACTCACAACCGATCCTGATTCGACCATTTCTCCTACTTCCTTCTGACTGTCTATTGAAGCAAACTCATTGAAAGTAACGTCCCTACTGATGAGAAAACCTAGAGACTTTAGAGAGGTACACCATAACCTATATCCCTTCACTCCAGTAACATATCCTAGAAATATGCATCTCTTTGCCCTCGTCACAAGCTTACCATCTCTCACATGAGCATACACAGGACAACCGAACACCCTCAAATGTTCATAATCAGCCGACGATCCAGACCAAATCTCAAAAAGAGTTTTACAATCAATAGCCGTTGATGGAGACCGATTCACCAAGTAATACGCTGTATTGATAGCTTCAGCCCAAAAATCCTTTCCCACACCGGAATGCAAAAGCATACTTCGTGCCTTGTCACAAAACGTTCTGTTCATTCTTTCTGCGACTCCATTCTGTTGTGGTGTTCTAGAAAAAGTGCGATGGCGCACTATTCCCTCAGCTTCGCAGAACTCGTTGAACTCACGACTGTAATATTCTAACCCATTATCTGTCCTAAAAAGTTTGATTTTTCTTCCTGTTTTCTTCTCAATCATCGTCTTCCATTTGACAAAGGTTCGTTTTCAGAAAGTAAACCCACATCATCCTTGAATAATCATCAATCAAACTCATGTAGTATCTGGCTCCGCTCTTGGATGGAATTCTGTTTGGACCCCAAAGATCTGAGTGAATGTAGTCCACCGTCCCTTTAGTTTTTCTTACAGCTGATTTGCTGAATTTGACTCTAGTTTGTTTACCAAACACACAGTGCTCACAAAATCCCAATAGTTTTGCTTTATACCCTTTCAACAAATCTCTCTTTCCAAAAACAACTAATCCTCTGTCACTCATGTGACCAAGACGCCAATGCCACAACTTATTTTGATCCTGTTTACTTTGGCTATTACTCCATGATGATGCTATTGCAGCATCGCCTATAACAACACTCCCCTGGAGAATGTAAAGACCCTTCTGCAAACTGCCTTTCATGCATACCATTGAGCCTTTTGTCACTTTGATTACATGATCTTCTACACGATACTTGTAACCCCAAGAGTCTAAAGTCGCAAGAGAAATCAGGTTTCTCTTTAACCCAGGAATATGCCAACATGTCAAGATTCTAACAACCCCGTCAAACATTCTGATTCTGACGTTACTAATACCACCAACAGTCAACGAATGATTGTTCCCTAAATAGACAGTTCCCTGCATTGGTTTGTACGTATCACACCATTTCTTGAACTAACACATGTGATATGTAGCGCCAATATCGAGTACCCAAGAGTTTTTCCCAAAGTCTGAACTCACGGACAATACATCTCTTATACCACTGTTTTCATTATCGTCGGAATCGTTCACACCTTCAACAATGTTTGTTGCATTTTCCTTTTGATTTCCCTTCTTACCATTCAGTTTTGGAAAATCTCTCCTATAATCACCTTGCTCACCGCATTCATAACAGTTTGAGTGCTTTACCCTTGACTTGGACCTCCAAGTCTTCCTTCTAAAAGAACCCGTTTTGCTTCTAGATCTTCCCCTAGTCATAAGACCTTCCCCTTCAACTTGATTGTCTGGCTGCAACTGTCTTATCTCATTTGATTTCAGTGTCCCTTTTACATCTGCTATCGATAACTTATCCTTACCATACATAATGGTACCTACGAAGTTTTCATAGGGAGCTGGTAACAATCTCAATACAAACAAATCTTGATCCTCATCCTCAATATTGATATCTATGTTCTCCAAGTCCATTATAATTGATTTGAAATTATCTAAGTGCTCTGTTATGGACATACCTTATTTCAATCTGAAATCATACAAAGACTTCTTCAAGTATAATCGGTTTACTACTGATTTCTCTGAGTAAAGATCTCCTAGCTTTTTCCATGCACAGGCAGCAGTCTTCTCACCACTAATCTCGCGAAACACATTGTCTTTCACACTCATTAAAATCCAGCACAAAGCCTTTTCTTGAAGATCTTGCTTCTCTTCTTCTTTCATCTCTTCTGGTAACTTATTCTCCACAGTCTTCCACAGCTCTTGCGATACCAATGAATATTTCAGTTTAATCTTCCACAACACAAAGCTGGATCCCCCATCAAATTTTTCAATCATGTATTTTTGTTGCTGTAGATGCCATTGTGAAAACTCTAATTGCAAAAGCCCTAATTTCAGCACGTGGCTCTGATACTAATTTTGTTATTAAATTACTACAAAATTATCAAAATGGCTCAAGCACAAAACCTAACGAAGGAGAAACTTGAATGGACACAGGATTTAATGTGGTTCGACAATTGTCTACGTCCACGGGCGCCGCTAGAGAAAAGAGTTTCACTATGATAGAAAAGGTCATAGATTTCAAATTGTTTTTTGTGTAGTCCTAGTAGTCTATTTATATGGAATTAATAGACTTACTAGACAATGGGCCTAATGGACTCATACAGCAAGACTAAAATGATAGGGTCACAACACTTGTTTGTACTGACGGACACAGTATACTGTAAAGGCACAATATCACTATTACAAACACAAAACTGTACTGCCGGACACAGTACACTATCAAGGTACTATTCGACTCATTCACAACAATATTCATATGAAAAATTATAGTCTCTTTATGAGAGATGACAAAAGAGATTTAATTGCTAAAGTTCAGATATCAAAGAATAGAATGTTTCCTTTGAATATTCAAAATGATGTTACAAAGTGTATTAAGGCTTGTTACAAATATTCATCGTGACTATAACATGTTCGATTTGGGCATCTAAACTTTACAAGTTTAGAGTTTTTGTCCAAAAAGGAAATGGTGAGAGGGTTACCATGTATCAATCATCCTGACAAACTATGTGAAGGATTTTTGCTTGGAAAGAAATTCAGAAAAAGCTTTCTAAAGGAGTCGGAATCAAGAGCCAAGAAACCTTTCGAGCTTATTCATACCAATGTGTGTGGTCCAATAAAGCCGAGCTCTCTAGGTAAAAGTAACTGCTTTCTTCTTTTCATTGATGATTTTTCAAAAAAAAACTTGGGTACATTTCTTGAAATAGATTTTCGAAGTCTTTGGAATATTTAAGAAGTTCAAAGCAGTTATGGAAAAAGAAAACGGAATTAAGATCAAAGCCATGAGATCTTACTGATGAGGGAAGTTCACATCAAATAAATTCCAAGAGTTTTATGATCCACGTAGAATTCGTCACCGCTTGACAGTTCCCAGATCTCCTTAATAAAATGGTGTGGTAAAAAGGAAAAATTAAACAATCCTTGATATGGCGCGAAGCATGCTCAAAAGTAAGAAACTTCCTAAGTATTTTTGGGAAAAATCTGTGTCATGTGCAGTCTACTTTTCCAATCGATCTCCAACAAGAAGTTTTTGGGGAAAGACACCACAAGAAGTGTGAAGTAGAATAAAGCCCGAGATTTCCCACCTGAGAGTATTTGCAAGCATAGCTCATGTCCATGTACCACACGAACAACGAACCAAACTCGATGATAAAAGTAAGAGTTTTATCTTCATTGGTTATGACATGAGCTCCAAAGGCTACAAATTGTAGAACCCAAATAATAAGAAGGTTGTGATAAGCCAAGATGTGATAGTTGATGAAACAGGCGAATGAGACTTTGGGTCTCATACAAATGAGTTCACAGTATTTCCCCAAATTGAAGAAGATGAGCAGACACCGAACGATCCATCAGAAAAGTTGCAACCCCACATGCTTCACCAACATAATCTACTCATAGAGACTCACCACCTTCATCATCGTCAAATGGTAGTCAAAATGAAAGAGTTGTGGAACGTACAAGAAACCTTAATGATCTTTATGAGGTAACCGAACCAATGGATAACCTTACACTCTTTTGTCTCTTTGTTGATTTTGAGCCGGTGATAATTTAAGAATATACACAAGAGAAACAATGGAGAGACGTAATGGATGAATAAATTTGAGCCATCGATAATAATGATACATGGGAACTCACCTCACTCCCCAAAGGGTGCAAGACAATATGCGTCAGATGGTTATACAAAACAAAGAGAAATACTAAGGGGGAGACTGAAAAACACAAAGCGAGACTTGTTGCAAAAGGCTATAGTCAAAAGGTGGGTATTGACTATGATGAGGTATTCGCCCCAATTGCCTGATTAGAAACTATTGGACTAATAATTTCTTTGGCAGTTCAAAACAAGTGAAGATACAACAAATGGATGTAAAGTCAGCATTTCTAAATAATGTTCTTGAATAAGAAGTCTATATTCAACAACTATTAGGCTATGAGGTCAAAGGTCACGAAGATAAGGTGTTGAAGCTAAATAAGGCTCTTTACGGGTTAAAACAAACACCAAGGGGATGGGACAGTAGAATCAACAAGTATTTCCCAGATAATGGCTTCAAATAATTTCCATACGAGCACACTTTATAACAAGATAAAAAATAGAGATCTTTTGATTGTGTGCCTCTATGTGGATGACTTGATCTTGACCAGAAGCAGCCCGAGCATGTTTAATAAATTCAAGGAAGTGATGATGAAGGAAATCGATATGACAGACTTAGGGTATAAAAATGAGAACAGAGATAATAACTGTAATGGTGACGTTGGTTCAGACACTCGGGTCGGGCATAATGATGGAACTGATACTGTGGAAAGATAAGAAATTGGAATCGGGGAAGGACAAAGGATTGATGTTGAGCCAAAGGTTGTGTCCAAGTCAAAAGATGTAGGGAAATTTGGTGGTGTTGGACAATCCAAAAGACATCTGGTCAAGGAGAAAGGCAAGAAAGTTTTTGTTGATGAAGAAGATGACAACACTACTGCCCCAACCCTGCCTCATATCAAGAAAGTAATCGTTGTTGATTCAGATTCTGGTGAAAAATCTGTCTCCTAAAGAAAATATACCGTCGGTCAAAGGAATCAATAAATATTTTCGGGGACAACGGGGGATACAGAGAATGCTTCACCTGCCTCTGCTCACTATAATATTCATGGTAATGGTTACATTTCTAATGAACTCAGCAGGTTATTCCAAGTTGTTGTTTTTCTCGAACGAAAATGTAACCGAAAATATCACTATAAGATAGAGGCACTCGAGAAGATGTCTGGATTGAAGAGGTTAGATGAAGAGTTTTCCATGGATAAGAAAAAATCCGCTGAGCTTTTGGAGAAGGTCGGAGTGCTTTAAAATCAGTTAAAACAAAAGAAAGAAGAATACGATAGCGATCGGGAAAGATTCAACACTACAAACACCGAGCGGAATACTCTTGTAGATGGTATTTTAGCCTCTTGTAAGAAGACTGACAAAAATTTCAAAAACGTTGTTAACAACATTGAAAAATTGTCTTTTGAAAAAAAATCTCTTATTGAATCCATGGAAGAATAAAAAACACTTGTCTTGAAGAGTATGATGTCGATGTTCCCTCCCACTTGGGAGAGAAATATACTAAAATTAAATATGCTATAATTATGGAGATTCTTGAACACTTTCTTGATTTGAAGCTATGAATTTAGGGCACGCGTCTTAGGCATCATCCAGAGGGATTTTGTTTTTGTCAACAAAGGCTCAACTAGTAACTCCGATGGTTTGGAGAGTTCTTCCTCTAGAAGCACTTCGTCAGATAGGAACCCCCTCTAAATAATGTTGGTTTGTATTACACGGTACTTGTTTCCAACATTTTTTGTGTACGTCTTGTGGCTTGAATATGTTATAAGTGTAATTTTGTTAAACTTTCAAACCTAGACAATCTACTACTGTTTTGTAAACTTTACTTTGTATGGAAGATTGTTATGCTTGGACTTTATCTCTCATTGTCACACTTCCTCATATGAAAAATATTTATACTTATGAGCTCCAAACTTTTTATTTGAAAATTCTTACACTTGTATTTCATATGAAAAACTTTTGCAGTTGACTTTTATAAAAAAAAAACTCTTGATTTTCTCATCTAAAAATTTTTATATGAAAACCTCTATGTTTTACCTTTTATAAAAGACTCTTAACTTTCTTCTTCAAATATTTTTATACGATAACTTTTATACTTAAGTTATTATAAAAGACTCTTAGTTTTCTCGTCAAAACATTTCTATGTGAAATTTTTTATACTTAACTTTTTATAAAAGATTCTTAATTTTCTCCTCAAATATTTTTATATGAAAACCTTTATACTTAACTTTTTATAAAAAACATCTTCCAGTCCAAAAAAAATAAATCTTATTGACCAACATTTGTTAGAAGACCATTCCGGTCCAAGAAAGATAAAAATTATTAACCACAATTTGTTGGAAGACCTTTCTGGTCCAAGAAAGATAAAACAATTTGACCAACATTTGTTGGAAGACCCTTCCGGTCCAAAAAAATATAAAAATTATAGATGTTGTTTTAAGATGGCAAAGAAATATTATATATAAGTCAGCTATTAGGACACCTAATTAAAACTTTCATGCGCCACCAGGGTAGGAAAGAGTGTGCCACCAATACTCACATAAGTTCTTAAATAAAATATTTACAAATTTATATATTCATTCTAGATATAACTTGAGATGTTCACGGGTGGATAAGATGCCTTCCTTCTTTGAATTTAAGTCGATATGTCCCCGGCTTAACTCTCTTTGATACCGTATACGGACCCTCCCAATTAGGGCCTAATTTTCCAAGCCGATTTTCTTTTGTATGAAGAAATACCTTCCTCAAACCTTATCCCCTACTTTAAATTCCCGTCTTCTAACGTTGGAAACGTACCGACCTCTCATAAAGGTCTGATAATGTAAGAAATTTAATTGTGTCCTCCGTTTTTCTTCAATTAAATCAAACTCTGAACGATTTCATTTATCATTTGCTTCTCTTGAAGATTCACTTATTCGATATGACGAGAAAACTACTTCGGATGGGACCACTGCATCCATCTCATAAACCCATACAAACAGTGATTCTTGCGTGGTCGTCCAAGGAGTGGTTCTATACGCCCATAAAACTTATAGTAAATAATCCGGCCATTTTCCCACCTTGCCTTCTAAATTATTTTTCAAACCATCCATAATTTTTTGGTTGGTAACACTTCAACTTGGCCATTCGCTTGTGGATGGAAAGGTTCCAAAAAGAATTGTTGTATCCCTTTAGAAGTGCAAAAATCCTTAATTTCTTTGTTATCAAATTGTGGCCCATTGTTCATCGTTATTTTCCTCGGAACCCCAAACCGACAACAAATATTAGAAACAATAAATATAATCATGTCTTTAGCTTTTGTTCCTGCTAATATTTCAGCTTCCACCCATTTAGAAAAATAATCCACTGCGACAATCATTGTTTGTCGTTCTCCTGATGTCATCGGTAATGGTCCGACCAGGTCAATGCCCCATCGTTCAAAATGTAATGATTCAGATATTGAATCAAGAGGTATTCCTGGTGTATGGACCGTATTAGCAAATATTCGACAGGTATCACACCTTTGGACTAATTCTTTGGCATCCGAAGAAATGTTGCTCAGTGGTACCCTACTAAAAGAATACTTCGTATCAATTTCTTATACCCACAATATGTTGATCCTTCCTCATCATGTAACTCTAACAGTATCATCTGAGACTTATTTTCTCTTAAACATCGAAGCAAAGGTCGGCTAAAATAAATTTTATACAATACATCTCCAAGACAATATAGTCATATGCTTTAAATCGTATTCTTTTAGCCATCACCTTGTCAACGGGTAACACATCATTCACCAAATGTTTTGTAATTTCACTTATCCAATCTTTTGATGTACTTATAGAAATTCGAAAAGCTTTAATATGCCCTTTTATTGACTCAGACCCCTCACTATTGAAGGGTTTTCTTGCGTGATAATCCAAGGATACTCCTCGGAATATGAAGTCGTAGCCAAAGTATCAGCCACATAATTTCTAGCTCTGTGAACATGTTCGTACCTAATACTTTTAAAAACCAGTGTTAAAGTCTTTAATTCCCTCAAATAATTCACTAAATGATCTTTTCTTTCCTCGTACTAACCAGATGCATGGGTTTTGAGAAGTTTTAATTCACTTACCAACCTTAATTTTTTAGCCTCACACATCTTGGCAAGTCTCAACCCTACTAAATCCACTTTGCATTCTGCCTCATTATTGGAAGCCTTAAAACCGAATCGAATAGCTTGATATATGGAAATTTCCTTCGGGGAAACTAACTTCACCCTAGCACCACACTTGGATGCGCTTGAACCCTCATTTATTCGGATCGTCCACTCTGACCCAAAATCGTCTTCATTAATTTCTATGTCTGACCGTTCAGAATGAAGTCCAACTAAACAATCCAGCAAAGCTTGTGTTTTGATTGCAGTCCAAGGCTCAAATTCAATATCAAAATCCCCAAATTCAACCGACCAATTAGTTATTCTTTCTGATACATCGGGCCTTTGTAGCATGTTTTTCAATAGAAAATATGTTTGTACGATGATAGAATGAGCCTGAAAATAAGGTCTCATGCTTCACGCAGCAGTTATCAATTCAAGGGCCAATTTCTCTAACTTCAAATCCCAATTCTCAGTATCCATAAGACTTTTACTGATATAATATACTAATTTTGGACTGTTTTCTTCATCTCGTATCAAAACTGCACTCACAGCGTAACTTGACACTGCTACATAAACATATAATTTATCCTCCAAATTTGGTTTTGTCAAAATTTCTGGCGAGAAAATATATTCTTTTATCCGATGAAATGCCTCAGAACACTCTTGAGTCCACTTGAAACAATTTTCTCTTTTTAATACTTGGAACAATGGAGCACACTTATCTGATGATCTTGATATGAATCTATTTAAGGCTTCCAATCTTCCTGTTAGAATTTGAACTTCTTTAAACATTCGAGGAGGTTCTATAGAGCACAAAGAATTTAATTGCACCGTATCAGCTTCTATCTCATGTTTGCTGATTATATATCCCATAAACTTTCCAGATCTTACTTCAAATGAACATTTTTCTAGATTCAATTTCAAATTTACTTTTGTCAAGTTAGCGAACGTTCCTTATAGATCTATCAAATGGTTCTCATCTCTTGTGCTTTTTACCAGCATGTCATCAATATACACTTCAATATTTCTTCCAATCTGAGTCTCAAAATATGTATTTACTAAACGTTGGTAAGTTGCTCTAGCATATTTCAACCCAAAAGGCATTACCTTATACCAATGAAAACTTCTTCCAGTAATAAAAGTAGTACTCCCTTGATCTTTTGGATCTGATTATATCCGATGTACGCATCTATAAAAGAAAATAATATGTTTCGGCGATTTGAATCCACTAACTGATCTATTTGTGGTACTAGGAAGGGATCTTTGGGACAAGCTCTATTTAGATCACTAAAATCCACACACATCCCTCATTTGACGCTCTTTTTCTTTACCATGACCCGATTATCAGTCCACAAAGGATATTACAATTCGCGTATATGACCAACTTTAGTCAAACGATCTATCTTTGCCATTATAGCTTCAAATTTTTCTTGAGAAAAAAATCTTCTCTTCTGTATAATCGGACAAACATTATTTCGTATTGCCAACCTATGACAAATAATGTCTGCAGGGACCCATGTAACATCTTTTGTGCATCATGTAAAGAAGTATAATTTTGTTGACAATAACTGAATTAACCTTTCATTCACCTCCAAAGATAGCTTTGTGCCAATTTCTAAAGTTTTACCCTCAGAGAAAATATAATCCTCAAAACTGTCGTCTAGGACCATAAACTCGTAGGTCTCCCTTGGATCATCCATGGGATCAGATCCCGAGAAAGACCGCACGGACTGCTATTCTTTCTTTGAATCGACCCCCTTAATTTTTTTTAGGGACCAAAGCGGTATGATAACATTCTCTTGCCATATTTTGACTACTTCCAACCGATCCTACATTGTTCCCCACCACATATTTCAGACATTAGTGAAAAGTTGATGGGACAACATGAATTTTAGACAACCAAGACCTTCCAAATATTGCATTGTAGGATGCTGGAGCATCCATTACAATAAAATAAGATTGTTAATACCTTCTTGAATGGTCCCCGGCCTAGTTTAACTTTTTTCTCAAATTCGCATACCACTTCAGTTGTTACTCCTAGTAAACCCTAAAATTGTCAATATGAGCATAGGATTGTTGGTGAATTCTTTGCCTAACTATAAGTAGTCACAAACATAATGTTAGCTGAGCTACCATTTGATGAGTCCGAATTCAGGATACTCCCCGGAAGGGCAGGTCAGTGTAAATTCTCTCCGAATACCGGACAGACCATTTGGACCGGACAGATCACTTCGAACCAATGTGAGCCTAAGGCTGTTCGAACTATGACAAAAGTACTAAAAAACCTAAAACACTTCCTGACTAAGCTACATGTCCTCCTGCTTAGAACTCATGGGTCTTTAAACATGACCCGGGTCCATTAAACTTGACCCGAAAGCCCATAAGGGCCCAAACATCACACTATAAATACTCAACCACCAGCATTAACTTCTGGTAATGAAAATTAACTGCTACCAAGCTGCTTAATTATCTCTCCACCTTGAAACACCCATACACCACCTTGAAACACCCATACACCACCTGGAAACACCCGTACACCACCTTTAAACTCCACTTAAAATTACTAGCCTAACCTCAGGTTTTTTTTATCCACACCAAATTGGCGACCACAATGGGAGGAGAGAGGTGCCTGAATCAAGCATTCGAAACCTACCAAGAAATTCTGTCCGAATGAATCCGGATAATCCAGAGCTTCCACCAGCTTTGCTCGAAGTGGTGGAAGAGAACGATGAGTATACTGTCCAAGAGCGTGACAGGTTAAGGCTTGAGATAGAAGCTCTGAGGGCTAAAAAGGCCAAAATAGGCGTGAAATAAAAATCCAAGGCATCGGTTGTTCATCACACCGATAACCCTAGAGAGCCTGAGGCTTCGAAAACTCATGTGAGTTCCAAAAAGACACATGCTAGTTCTAAAAAGTCTCACCGGTCCAAGCCTGTGGAGAGCTCTGACTCAAGTTCAGAATCTTCGGGCAGCTCTTCGGACAGTGAGGGAAATGAAAAATCCTTGTCCTCTAGCAGTGATGAGGGTCGAACCAAGAAAAAGCAAAAGCAGGTTAAGAAATATTCGAGAAAAAGAGATCACCATGGAAGAATGAAAAGGCATATTGGAAAGGGGTCATCTCATAATCGGAGGCATGTAGACCGGATGCTGATGGATCCTTTCGCTTTCCACGATGAACCAGGTATCTTTGCAACTCCCAATGAGGATACTGTGTTCAGTCGTGGCAGAAATTGGAGGCAATCTCCCCAAGAGGTTTGACAATACCAAGATGGAGAAGTACGATGGCAGTACTGATCCGGACAATCATCTGGAGCAATTCAAGAACTTCATGATGAACTTTGATGATGATGACAAACTGCTCTGTAGGGCATTCTCCCAATCCTTCACGGGGAGTGCTCTGAAATGGTACAACAGCCTGCCTCAGGGTTGTATTAAAGACTTTGATACGTTTTGGGTGGCCTTTCGAAGGCAGTTTGTGGGGAGTAAGGAGTTGAAGGGCAATGGAGACACAATAATCCATTGTGCCCAGGAGCCAAATGAATCATTGAAGGAGTACATAAGTCATTTTGTGAACACAAAGAATGGGTTGGCTGATTGCTTCGAACAGGTGGCAATAGCGTCCCTAAGACAAGGCTTGAACCCAGGCAATCTGGCTGATTCGGTGACCAGAAAGAAGGCCATGACCTGGGGAGGGTTGCTCAATCAAGTTGGCAAGCAAATAAACGTTGATGAAACAAAGAAGACCAGGGTACACCGACAGGTGAGATCCACCCCGGTGGCACCAACTCCAAATCAAAACCAGTCTGGAAATAGAGCAAGAGAAACCGGACAGGGGCATGGTAGAGAAAAAACTCAGTCTCAGCCAGCTGCTCCTGCTCAAAGTCAACAATCCAGGAACAAAAGAAGGCCATGGGTCCAACCGGAGTGGTTCGCAGAACTTAAAGAAAGCGTGGCCACCATTTTTGATAAAACAAAAGATGAGGTACACTACCGGAGACCGACAACCTTGCAGTCTCCCAAAGAGCATCGTAACAACTCCTTTTTCCAATACCACAATGATATTGGCTATACCACTGATGATTGCATAGCATTGAAACAAGAGGTACAAAACTTGATTGAAAGGGGAAAGTTGGGTGCATACGTTAAAAGAAGAGGAGGCAACAGGCCTGACAACACTCACCGGGTTGGTCCAAGTAATGCTGCCCTGGAGGGGGCCATGGTAATAGTTGAAAGGTTTGATGTGGAATCTGAATACTTGGATCCTGATCCAACACGAAATAAGGTGGGTGCCATAGAGGAGTATTCCAAGACAGTCTCCGGGCTCATTAAATTCTTCGAGTCACTGACGATTTTCGGAGCGGACACAGTGACTGCTCCTACTGCTTCTTCAAGAAAGAGGCATGTTCATAATTTAGCCTCCCAGCTAGAAGGAGGCATGACATGCTATCAATCACCAAACTCATTCCCATTCATAGTCTTCGATGAGGATGATTTGAGAGATATTGTTGGCCCTCATGAGGATGCTGTTGTCATAGGAGCATCTATAGGGGGCAATGAGATAAGGCAAATTCTGGTGGATACTGGAAGCTCTGCCAACATCCTTTTTCTAAACACTTATAAGAAAATGAAAAATCCAGCTGTGATTCAAAAGTCGGATAGATCAATCGTGGGCTTCACGGGCAGCTCAGCCGATGTGATCGGGGAGTTTGAAGAAGAAGTGTTATTGGGCAGGGGCCCTTTCAAGAAAATGGTTAGAATACTCTTCATTGTGGTGGATTGTCCCACTTGCTATAATGCTATTCTAGGGAGATCTTGGCTCTCTAGGATGCATGCAGTGGCTTCGACAGTCCATCATTGTTTAAAGTATGCTGTTCAGGGACAGGTTGGGGTTGTCCGGAGCAGCCAAAAGATTGCAAGGGAATGCTATGCCACTGCCTTGGCTCCACGAACGCTGGGGGCAGTCCGTATAGATAATCAATAGCAGTTTGAGGGCCTTTCTGGGGGTGAGGGTGAAATTGATGACCCCAGAGAGACCCCCGGAGTGTTGATTCCGATTGAAGAGGTTGAAATGCACTGCTTGGAAGAAGGAAAAAATGTCAAGATAGGGTCCAAAATGCCACCAATGTTGAAAGAAGAAATGTTGAAATTCTTGAATGACCATCAGCACGTTTTTGCTTGGTGCAATGCTGATGTTACTGGAGTTCCATCAGAGGTGATTTCCCATCACCTATCTGTCCGGAGGGAGGTGGCACCAGTGGTACAAAAGAGGAGAGCTTTCTCAAAAGAAAAGGCTGATGTCATAGTGCAAGAGGTTGACAGACTCACAAAGATGGGGCATATTAAAGAATCTCAATACCCTTTGTGGACTGCCAATCCTGTCTTGGTGAAAAAAGAAGAATGGCAAATGGCGTATGTGTATTGACTTCACAGACCTCAATAGAGCTTGCCCAAAAGATTTGTATCCGGTCCCCCGGATTGATCAGTTAGTAGACTCTACTTCTGGGAACAAGCTGCTCTCCTTCATGGATGCCTTCTCCGGGTACAATCAGATCCAAGTAGATCGAAGTAGATCCAAAAGATCAAGAGCACACCACGTTTGTCACTCATAGGGGTCTACATTGCTACAAGATGATGCCTTTTGGCTTGAAAAATGTTGGGGCTACTTATCAAAGGTTAGTTAACAAGGCATTTGCTAATCAAATTGGAAGAAATATGGAGGTTTATATTGACGATATGATGGTAAAAAGTATGGATGAGCAGTTGCACTTGTCCGACCTCCAAGAAACTTTTGCCAACTTAACAAAAGTGAATTTAAAATTAAACCCTGAAAAGTGTGTGTTCGGAGTGCAGTCCGGGAAATTCTTAGGGTATATCATAAGTGAGCATGGAATACAGCCCGACCCGGATCAACTCAATGCCTTATTCCAGATGGAGCCTCCTCGAAACATTAAAGAAGTGCAGCGATTAACGGGGAGATTGGCTGCCTTGAACAGATTCATCTCCAGGTCTTCGGACAGGTGTGCTCCATTCTTTCAAACCTTGAAGGGTGCAAAGGGGTTTGAATGGACACCACAGTGTGATGAAGCATTCAGTGAAATCAAGAAACATCTTTCCTCTCCCAAAACCTTGTTCAAACCAGTTGATGGGGAAACTCTCTTTGTGTATCTGGCTGTTTCAAGTTGTGCCATCAGTGCAGTGTTAGTAAGAGAGGTCGATAGGCATCCTCACCCAGTGTACTACGTCAGCAAAAGCTTGATTGATGCTGAGAGGCGTTACTTGAAACTCGAAAAACTGGCATTAGCTTTGGTGATAGCTGCAAGAAAAATGAGGCCCTACTTCCAGGCTCATCCAATCGTCGTCCGGATATCTTTCCCTTTAAAGAATGTCCTTCAAAAAGCAGACATTTCAAGCAGAATGACAAAGTGGTCAGTAGAGTTGGGGGACTTTGACATAGACTTTGCTCCCTGGACAGTAGTAAAAGCCCAAGCTGTGGTTGATTTTCTGGTTGAATTCCATTCTGATAGGGATTCAGAGCAACCTACTGATTCAAAAGACAAGAAAGTGTGGATTGTCCGAACAGACGGAGGATCTAGTACCATGGGATCTGGGGCAGGGATATGTCTCACTTCCCCCTACGGGGACAACATGTACCAAGCTATTTGTTTTGCTTTCACGGCATCTAATAATGAGTCCGAGTACGAAGCAGCCATAGCTGGGTTAAAGTTGGCCTATATCTGTGGAGCTAAAAGGGTCAAGCTACTAAGTGACTCCCAGTTGCTTATCCACCATGCTTTGGGCCAATCAGAGGCTAGAAAGGAGCAATTGGTCAAATATTTACTCCTCCTAAAAAATGAAGCGTTAAAGTTTAAGGCTGTTGTCTATGAGCACATCCCCCGGGCAGAAAATGAGCTAGCAGATTCATTGGCGACAATAGCATATACGGAGTCCTACCCATGGATCCATGTGCTTGAAATCCCTTCTATCGAACTTGGTGAGGGTGGAAAAGAGGAAGTCTTTGAAATACAAGTGAGTCGGCCTCAAGACTGGAGGTCTCCTCTTATGCAGTATCTGTCCGATGGTATTGTGCCCTTAGATAAATTACAAGCCAGAATGTTGAAACACAGGGCTCGTGGTTTCATTATGTTAAGAGAAGTCTTGTACAAAAAGTCCTATAGCAAACCTCTCCTACGTTGTTTAGGGGATCATGAGTCACAAATGGTTCTCTCCGAATTGCATGATGGTGAGGGATCAGCCCATTGTGGATTTAGAGCTTTGACAAGAAGAGTGTTACTCTCCGGATATTATTGGCCATCAATCATGAAAGATGCTAAGGAGCTGGTGAGAAGGTGTGACCCATGCCAGAGGTACAGCAATGAAATTCATGTACCAGCCATTCCTTTGGAATCAATTTTTGAGCCCATCCCTTTTGCTCGATGGGGATTGGACTTGGTTGGACCTCTCCCTGTGGCTTCTGGAGGGCGTAAAACCATAATTGTGGCCATCGACTACTTTTCAAAGTGGGTAGAAGCAGCTCCCCTGGCAGGGACAACCTCGAAAGCTGTCATAAAATTCATTCTGTCCAACATATGTTGCAGATTCGGTGTCCCACAGAAGATAACAACAGACAATGGGCCACAGTTTGACAATAGAGAAATGGAAAGCTTCTGTGCCTCAAGGGGTATTCAGCACTGCTTTTCTTCACCTTTCCACCCTCAAGCCAATGGGCAAGTTGAAGTGGCTAATAGAACAATACTGTCCGGTTTAAAGAAGAATTTGGAAGGGGCTGCTGGGAAGTGGCCTAATTATCTACAAGAAGTCTTATGGGCCCCGGACAACACCTGGGGCTGCAACACAACAATCCCCCTTTGCCTTGGTCTATGGAATGGATGCAGTAGCCCCCATAGAGAAGACACTCCCTTCCTTTTTTGTTCATAACTTCTCCGGACATGCTAATGAGATGGCAATTAGAAATCAGCTCGATTTGATCGAAGAAAGACGGGTTAAAGCTCATCTTAGAATTGCACACTATCAGGGCTTGATGAGAAGCAGGTTTGCTTCTAATGTTAAAAGGAGAGATTTTCAACCAGGAGATAAAGTATTAAGGAAAGTTTTCTTGCATACTAAGGAAAAGCTCTTCGGAAAGCTGGCCCCAACCTGGGAGGGTCCGTATACTGTGGTTGAAAGAATCAAGCCTGGGACTTATTGGTTGGAAGATAAAGATGGCAGGGTTTTAACTCACCCTTGGAATATTGAACACCTTTGAATGTACTTGGAATAACACTTGTGTAAATATTTACTTGTTTAAAAATCCATGTAAATATTTGGGGGCATACCTTCCCCTCTTCGGTGGCATGGAGAGCTTTCAATAAAACTTGGTGCCTTCTTCAAAATTCTCGAAGTATTTTCAAAATTTTATCTCTTATCATACTACCCGGACTAAAAGATCTAAGGGCTATTTAAATTCTAGCCAAAGAGTCTTAATACTCTCACAATACAATAAAACTACTTAAACTCCAGCTATTTAAACAAATAATGAAAGAAGAGGATGGTTGAGCAAAATAAAACATTCATTCAACAACTTAAAATTGCCTTGGCCTTCCAAGGACTTTTTGAACAAGTTTGGGCACAGTACAAAAAATCTGTCCGAATAATACGGACACCATCACAAAAAGAGTGCCTTGGCCTTCCAAGGACTTTAGTTCGAATGAAAGATAAACAAAATAAAATTTTAAATTAAGGTTGAGCCTTTGAAGATGGCTCGCCCTCGTCTGTCTTCTTGCCCTTGATATTGCTCTTCTCTTCGACTATCTTTTTTCCCTTGGGATCAATCTCTTCTTTGCCTGGGCTCTCTCCGGTTTCCTCTTCATTATCAGATGAGGACTCGCCGGAATAACCCTCGTCAATCATAGTATAATATGGGAGGTCATCATCATCCACATAGCGCCATAAGTCCCCCAGTCTCCTCTTCGGGAATTTCTCGTGAAACAGGAGGACCATATCAGACTTCACCCTTTGAATCATTAGCTCCTCGCTTTGTATCATCTCCCTGGCATAGGCGTTGATCTTGGCCTTGTTTGTGGCCTCTTGGTCCCTCACCAAAACAGCCTTCTCTGCAGCAGCCTGAGTCACTGCATTCTCTAAGCGATTTTGTCAGTGGTCAGGTTGGTGATGAGCTTCTCCTTGGCTGCAGTTTCTCCCCTTGAGATTGTCAGGTCCTTCTCCAGTCCGGACAGCTTAGCCCGGAGATATTTTATGGTCTCTTCCAAAGAAGCAACTTTTGTGTTGTTTTCATCTTGATTCTTCTTTAGCTGATCATTTGCCTCCTTAAGCAAATCAACCTTAGTAGCAGCAGTCTGGAGGTCATCGGACAGCTTCTCCTTCTCAGACCTGAGGTCTTTGATGGTGTCTGCCTGACTTCGGACTTGTCTTTCCAAAGTAAGCACTGGCTGTACATTGCTAAGTAGAGAATGGGCTATAATATCCTTCTCGCTAGAAACCATGAAAGTCTTACTGTTAAAATTGACCGTATTGGAGCTGCTCGGAGGGATGTACGGCCTTGCGAACTCGTCTCTGGGCAGGCCAAGAAAATATTCACCAAGCCCACCCAGACCGGTGATGTCCATTTCATCCAAGTTAAGCTCTCCCCCCTCAACTTCATCTGTATGGAATTCCTTTGGAATCTCTTCTTGAAAGTCCCTTGGGATCTCTTCGGCCAATGTTGGGTCAGTAGGGAAAGAGGGCTCCGGGTCCCGGAGAGCAATCTCATATCCTTGGGAAGTCTTTTTCTTCTTGGCTTCCCTGTCAGCACCTTCACTTGCTTGCTTGCGAGTCCTCTTTGAAGCTCTTGAGGGTTTTGGGAGATTCACTTCCTGCTTTTCGCTCTCCTGCTCCACCACTTGTAAAAGGGCTGCATCAATTTGAACCTGGGACAGTCCCTCTGGGTCTGTTGGGGCCTCCTTCTCAGTATCACCTTCTGCCTTCTTGCCTTTCTTCTTCTTGCCTTTCATTTTGCTTGGGGCTTTGGCCCGAGCAGGCAGGTAGAGTGTCCCATCCAGCTCATGGGACCTTCTCAGCACAATGTCTTCATCAGGCTGGGCGGCAAGCTCTTCCCAGGTTAGGTCTCTCCGACCTGTTGTGTTCCACAGATGGGACCTTGCTAGGTTTCCAGTGGTAAAGGCCTTGTGGAAACGGTTCTCCCAGTTCTCTGCAGCCCATGCGTTGATTTTGCCACAGGTAGTCTGTCCGGCCTTCAGGTAGTCCCCGAACTCCTTTGGCAGCTCTATTAAAACAAAAGAGAAATTGGTTAGTACAAAGAAGAAAAGAGAGATTCGAACAGAAACTTAAAATAAAAACTTACGGTCACTCCTCCATCTACTCCTAATGAGGCTTGGATTCTCTCCGGTCTTGATTTTCTTGCCATTTTCCCACGAGTCACTGACAAACAAGAATTGGCTCCTCCATTTGCTCTCCGACTCCAGGAGATCATCAACAGCTTTGAGATCGTTCCCCATGTTGAAATGGTAGAAGGGGAACTGATGATGCTTGCACAGGTTGGCCACTGCAACGAACTCTTCCATAGGAAGAGGGATCCCTGATAGCCTGGATGCAATTATGCATGACATCAAGGTGAACCAACCATTGGAGCTTAACTGTGATGGGCAGAGTTTGACCAAGTGAAAGTAGCGCACTATCTCCGGGTCCAGTGGGAACCTGAGTCCCCAGTTGAATAGCTCCGTAAAGAAGACTATTTCATTCTTTTTACAATCCTTCGGGGTCTCCGGATCGATGGGAATCCTTATCTTTACGTTCTCAGGGATCCCCCACTTGGTGCGCAATCTACCCAGATCTGAAGTATGGATGAACGCATACTTGGTCTTAGCAAGGCCAAAAGATACTTGAACTCAACTTTATGAAAGCATGGCCCCACTCTCCCTTCAAGGCTCTCCGGCAGGTCCGGACGCCTCAGATATAAGTTCTCTTTGCCCTTCTTGGTAACAACAATAGCAGTATCAGCCTGTCCGAAGGACTCGGACTCAAAACGGACCTCCTCATTGGAGTCCTCCATCCTCTCCTCCATAATTGTTGGGGGAGCTTCTGTAAAAGTAGTCCGGGGAGGATTGAAGCTTGGCATAGCTGACCCTCCGGACTGTTGACTGCCCGTATTTATTCGACTTCTCACCTCAATTTGAGTTTCTGAGGCAGAAGATTCTTTGGGGGGTAGTGGGCTGCTGGCCTCTAGTCTTGACGGCCTCCCCCGGGGAGCTCTAATAGTTGCCCCAGACTCAGATTCACTGTTTTTTGCCCCCGATTTCGAGGGAGTGTTTTTAGAGGATAGCCCTTTGACTAACCGGCTTGGCCTTTTGATGACTAGCTTATCTGGGGAGTGGTCAGAGTCAGACCCCATGGCAATAAAAGACGATTTTTTCCTAACACCGGTAGCAGTAACTCCTGGTTCAACAGCAGGGATTGACTCCTGAACTGAGGAGCCAGAAACTATGGGAGAAAGGGTGGATTGAAAGAGCTTTTTAGGCTTAGTACCTTTGGAAGAAGATGAGCCTCTATCAGATTCTGCGACTAGAAGAGGCTGGTTTCTCAACAGGCGACGATGGTAGCCCTGCTGCAAGTCTTTTTTCCTTCTCGACCCTTTGTGCTTTCTCCAACTCCGAGAGGTTAAGCCAGCCGCCTTTGATCAGTGTTGTTCTTGCTGTAAACATAAACAGCCAAGGAAGTTTTGAGTTCTAGAGAGATAAAGCTCTGGGTGAAATTGCAGAGTGAAATTTGAAAGAGATAATGAGACAGTGAAAAGTGAATGAGAATTTATAGTAAGTGTAAAAAAGGGAGTTGATTCCTAGGAGAATCCAAAAATTTGGGCAATGATTAAAAGACGGCGTTGATGTCATTAATGGCAATTAAAGAGGTAACTTGTTCGAGAAGGTGGTGCGAAATTCATGGTGAAAAAACGGCTGGAGTGACCTATCAGAGAGTGACACGTGTCCCATTAACTCTGGCAAAAACCGTTTGGGATTCGTAACGTTCAATCTGTCCGGGTATACCCACAACTCTCTCCGAATTGAGAATCACTTCCTATAATCGGACTGTTTTTCAGTTCTTTGACAAGGACACTCGTTCAAACACCTAAAAAAGGGGCTCCTGATGAGTCCGAATTCAGGATACTCCCCGGAAGGGCAGGTCAGTGTAAATTCTCTCCGAATACCGGACAGACCATTTGGACCGGATAGATCACTTCGAACCAATGTGAGCCTAAGGTTGTTCGAACTATGACAAAAGTACTAAAAAACCTAAAACACTTCCTGACTAAGCTACCTGTCCTCCTGCTTAGAACTCATGGGTCTTTAAACATGACCCGTGTCCATTAAACTTGACCCGAAAGCCCATAAGGGCCCAAACATCACACTATAAATACTCAACCACCAGCATTAACTTCTGGTAATGAAAATTAACTGCTACCAAGCTGCTTAATTATCTCTCCACCTTGAAACACCCATACACCACCTTGAAACACCCATACACCACCTGGAAACACCCGTACACCACCTTTAAACTCCACTTAAATTACTAGCCTACCCTCAGGCTATTTTTATCCACACCACCATTATCAATAAAAAATTGTATCTCATCTCCAGCAATTTCTGCCACAATAACTACCACATCCTCATGCGGACCAGCTATATCCCGCATGTCATCATCTTAAAAGCAAAGTATTGGGGATTGATTTATGTACAAATATGGTGAAACATCGGCCTCCAACTGAGTTGCTAGACTAACAATATGTCTTTTTCACGAATAATTCGATGTCCCTGTAATAACATATCCTCGAAAAATTGTTAGTGACTCAAACAAAGCACATAATTTACTAACCTTTCCTCTCACAATTAGCTCTTCCACCATATTTATGTTGTTCATATCTGGTTTTGGATCTAAATATTATGTGGTGATGTCAAATGCATCAATAAATTCTTCATCAATAGGCTTTGATATCATCAAAGTATATTCTTGTTTCAGAGCGTTTTTCTACTTTTGAGCAACCAAAGAATATATTTCACAAATTCCACCAGCTTCCCATATTCAATCAAGGCTTGTATCTATGTTTTCAGTGCCATACAATCCTTTGTATCATGCTCAACGTCTTCATGATACTTACAATACATATTACTTATGCTCTCCCTCGGAGTTTGTATTGGAAATGGCTTGCGGAATTGTACATGCGAATGTGCTTTCTCAAAGATGGTTGTTACACATTCATTAAAATCAGAAAAATGTGTTGGTCAGATCCATTTGTTTCACATAGGTCAGACATATCACTGAGTGTTAGAAATTGGTGCATATTCTTTCATTCTTGGAGGCGCGAGAATTATTGTTTGAACTAGTGCTTGAGCTTATACAACATTTGCTGGTTGTGATACTTGATGTCGGATATTTACGGGTGATACATTATTTCTTACCATCATCGGATCTTGGTAAAATTGATTGTGACTAAACTGCTACATAGACTCCAACTCTGATGCTCGTGTTTCTTCCACCAAATGTTTTTTCTCTGTATGGTCCAGCAAGGCTCCAAATGGCATAGCTTGTGTTTCTGCAACATTATCCTCCATGACGTTTGGGAGAAAACCCATTTAGAAAGCATCCAAAGCCACGTTGTCCTCGTTAAATTCCATGTCGGTTTTTACTTGGATAAAATTATTCGTATATTCTTTAAGATTTTCCCTAATTTTTTGTCTATAGTAGATGGTCGTATCCTCGTTTTCTCTAAATTTCTTACTTCTCATAAAGTGTTAACAAAAAATACTCCAGAATATGTCATAACTTATCTTCATGGTAATTAATCATTAAATTTTTGAACTGTTCGACTTGAGTTCCGTTGAACTTTTCAAGTTTAGAAATATCAAACCATTTCGGAAAG
Source organism: Limnanthes douglasii subsp. nivea (assembly GCA_036936605.1). Taxonomy (NCBI): domain Eukaryota; kingdom Viridiplantae; phylum Streptophyta; class Magnoliopsida; order Brassicales; family Limnanthaceae; genus Limnanthes; species Limnanthes douglasii. The sequence goes on from JAUPFV010000005.1 coordinate 173,164,234, forward strand.
TGACCAGAAAGGATTTTTGGGGAGGGAGAAATTACCTCCAATTATGACCCACTTTGTATGCAGTACCCCCGGACCTTTATTGACTGCTGCATATAGACCTTCTTCGGATGGATATGTAAATTGATTACTCACACGATACTCGATATTATGGCTACCGGATTAAAATTGAATACGTGGAGTTTCCCGCTCCCGTCAAGCCACATTCACAACTTTATCAGGCTCATCGAAGTAAAGTTTTTTCTTTCCATGATCGTATTTTTCTTTCCTCGAACTCTTAACACCACGAGTTGAACGAAAAGAAACTTTATACCTCCTTGAATATTTTTTCTTGTAGTTTCTATGATGTTGTTTATCTCTTTCCTAGAACAAAGATTCATCCGAGCTATGTGTTGAATATTCGCTAGATTCTGTTGATTCATAATGACGTTCAGATCTTGTTCGTCTCTTCAAAGAATGATGACTTTTCCTCTGACATTTCTTCTCAGATTGAGCAATATTTTGTACTTGATCTGCTCTAACTACCTGTTCTCGTCGGACCTCAGACCTAATTTTTTGTGCACTGATTATCGCCTCCTTTTATGTATTCAACCTGTCAATATCCTCCAACAGTTCTTCTGTCAGGCTACTAAAGCATATTCTTCCAGTAACATTTCAGCGTACAAATCATTATTATTTCCTTCATTTGTTACTTATTCATCGATCAAGAGATCTCCAGGTAAGTCTTCGATCATGTGGTTTTTCGTATTAGCCTTTAACTCTCCAAAAAATTTGTCTTCATTACTTTAACAACATTTTCAGATTAACACTATGGTTTTAGAACATCAATTCCGAGTACCAATCGTGTTTCCCACAGACTGCACCAATGCTGAGTCTAGATATTATTTTGTGAGATGAGGGTCATGATTATAATTGTATGAGAATATTTGTCACGATTATATTCATATGCTAGCAATTCTAGAGAGAGAAACATAATGATTAGAGAGAAAAATAGACAAAAAGAATAAAAGAAGTAATGAATTACTAAATATTGGACTATTTGCCCAAAAGGAGATGTCATTTTTATAGTATATGGGGTAGATCCTTAATTTACATATTGATCCTCTCATAAGTGGATCTTCCACCCCTCTTCCAGACTAATTATTAGCATACTCACTAGTTATTACATAGGACCCCCTCAATTCTTATACTTTCTTTACTTTTATCTTTTACATTTTATTACATCAAATTCATCCCCTATTTACATAAAATTTAGCTTATTTTCCAATATATTTTTATTCCCTTTTCAATCACGAGATCGGACAATATGGAAGAACTCAATTATGCGCCTAAATTCGTGTTCCTTCATGACTGAATGATGATCATTGCTTCTCTCTCTACAATTTTTCTTAGACTTGATTTTTATACAATTTTTTTCAATAAATATTATTTTTCTTGTGAAATACATATATATTCCAAAAGAATTCATAAAATTAAAAAAAAACATCCACTGTAATTTTAATAGACCGAAGAGTATTTTAGGGATTTTATCATGTCTCTCGTAGACTCGTTATCCGGAACCTAACATAGGGTTTGAATCAAGTTTTTAGTTCAAAGTCTAAAACTTTTCATTTTGTATCTCCTAGAACAAAAGTTGAATCTTTTTGTGGAAATTTGGTCTCGAACACTCACATAAGATCTTTAGTTTCTTGGTTCCTCATCTGGGTTTTTATTTTTTGTTTTAGAAAGACAAACATAGTAAGACTAGCCTATAATTTACAGTATAACAATATCTTCATATGGGTTTCTTCGGTTAAGTTAGTTTCTTGTAGAAAATTAGTGAAATACTATCAGCTCATACGTTTCAATTTAGTTTATAGTCTTGCTTAGTTGAAAAAATCTAGTTACTTTCTCTAATTCTTTTGATGTTTATACTTATAACACCATTGTTAGAATACTGTGTAATTGGGGTTTGACTAGGAAGTTTAATTCATTATTGTTTGAGATCATTAGAAAAGTCAATCACCAAAGAGAAGAGCACATGCTGGGTGATTGGGGTTTCAATGCTAGGTAATTAAGGTTTCAGTAATGGCATTGGGTTTGGTTTGATTGGGTAAGTTAAATTTAGATAAGTTTGGTTTGGGTTTATTGTTTTGATCCGAGTCTAGCCCACTTAAAGTTAAAGAAGGTTAAAAAATAAGAGATAGATGGTAAATGGAAAACAATTAATTCTAAATAGTAAAATGATGTGGCGGATGATTGGACTATTGACTGGACTGAGGGATTGACATATTTGTGCGAAATTCTGAGGGACCAATAGTAACACAAATTGTGGATCTTTAGGGTGCTACGTGTTAGATTTCCATAGCTCACATGTGCTAAGAGACTGATTTAGAAAATTTCTGAAACATAGAGGATGGGTGAGAGACAAAAGTGAAGATCAGAGACTAGTATGATACGCGAGGGAAACTGGGGGTCAATGGTGATTTTTAGCCTAGTAAATGTATTCCGTTCTTCTGATCTTTCCAAATACAAGCTTGATTTTTTCCAAAAGAGCCAAAAATTTCTTTTATCTTTAGAAGTCTGAGTGAGTCCCCTGTTTTCTTTCAAATCTAGAATTTAACTATTTAACCATCTTTTCAACTCATTGTGAATAATAGAAACTTTGGAGTTCTTTGAGTGAGTAATGTCTCGGTAAGTAAAGGTGAAACATTTATTTATTCTTTCCTTTAAGCTTTTTCTTCTTTATGAAATTAATTTTCTTCAGTTGTGAAGAGGTAGAATCTGATGTTAGAGTGTCCTGATGTTTTTGTTTTGTAGAAATCCATAGACCAATTTCTAATGTTTGAAGAGTATTACTAGTGTCTCCATCTTTGATCTCATGTAAGTAATTTATAGTCTCATGGTTTCTTGTATTAGGAGAGTCTTGGTTTGATATAGTGATATTAAATGCTTGATTTTTCTTGATCCCAATATATAACTCTTTAACATCCTCTTGATTTTTCTTAGATACTTGATTATTTTTTTATATCTCGTAAACTTGTTTAGTGCTATCATATTGGAAAATTTCAGTATTGTTTATATCAACATTCTTTACTAAGAATGATTTGAGCTTAAGGTTTCATTTTCCAGTTGGCCTAGGATTGCTTGTAATGTAGTTTGATATGTGGGTCGGTTGGCATCTTGTTTAGTTTTGACGGACAAAGATTGTGTGCAGTCTGTCAGATTATGACCTATGTGACAGTAGTCAAGGTAATAACTAGGCATTTCATTGTATTTTACATCCTGCAGATAGCCTCCAGATTGACCAAAACGTATCGAGATTCTTGTCAATAATTTCTTGAAAATATTCATTGTTATCCATGCCTTATGACAGTTGTACATGACCCGTTTTTATAGGAGATCCGAACTGTTAAATGACTCTCTGTTGTCTTGGCCATAACCCTGATAGTGTCCGCATTGTACATAAAATCTGGAACATTTGGGAATGTTACCCACACATGGATTACAGGGGACTCTGTCTTAGGATGGAAGGTCAATAGTCCACACATTCTTTCGCCACACTTTTTTATGTATTCTTGGAGATCTAATTCATTCAAGAGGTGCGTGTTGTTCTAAAAGTCTGGGCTAAATTATCCAACCAAGCCTAAAGGTCCAATTTTTTTTAAAAAATGTTTGGTATAATTGGTTTCTCCATTTGAAAACTTTTCAATGAGAGACTTAGCATTAGATTTCGGTGATCATTTATCTTTCTGTAGAAATTGAATAGATTTGAAAGTGCATTATCTTATACCGCAACTCGAAGTCTTTGAATTTATATAGATTGATGTCAGCGGATTAATGGGTGAATGGTTGTATCCAAGCGGATGAAATAATCTAGGTTTTGTGTCCTCTTTAATAGCAACATTTTTTTTTCCAAAAGTTTTGAAGATGTAGTTTGAAGTCCAGTTCTACCATCATAGAAACGTTCCGTTCTGTAATTGTGACGAGCTTGGTGGCTTGAAAATAAAACCATCCTTAAGTTGATGATGATTCTTGTTTTTTTATCATGCCTACATTTAGGTGAAGTTGCTCGTTTAGAAAAAACCTCAAAAACAAAAAGAAAAAAACGTTCCTTAGATCATAAACATTTTGATATCTCCTCGTTAATTACAAATGGATGTTGTACCCGGCAGGATTATAATCGTTGTTTCCAAAACTTTACCTCTCTAGTTAATCGGTTCTTGAAAACAATAATCTTGTTTTTAATATAACTCCCGATAACTGCAGGTGGGTGCTACTAGGCAATCCGCAGTCCTGGCTTTACTGACAATACTAAAGATGGTAAAAGTTTGGTCCCATATCGGACAAAAAAAGTTACTAATATATAAATTTCGTTTTTACTCAAGTTCTCAAATTTGATCCACTTTATCAATTTCAACCTGATTTTAACAATCGTTTCTGAATCCTTATAAAAAAATAGTTTATTTCTATCCGGAAATCAACTTTAGACAATATTTCACCACTCAAACCACATCATTTACAACCCGGATCCATCGTGATCCATTCACATTATTTTTCACTTTTTCTAAAACAACAATTCATATACACAAATCAAAAAGTTTTTATAATCGTAGACTGATCTTTTCATAGTAAATTTTGAGATCCAATTCCATTTACTATACAACAAACCATGAACTAACACAACTAAAATAATAATGATAATAATAATAATAATAACTATAGAATCAGAACATTAAAAAAAATAGAGTTGGGACCTAATCCTTAACCAGCTTCTTCGCGTGTACAGGACCTGGAGTATCAACAAAAGGAGTCGGCTGATTCAATGGTGGCGCTGCTAATGACGGTCCAGAATCCGGCGGAGGTGGTGACGATGAGAATTGAGGAGGAGGAGAAGGAGGTGGGTTGGGGTCAGTGATCGGGGTGGTAATATCAGGAGTAGGGGGCGAAGGTGGTGAAGGGGGTGGGTCAGACCCGAATGGAGGTGGAGTGAGACCCGAGTATGGAATTGGATCCGGATAGAGAGTGGTGGGTGGAGTAGAAGTAGAAGAGAAAGAAGAGGAGTGACAAGAGTCGGCGGAGCATTGATGAGGTTTTTGGTGATTTTGTCGAAGAAGACCAAATCCTAAGACGAGACCAATAATAACGAGAAATGTAACTATGAAAATGAAGATTTTGGTTGCTTTGCCAACATAACACATCGTTTTTAACGAGAGATAAATGAGGTCTTGGGTGTCATGAGTGAGTGTGGAGGAAGAAGATGGGTACTTGGACGGACCCTTGAGTTGGTGGGTTTAGGAGAGAGAGAGGTGGCACGTGAAGGCCATTAGTTAATGCTTTATTTATGAGTCACGACGCAGATGAATTATTATTGGAGAAAAAGTGTTCGTATAGGTAAAAGGAACATCCATATTTTATAACTTCCAAAACTTGTCCAACTAATTTTGATATAAAAAATTGTGATATGTTATTTCCTAATTAATTTAGGAATGCAACAAAAAGACGCAAGTGTAACAAGTTAATTTTAAGAAAGATTATTAAATCATAGAATTGCTAATCAAGTTTAAATTAAAATCATTTTCAATTAAACACATTGTATTGAACCAATTACATTTAATTCGGTTGCTATATTTTTAAATTTCAATTAAAAAATTAAATTATTTTTATAAAGAATTATTTGTTAGATTTATGATTTTTTTAGGTTTTATTTGTTGTTCGCTAAACACAAGCTTTATTTCAATTAAACACATTGTATTGAACCAATTACATTTAATTCGGTTGCTATATTTTTAAATTTCAATTAAAAAATTAAATTATTTTTATAAAGAATTATTTGTTAGATTTATGATTTTTTTAGGTTTTATTTGTTGTTGGCTAAACACAAGCTTTATAAAAGACCTTTTGTATTGATTCATCAAAATTGTTCAAAAATTCACATTGATTGTCATAAATATAATTTGTGACACTTTAAAAAATAAGTGAACACTCATTATTCTATTTTGTATTAACTATTCTTCCTATATTTTATATTTATTTTTTAATGTCGAACTCGGACGTATCAACGTCAATCGTAGTGGGAGTGACATTCGAATTGGTATCCAAAAACCACTTTCAAAATCAGACTACTTATTATTACTTTTGATCGCTTCTGAAACGAATAGTAACATAATGGCCACTCAGAGACCACTAGTACACCCATTTGCGATAAGGTTCAGAGTCACAAAACCGACTGGATTCATATCTTTCTCCAACTCATTTAGAAGAGTAAAGGCAACGGGTCGTGTTCCAGATCGCAACACTTCAAGCAAAGAATGAGGTGTTGATGAAAGTCGCTCTTGTGGCTGAATTGGCAGCTCCTCGAAATAGGAATAACACTGAAACTTATAGCTGAGTCGCGGTGCGGTCTGAAATTAGCGTTGAGTCTTCTTCAGAGGAGACAACTCCGGACGATACTTACAAGTTTAGCAGACCTTATGGAATGAATTTATTACACTCATAATTCTTCAAGGCTGGATTATCGGACACGAGATCGGTATCTTCCAGTATCAATGAGTGAAGGCAAAAAAAATCTTTTTCTCTCATAATAGAAGCATCATCGTAGGTATCATGAACGCATAAAATACAGGTAAAATTCGAGGTCTCGAGGTGAGACATGGACCATAATGAGGTCTCACATGAACCCCAAAATAGATCAAAGGTAGCTCGGGCAAGATGCGCAGGTCATAGTCGTAGTTGTCGAGCCAATTCAGGTCAAACTAGTGGCTCAACAGTATGCACGAGATCCTCAGGCCGTTCTTTCATTGGAGGCTTAACAAAAATGTTACCCTCTCGTGCCAAGACCTCAGGTTGGGACTAATTTGGCAAAAGAGGTCATGAGGAAGAAAGGTATGCCTTCAGGGACGCTATTAAAACAAGTAGAGCCTCATATATGGATTGGGGAGACCATATGTCTTCGTCTAATTTTAGACGATACTTTTAGGCATAATGACCAGCCTTCGACTTTGATTCATGTATGTGCTTCGAGTGTGTACAGCGCACCATAGGTGGTTCAACGCCAACAATGAATTTCATATCCCTCCCATTCACATTTCACAATTCCAACACATAAGCAATTAGTTTAGGTCCAGACCCCGAAATCACTATAGCGCATCGAAGTTCCTCTACGGGATAGGGAGATGATGATCAGTTGAATAATTGGTAAGGGATGAGAAATTTACAAGGCTAACCGAAAATATGGCGTAGATTTACAAAACAACTAATAGCTAAGTCCAATCCAGGCCTCCTCCTCCAATGACCAAGCCTCGAGATGATATAAATGGAAAGTACTACAAGTTCTATAATGATGTTGGTTATTAGACAAAAGATTTCATAGCACTCAAGTAATGGAACCATAGCTTGATCGATAAAAATAAGTTGCTTCAGTGCATAAGAGACAATAACGCGATTTAGAGAAGTTCTGGGAACGGATCGGGGTCTGCTAGGGCAAGTGGATCAAGGACTCGGGTAGCCGTTGCGAAACAAAAAAAAAACAATATGATAAGTGCTAGCCAAGAGGCCACTGTTTGTGACTTGACCAATGAATATTTATACCCTGACCTAAACTGTCATGTTGTACAAGTTATCTTCAGCATGATGTATCTTGACTCGGATCCCGAATGTCATGTGGTTACGGTGGTGTTCAGAAGGATGATTTGAGTATTGTTACAGGGCTCTTAAATATTTATGAAGGTGATACCGCTCCGTGAATCTTTAATTCTTACAGAAAAATGCATGTCATGAGCCTTAAAGTACATTTTCCTAGAAGAACCTCTCCACACCTTAGTTTGGCTTCTTACCCTACCATTGTCTTAGAACATGATGATTTGCGAGATGATACATGCCCTCATAAGGATGATGTCTTGATAAATGCCTGTGTGGGAGGATATGAGATCTGTATGGACTTTATAAACACAATAATTTCCACTAGTATTTTGTTTCAAATAGCCTATGATCGGATGAGAAGTGCATCTGTCATACGCCACATAGATCGAACAAAAGCTGGGTCCATCGAGCGAGTGCCATAGTAACAAAGAAATTTGAAACATATGTCAATCTGGGTAAATCTGACTTTAATAATACGCTCATGGTACTTTTATGGTGGTAGACCATTCAACCTCTTACAACACAATCTTTGGAAGGTTATGGCTTGACCAAATGCATGCAATAGCCTTCACCATCCACCAGTGCCTAAAATATGTGATAGGATACACAGTGGATTTTTTTCGAAAAAACCAAAAGGTTGCAAATGAGTGATTTATTGTTTTATTAGCACTTATAAAAATAAAAGAATAAGGTTAAATGGGATGACAAAAAAATACACATGGAGGAATAACAGTTTTCAAGGCGTTTTTTGAGAAAGTCATTATGTATCGATAAGTGTAGGACATATATGTGATTCTTCGTATGCCACATGGAAAGCTAATCTAATGTTTACCAAATAGTAAAAAGCGAGTTGGAGAATATGTATTGTCTTCACCAATTTGAATATAACGTGTACATAAGATATGTTCCTAGTACCCAGAGTAGACTAGTTGATATATTCCAAGTTGGGCAATAAGCTATTATCGTTCATGGATGCTTATTCATGATATAACCAAATTCAGAAGTATGTTTTGGACCAAAAGAGTATTACTTTTGAGACAGATCGAGGTCTTATATAAGGTAATGTCAGTTGGGTTTAAAAATCTAGGGTTCGAATTATCAACAATTGGTTTACAAGTTTTTGTCTAATACAATGAAACAAATGTTGAGGTCTACATTGATGATATGGTTACAAAAATTTAGGAAGACTCAAAACATATTTTAGATATGGTGGAGATTTTTCAGAAGCTTAGAGCCGTCAACTTGAAGCTCAACCCAGATAAGTGCACGTTCAAAATCATGTAGGGAAAGTTCTTTGCGCACTTAGTAAGTGAATAAGGCATTGAAGTTAATCCAGTATAGTTAGAAGTTTTAGCTTCTATATGGCCACATCGTAACCTCAAAAAGTATCAAATACTGATCAGTAGCCATGCGGCTTTGAACATGTTCATCTACCAATCTTTAGATAAACTTGTCATCTTCTTCAAATACTTCGAAAGTTTAATAAATTTCGTTGGACTATTTAGTATGATAAAGTGTTTAAAAACAAAAAGATAAGTAGCCGCAGGAAGCGGCTAGGTTTTTGTGTTTATTAGAAAATCTTCCTTTTGGTATTGAACTGTTTTTTTTATAATGCAAACCTATGTAAGACTCTCAATATATAGAGAACTTAGAGGCCTATACAAGGAAAATTAATACACTGAATATTCTAACACTCCCCCTCAAGTTGTGTAGTGAAATCACCAATACCCAACTTGGATAAAACTGATTCGAATGTTCTTGCAGCAACCGCTTTTGTCAGGATGTCTGCCAGTTGGTCTCCGGATCCAACAAACGGAAGTTCGACTGTCCCATCTTCAATCTTTTCTTTTATGAAGTGCCTATCTATTTCAACGTGCTTTGTTCTATCGTGCTGTACCGGGTTCTCTGAAATCTTAATCGCAGCTTTATTATCGCACATTAACTGAGTTGGGCACTTTAGAGAGGATCTGATTTCTTTCATTATCTTCTTTAACCAAAGTATCTCGGTAATCCCCTTCATGATTCCTCTAAATTCTGATTCAGCACTTGACAGTGATACTTTACTCCTCTAAGTCACCAAGTTACCTCCAAGAAGAGTAAAGTAGCCAGAAGTTGATCGCTTTTCATTAGGATTCCCTCCCCAATCAACATCTGTGAATACTTCAACATCAAGGTGTCCATTTTTATAAAAGATTATGCCTCTTCCTGGTGTGCCTTTGAGATATCGAATAATCCTCATTACTGCCTCCATATGGTGTTCCTGAGGATGATGCATAAACTGGCTAACTACTCCCACCGTGTATGCAATGTCGGGTCGAGTGTGAGCCAGGTAAATCAATTTTCCCACCAACCTTTGGTACCTTTCTTTACTCGCTGGTCTGGCCCCTTCAATTATCTTTAGTTTGTGATTCACAACCATAGGAGTGTCATTTGGTTTGCAATCCACCATGCCAACTTCAGCTAATAAATCTAATATATATTTCCGTTGGGAGATATAAATCCCTTATCTTGACCTAAGAACCTCGATTCCTAGGAAATACTTCAATCCCCCAAGGTATTTCATTTCGAACTCCTTGAAGAGGATTTTCCTAAGGGAGCTAATTTATTCTTCGTCATTCCCCGTTATAATCATATCGTCGACATATATTATAAGACAAGTGACTAATTCTCCTCTATTTTTGTAAAACAAGATATGATCCCCATTACTCTGTTTATAGCTATACTGCTTCATTGCCATTGTAAATCTCCCAAACCAAGTACGAGGAGACTGTTTGAGCCCATATAATGCCTTTTTCAGTTTACATACCTCATTTTCTTGAAAACCATCAGAGAACCCTAGTGGGGGTTCCATATATACCTCTTCTTCCAAGTCTCCATGTAAGAAATCATTTTTACATCAAATTGATGAAGAGGCCAATCTTTATTCGCGGCTATTGAAAGTAAAACTCTGATAGTGTCAATCTTTGCAACCGGAGAGAACGTTTCAGAGTAGTCTATACCATATGTTTGTGTATATCCTTTGGCGACCAATCTTGCCTTGTGTCGCTCAATGGTGCCATCAGATTTATATTTTATATTAAACACCCATCTACACCCGACTGTTTTCTTCCCTTGTGGTAACACACAATTCTCCCATGTACAATTCCTTTTTAGAGCTTCCATTTTGGTATTCATTTCCTCATGCCATTCAGTCATCTTCTTAGCTTCTTGAGCTGTTTTAGGGATTTGTTCAGAGAGAATAGTAGCTGAAAACACCTTTGCAATCTTTGTTATTCCTTTCTTGTCCGTTTTTACCGGATATGTAGAAGCACGAGGAACGTGTTTCGGTGAATACCGGTCAGGAGGAACCACTCTATTTTTTCTTGGAAGAAGAACTAGAGTTTAGGTTTCAACAAATAAACTTCATGAAATGTCATGGTCAGTAGCATTTTGTGAATTATGGCATTGTAAATTGTTTACCTCTTGATGGACATTTTCTTCGGTTGATTCGCTGGTAGTATCCATGGAATTTATTTCTTGTTGGACATTTTCTTCGGGAGAATCATTGGTGGTAAGAACTGCCTCGTCAGTCTCCTTTATGTTGGAAAAGGCGTGTTCGGTGACGCCATCTACCAACTATGTCGGAAAATCCTCAAAGTAAATTTCATATAACAACCAGTTGAGTGATTCACTTACTTTCTCCCCCTGAGCACGAGATTGGTGGTCAAAATAATAATCGGATTCTAAGACGTCACAGTCCATGGTGACATGGATTCGACGAGTAACCGGATTGTAACACCGATAGCCCATTTGATGGACACCATACCCAACAAATACACACTTTTCAGCACACGGATTAAGTTTGTTTCGACTAGTTTTAGGGATATGAACAAACACCAAACAACCAAAGACACGAGGTGGTAATATCACAATAGATGGAATTGTAACTTGGGTGGCAAGCACTTGTAATGAAGTTTTATTTCCTAGACATCGGGTTGGTAGACGATTTGCAAGATACGTGGTTGTAGGAAGAGCTTCTGGCCAAAGAAAATGAGGAACTCTAGATTCAATTATAGTAGCACGAGTTTTTTCAGGTAAAGTACGATTTTTTTGTTCTGAAGTATCGTTTTGTTGAGGTGTGTTTGGACAAGTGGTTTGATGGATAAGACCATTTATTTTGAAAAAATTATGACTTGTTTGGTTGACAAACTCTGTTCCATTATCAGAACAGAGAATCTGTATTTTGTTTCAAATTGAGTCAAAATTATTTTGTAAAAATAAAAAAATATTTCTGGTACTTCCGATTTGACTTAACAAATTTCTCCACTAGCAGTCTCAATACGGGACTTCTTTGGAGATGACATGTTACCAAAGTCTTTAGGATCATAAGACATGGTGTACGTAGCCCCGAATCAAAGATCCAATTCATTGATTTCTCAAACCCTTTACGTCCAAGTTTTTCATAGGAGTTTGTCGTCATTCCTCCAAAAACAGTGCCACTTCCTTGCTCATTTTTAGTCGGATCTTCACCGCCACTTGTAGACGAAGCCCGTTTGACATTAGATCTGAAATGCTGGTAATTTTTCTCCTTATGACCGTCCTCCTACCATTCTGGATAGCCAACCAGCTGGAAACATGTCTCTTTAGTGTGTTTCTTCATCCCACAATGAGTGCAATACAACTTGGATTTATCTTCTTTCTCTTTGGATCCGAATTTAAACCTTTGTGCAGAATCTTTAGCATCCAAACCCATTCCAATTTCAATCGAGTCACTATCAGAAGAACTTGATTTTTGTATATTAAGCGCGGCCACTTCCCTTCGTATTGTAGCATATGCTGTTTCCACGGAAGGAAGAGAATCATTTTTCAGGATATCTCTCTTGACCGGTTCCAGCTTGTCATTAAACGCCATTAGCAATTGATAGAGTCTTTGTTCTTGAGTCCTCTTGTTGTAGATTTGAATGTCTTCAGGGTCTTTCATAGGGTTTGGATGTCGCCTATCTATAGACATCCAGATGTTTTGCAGTTTGTTCCACAAGTCTTCTAATGTATCGGACCCTTGCCTTGATGAATTAGCCCTCTTATGAAGGTCAAACACCTGTAACGAATCTGTACCAGAAACGTATGTGGTGGCTAACCCATCCTAGAGGGGTTTTGCAGTGGGATATTTCGAGACATTATTCACCAAGATGGATTCAAGATTCTCGATAATCCATGTGAAAACACATTGATCATCTTGTTCCCACCTTATATATGTTTTGTCAGTTTTGGATGGAGGTGTCGGCTCCCCTGTAATGTGAGAATCTCTCCCCCTTCCCCTAATTTCTTTCTTCATCAGGTTTGCCCATAGGGAATAGTTGTCACCACCGAGTTTAATCCCTATGGATAAATTCTCAGGGTTAGTTGTTTGTTGTTGTGTTCCGACACCATTTCTCAGAATGGCGGCAATTTGCATTGTTAATTCATCAGGGATTTGACTGACCACGAATTCATTGCCAGCCATCTTTGTTGAGGATGTTCAGAATTCCCAGAATCACACGTGCTCTGATACCATGTTAAAAAATAAAAAGAGAAGTAGCCGCAGGAAACGGCTAGGGTTTTGTGTTTATTAGAAAATGTTCCTTTTTGTATTGAACTGTTTTTTTATAATGCAAACCCAAGTAAGGCTCTCAATATATAGAGAACCTATAGGCCTATACAAGGAAACTTAATACACTGAATATTCTAACACAAAGTGTTCAATAAGATAAAAAAATATCTTGCTTCACCGGAAACATTATTCAAGCCTATCATGTGAGATAAGTGATATATTTATTTAACTGTATCCGAAGGCATAACAGTGCAGCTCTGATCAAAGAAGAATGAAGTTGTCCCAAGCTGGTTTATTATGTGACCAAGATTTTTCTCCCCACGGAAACAAAGTATTTGGAATTTGAGAAGTTGGCTTTGGATTTAATCATAATATTAAGAAACACTGGGCCATATTTCCAAGGTTAATCTATTGTGGTTCAAACATTTTTCTCGCTTCAAAATATTCTGTAAAATCCTAATATCTCTGGAAGGTTGACCCGGTGGTTGATAAAGTTGGAAGACTACAATATCACTTATAAGTTCATGACAGTTATCAAATCTCAAGCCGTGGATAATATTCTCATGAAGTTCCACGTCGAAAGTCCCAAACCATTAGATGATCGACATGAATAAAATAGAAAGTGTGAACTGGTTAAAGATCTAATATCTAGAGTTGTGGGACTGGTATCCATCTTGTGAATACATCAGGAGAGGCAATAAATTACGTTATTCGTTTGTTTCCAAATTTCAAATAATGAGTTTGAATATGATACAGTAATTGTTATCCCTAGATTGACTCATATGTGCGGTGGAACTATAGTTCATTTGATAAGCGATTCCTAACTTCTGAAAAAGCATGCTCTTATATGGAGGCAAGCGGGTAAAGATCACATTGTCAAGTATCTAAAGTTGTTGAAAACTAAGTTACAACTGTTTGAAAATGTGAGCTTTGAACGATTCCCAGTGACGGAGAACTTCCAAGTAGATTGATGACGTTCCAGAAACAGATCTTGTTTTTCCCTCAGATGGCGATATGTGTACTTAAATCGAAGGTCTTGACAAACCCAACAAGTTTTAAAAGTGTGTCTTGTCACGAAGTTTGGACCCTAAATTCGATTGTTTAGAGGCCCAAAATCTAATTTTTTTTATATATTTTATTATTATTGTTAATATTTTAAGACATTTATGTAATTTCTGTATTTCGGAATTAAGGTTTTGGGTATTTTCTATTTAAATCATCTTATACCCAAAATTTTAGATTAGCTTTTGTTTAATTGAGATATTTTCTGAACTTGCAAATTCTCTCTACCCTAGGATTAGGGTTCCATCTGCTTTATCTTCAATTGATATTCAACCTATATCATCTTGGTATCAGAGCATCAGATTCCCTACTATGTGGCAAACGAAGAGACCGATGGAAGAATATTACGTAAATCACTTTAATCTACAATTGAAAAGATCTGAATCGTGTGGGCTTGATGGGGCTTGCCAATACTAGACAATTCTAGACGATTGCAGAGCAGCTGAGTATGGTGGGAGATCAGATGAAGCAAATGCAAGAAATGATGCAGAGGATGAGAACCAAGACTGAGCTTTATGGTCGAGCAACCTATTGTTGGTTTCTAAGTGAGGCTACAATGTGGATCAGAATCCTTTGGCTCCGAGGAGAGATGAGGCGCAGATGTTGTGTTCCTCAACAAAATCATCGTGAATAAGCATTCAAAATTTTTCCAGATCGTGATTACTATCAGAATACAAGAAACCAGTGGGAATCGAGGTTCAGTCTTGACATTCCAAGATTTCATAGGTGTCTTCAATCAGAAGAGTTTCTAGACTGGATCATATCGGTGGAAGAAGTTTTAGACTTCCAAAAACTTCTGCATGACAAGATAGTTAAGTTAGTTGCAAGTAATTTTCACGGCCGGGTTGTACTATGCTGACAACAGATAAAATAAACTCGCTTGAGATAAATTAAATCGAAAATACTAAAAGTTTGTGAAATATCTTAAGGATGTTTTTTACCCTTTAATTTCAAAACGGAAACCCTTCTCAGGAAATCAAAACCTAACCCTCATTACAAATGGGTGGCACCGATAAAGAATGATGTATTTGACACGAAAATGTATGATAAGGATTATTTATGGCCAAATATCTCTCCAAATCAGTGTACAAGAAGAAGGAACAACTTAGAAGAATTTATCTTTATTTCGATAAGGTAAATAATTCTAGTTCATTTGTTCTAGTTTCTAATGTAGAAAATGGTAAAATTTTGGTTGGTAGTTTTTGTGCATCTTGTTCAAAGAATAAAAAATTAGGGTATAAAATTAAAGTGAATCATTCGGTTAAGAATTAGGACGAGTTGCCTCGCAAGATAAAGGGAAAATTTTGCGTTTTAAGAAAAATAAATTAGATTTTAATTAGAACCTTGAGGATGTTTAGATAATATCAAACTAATTGCTGCAATTGCTAGAAATTGTTTTATTGTGGAAGTTCATGATAAATCAAATGTAGTTGTGGAAAGTTTGAATGATATAGAAGCTAAAATAATATTTGATTCTTCGAAGAGTTTAGTTTTTTCAACGAAAATGAGAAAGAGAAACAAGAAGATAAAAATGCCAAACTTAGATAGAAAACTACTAATTTTGGATCTTGCAAGATCAAACATAATGAAAAGGTCTTGTAAACTATTTAATTCAAAAATTATTTGGGAGTTGGAGAAACAATTCCATGTTTGGCAGGTTATTGTTAGATTGAAAAACATGAATCTGTTCATAAGTCACATAGACACACTACATATTAGAGCAGTTGAGAAATCATAATCTGTTATTACGTCTTCTGAGTATGAGGAAAATGTTCTTCTTTTTTTTGGTGGTGTGACTGACTCAACACAATTAAACATATTTTTTCGTGGGAATATTTTATCTTAAGATTATATTTACAAAGTGTTGATCTTGCTAATGATGAGAATTCGAGGGATAATTCTTCTTATGTGGTGGAGAATGATGTCGTTCCAGAAACAGGTCCTGTTTTTCACTTGGACATCAAAACTGTGCGATATTGGTACTCAAATCGAAGGTCTTGACGAGCCCAACAACTGTCAAAATCGTATCTTATCACGAAGTTCGGACCCTAAATTCTATATTTTAGAATTAAGGTTCTAGATATTTGTTATTTAAAGCACCTTATACCCTAAATTTTAGATTAGTTTTTATTTAATTGAGATATTTTTCTAAACTTGCGAGTTTTGTCTACGTTAGGGTTAAAGTTCTATCTGATTTGTTTTCAATTGATATTAAGCATATATTATATATGTTGTGACTTGGATAGCTTGCTTCGAAACAGATTGTAGGCCACACTCTAGGAGTACCGTTCAATTGATAAGGAATATAAGCTAAATCTTGATGAAGCTTTCAAACTATGGGTTGTCGAGGTTGGAGATTAGAATGTCGAGTTTTTTTAACTTCCTAGAAAGTGCTATATTTGGTACGAAGATTAAAATTCAGGGTAAAAAAATTTCTAATCATAAACATCACATTGTTCAAATCATGGTTCATTTGGCCTTATTGTCGTTACTAGACCTTAACCCTGAGGGTTTAGTTGGCAAGGTTCTTCTGGCCAACTATATCAATTGACGTCAAGTCCTTGGTAAAAGATGTAACTCTTGCTAGCATTTTGCTAATACGATTCATGATATCGCAGAATCGATTCAGAATCCGCAAGCACAAGGTTTGTTATCGTGGACTACTTTTTGAAAATGGGTAAATATTGAAAATGTCTCTCTAGGAAGACCGTCAAAAATATTATCAAGTTCATTTTTACTAACATTTGTCACAGGTTCGGAGTCCCGAAGTCAATCACCACATATAATGGTCTTCAATTTCAAAATGTAGAGATCAATACTTTTTATCGAACAAGATATATACAGTAACACTTATCTACCATTTTCCACCCTCATGAAAATGGGTAGGTAAAAGTTACAACTGAAGCATGTTGGAAAGTCTCTAGAAGAGTGTAATAAAGGCGGTTACAAACTGACAAAATTATCTTTATAAAGTTTTGTGGGCTTATTGAAAAACTCGTAGAATCACCGCGATTGAAACGCATTTTGCCCTTGTTCATGGAATGGATGTAGTAGTCCCAATGGAAACGGGTCTGCCATCTCACAGGATGTCCAATTACTCCCAATATAGAAACAAAGAATGAAAGAGGGCTGAGTTGGATCTCATCGAGGAGAAAAAAAATTAAAACTCACATATTGGTCCAATATTTTCAAACTCTCATGAGGAGTATGTACATCTTAAAGTTTGAAATTATCTTTACACACTAAGGATAAAAAGTTGAGTAAGTTAATTCTAAAATGGAAATGATTGTATATCGTGGTGGAAAAGATCAAAGCAGGAACTTACAAACAATTTGATGAAGAACGAATGAGACTTCAACATTTATGCAACATTGAATATCACCTTGTGGAAATATATATATATATATATATATATATATATATATATATATATATATTAGATAATTTATTTTTGAACTAAAATATTTGTAAATGATGAAAGTATTAGTGGTATACTTTTTTCCACCATAATAGCGCATGAATGTTTTAATGAGGTGATTACATAATCGGTAAGTTAATGAAACAATTTCCTTGAAATGTCATGAATAATTCTAAATATGGATGTTACAAGTTCAGATGTCTAATTGTAAAAAAATCCAACACATATTAGTTAAGGTAGAGCCTCGAGCTTAAAAAGATCCGAAGTGACCACCAAATTCTACATCAAATTTTTCCTTGTATAATTTCTAACACATGTTGGTTGAGACTCAACAGAGTCTCAAGCTCGAAGCGACTCAAAGTGACAGCCAAGGTCTACATCAAATTCTTTCATATATAATTTCCAACTTGGTTCCCAATGCAAACTCTACGTTATTTTATGACTGGTTATCTTGGGATTAACATAAGTCACAATAGGGTGTATAAAAATAATGTCGCAACGTAAAATAAAAACAAGCAAGGTAATAATATAAAAACATTAGAATGTTGTAAAATGCCTTAGACATTTGAGGAGTTTTAGTAGTGAGATTGAGAAAAATAAGGTACAACATTTTCCTTAGTCGACTAGGGGATTTGACTTCAAAATATCGTAAGTGAACCAAAGAGAATATAATCACTTCTCATTGTTAGAAGTAGTGGAGAGGTCATCTTGATTGATCAGGAAATCACGTTGGTGGCTGACAGAGTGCTTGTGGCAGAAACATCAGCAAGAGAATCTAAGCGTGTGAATCCTTGGAAGCGGGGCTTGCAAAATGCTCGTCCATTATTTTGATGTCCACGTCCTCATCTTCCTTTGTATCGATTTCTTCGTCGAACACTTGGTCGAACTCCAGCGACACCCTAAGAGGATGATTAGCTTCATGAACGAGTGCCCGAAATACCCTAAGGTTGAGCTCCGGGAAACCCTGATAGAAGTTAAAGATCATTAATTCCCAAATCATATTTTTTGTGGAGTTAATGATGAAGTCCTTCAATTCCTAGTTAAACTTCATTTCAGTTTCGACAACAGCTTTCTTGGCAGCCTCCTTTTACTTTTCAAGTTTATTTTCAAGCTTTTTATGTCCTTGTTGACCCTCACTATCCTCTTGTTATGATTTTCTTCATTTTTGAGTTGGTTATGCTTGAGCTCAAGCATCATCTTCTCCATGATTTGATTTTTTTCTCGACATCTTCCTTGTTAACCATATTTTTGATTAGCTTTTTCATAAGGGACGATAAGTCGGTAGCCTTAGCTATATGCTCCACGGCCAACTTTTGCATCATGCACTAGGTATTTTGGACTCTGGAAAATTCACTATAACTTTCGAATCATTCCCCATAATAAGGTAATAGTCTGGATAGTTGTGGTTAATGAAGATTTTCCTTTAATAAATCAATTATTTCATCAATAAAGAAATTTCTGATATGTCTGAGGCAATCATGAAAGACATCAAGGAAGGTTAGAGTTTGGGCATAGTAAAAAAATATCGAATTCCTTGATGGAAAGGAACTAAGAACCTCAATGAGAATATAATTAAAAAAACCAGTTCATTGGATTGCGTAGACATAGAAGTTTTACTTTTGACTAGTAACCTCAACTAAACATTTTCATGAATTTGCAAAGGTTCTTCATTTTTTGGAGTTCTTTGGGTGTGGATATATGTACCTGATCTTTTATAGCACGACTGCATACGTGGGCTTGATGTTGAAAGCCAGATTCTGAAGCTTTGACTTAAGGGGGCTACTAGGGATGCCCGAAGCTTCCAAATTTAGTTGCTCTGGTCGATGAGGATTCATAGATAAGTTCTGAGGTATGGGGTCTACCTTTCTTTTTGTTAAAGCCCGCGATGAACCTTTATCTCTATTTTTTAGTAAAACTTGAAATCTTTTTTGTTTCCAGACATTTCCTATTTTTTGGGGATATCACAGTTGTTAGTTGCTTCTCGGGCTTCCTATTTTCTACCACACATATACTACAGCGTCGTGGTAATTGTGGTTAATAGAGACTTTCCCTTAAGAAATCAATTATTTCATCAATAAATAAATTCTCGATATTCCCAAGGCAATTATAAAAGACATCAAGGTCCTCCATATGTTCGAATTGGCTTGGCTAGGATAGAGCTTATGCATACTAAAAAAATCTTGAAGACCTTAGTGAAAATGAATTGAGGACCTCAATCAAGACTATCAGTAAAAAAAGACCAATCCATTAAATTGTGTAGACATAGAGGTTTCAATTTTAACTCATACCTTCAACTTAACATTCTCATGAATTTACAAAGAAGTTTTATTTTTTTAGAGTTCTTTGGGGTGTGTATATATGTACTAGATCTTTTAGAGCATGACTTCATATGTGGGCTTGATGTTGAAAGCCAGATTCGGAAGCTTTGACTTAGGGACCAGGGATGCCCGAAGCTTCCAAATTTGGTAGCTCCGGTTGGTGAGGATTCATAGATAAGTTCTGAGCTATTGGGTCTACCCTTTTTTTCAGAGCTCGTGAGGAACCTTTATCTCCATTTTTAGCAGAACTTGAAGTTTTTTTTGTTTAACATTTCCTCTTTTCAGGTATATCACGGTTATTGGTTGCTTTTCGAGCTTCCTATTTTCTACTGCACCTTCAACTATGTCGTCGGTTAGGGACATGGTGGAAGACGTTTATGGTTAAAGTGGAGGCATGAACTAACTAGAAGGGTCCACATAAACGTTAGAATCCTTGAAGGACAACTAATGATAGTTGGGTTGCGCTTCAACCGCTTAGCCTCAACAGAATTATTGACTATTTGAGGGGCCGATGAGGATTTTTACGATGATGATGAGAAAGTCGACTCGCCCTGGGAGGAACCCTCCTTATTATTCCCAAGAGGTTCTAACCCTAGGGTTTTATCTTTAAAGTTATACTTATTTTCTTTGATTCTTATTTTGAGTTGTGGCAAGAAAAAACCCTTAAGACAGAGCATAAACGACACATGACTAAGATGCACAACTCCATTTTTAGGAAATGTAAAATCCTAACTTAAGAGATTTTCAAATTTTCATGGATGATAAGCTTCGAAGCTCTCCTCCGGATAAAACTTGGCATAAACCCTGTATTTTTAAAACAAACTTTTTTTTACTGCATCTTGAGTTTTTAACACTTTTGCTTCGGGAGCAGGCGCTTCAAATAGCAACATCAAACACACTTCGACTAAACTCAAAGCCTTAATGGTTCAATACACTCCTGAACTAGTACATTTGATCTTTATCATGTGGTTTTTAGTATTCCAATCTCTACCAGTTCGTCAAGAATATGATATCCACTGATAAAAAAAATTATTTGTAGGATTTAAAAAAATTTGGACCGATTTTGAACATCAATAATCATAGACTAAACACAAATCATAAAAGAAATTTGTATATTTATAAACCAATAATAAAAAAAACTAAATTAATTTTTATAAATATAATTTATCACAGCCCTAAAGAGATAACCGAGCTGATGGAATAAGACATGAGTCTCTACGAACGATTTAAGATTTACCCTATGTGCACTCGTTGAATATCGAGTGCGATTCTTCCAAAATAAATGGTATATAATTTATCGCACTTTTAAAAATAAAAATAGATAAGTTATCATTCTCCTCGTACATTGATTATTAACTTTCTCATATATATATATATATATATATATATATATATATATATATATATATATATATATATATATATATATATTTCTCGAACTATTATGGTTTCCTAATCCTAATTCTGATCCATCTTAAAATCCAGTTGAGAATTTTTAACTCTCAACGCATTTTTTCTTGCTAAATTATTAACTTGTCATTCACATATTCGGTTTGTAAAACCATTTTTTGCCTTACTTTAATTTGCATTAATATTAGATGCAAACAAAAAGACACCAAAATACAATGAAAAGAATCAACACATAATAGTTTAACATTCTTTTCTTTCAGTCAGTAAGAGTGTTTTTAAAGCTGTTTCTCCAACTGCCGCTGGTTTTTCACTATCTTTATCACACTATAACTGACAAAACTGCCCTTGGATGCTAAAGTCAAATAAAACAAAACCAAACTAAAACATGATTAAGGACATTAACCTGACAGGCATGTCTGTCATATAATCACATCTCTATTACTATATAATATAACACCTCATATTTACAATCAAAACCTTCTATTTTGAAAATTAATTTCCTGACAGGCGAGTAGTTCTTATATGTCGATTTGTATACTTATCCGAATTCGAGTCCAAAAGATCATACAGAAAACAAATCTAATTAAGTTAGAAAATCCAGCTTCAGTTGAGGTGGTTAAGTTTATATGAGTTAGCTTTGCTTTAATGCTTTTGGGTCAAAAATTGAAGTCCAAGCAAAGCAATAAAATCTAATCTTTGCTTTAGAAGCATAATTTCTTTATATATTTTCTATTCACAACTCACCTTTGAATCTTCTCCTATGGCTCATTACACCTCCAATCATCATGCAATATGCTATATTGGTATCCTATTTTGTAATAATTAGATCCAAAATCATAATTTTTTTTAATGTGAAGTAACAAAAAAATCGATTTTCTTTTACTTTTCTTTTAAGCTTTTTTTTAAAAAAATCCTAAAAACACAATTTTTTTTGGATAGATTTGAGTGATTTGAATGAAAATTTCAGCTATAATATTGATGATTTTGCATCGGAGGAAGAGAAGATGTTGACGGACCGTTTGGAAACCCAAAATGAGGAAATTTTCGTGTTTTTTAGTTTCAGTGCGAATATAGCACTGGTAGCGCAACAAATAAGACGAACTGCGAACCCATGATGCGCAGATGGGAACGTCCAAAACAGGCCAAATCGCGCACTGGTTGTTTGCGGATATGCCTAATGGACGAGCGGATAGTTCGTGATTTTGCCAAATATGTGCGTTGCCCATTCGTCCATTAGGCATGCATACGAACAACCAGTGCACGATTTTGCCAAATACTCGCACTTGGTATTCACGATTTAGACTTGGTATGCTATTTTTTTACGGATGCAAATTAAATGATCGATTATAATTAAGTATGTTTTTATATAATTGAAACAGACCATTTGTAGGGACCGGATCAACCGTCATGTTCGATGGTCGATTATGTTTAGTATGGACACCTTGTACACCAAATCCGATTTGATCGATTGGGTCGAGTCCGAAAGCATAAAACTAGGATTCATTGTGCTACGTAGTAAAAACGACGATGGTAGCAAAAATATGAAAACTACTAGGATATATTTTAGGTCCGAGAGGCACGGGGTTTACAAACCTAACCCCAAACCGGGGTATGTTAAGAAGCGCCGAGAATGTTCATCGAAAAAATGCGGGTGTCCGTTTTATTTAAGAGGGAGTCCGGTCTTAAAGCTACCCAGCTATTTGAAATTGATAGTGCTAAACGAGAAACACAACCACGAACCAGTTTTTCACTTGGATGGTCACTCACGAGCCGCTAGACTAAAAGTCGAAGAACAATTGTTCGTTCGTAGTCAGACGGAAGTCGGTTCTCGACCAAGAGAGATATACCGCGGTTTGAAGACTAAAGACCCGCAAAATGTATCAAGCATGCGCACTATATACAACATGCGGCAAAAACATAATTTGGTTGATAAAACGGGCAAGACCCAAATGCAATACTTGTTTTCTAAGTTAAAAGAACACGAGTACTATGTTTGGGAGCGAACTTGTGAAGCAACGGACAAGATCCTCGAGTTGTTTTTTACACATCCTAAAAGCATCGATTTCATGCGTACTTTTCCTCAAGTTCTTATAAAGGATAGCGCAGATAAGACTACAAGGTATAAGATGCCTTTACTAGAAATAATTGGCCAAACTTCAACGAAGAAGACATTTTGTGTTGCTTTTGTTTTTTTTAGCTCCGAGAAACAAGAGAACTACACTTGGGGATTGAGCGTTCTAAAGAAGGTGTTGACGAACAACAAGTGCGCATTACCTAACATTATCGTCACCGACAATGAGTTGGCTTTAATAAATGCTATCGATGATATATTTCTGGACGCAACTCAAATGCTATGCAATTGGCATATTAGTAGGAACATCAACTCTTACGCTAAGAAAGTTTACCAAATTCGGAAATGGCCGATGAGTTCGTCGAATATTACCAAAGGGTTGCCTATTCGGCCACGCTCGAAGATTATAACAAAAACCTTGCTGAATTGCACCACACGTATGCATTTTGTCCAATGGTTATCGAGTACGTTATGAAACAATGGATTGAGGATTATGGACACAAATTTTTTAATATTCACACGAACAAATTTAAACATTTGGGCAATCAAACTAGCAATCGGTGAGTTATATTTCCATCTCCACACAATAGTTTTTAATATTAAATGTTAGAAATCTAATTTATTTTATCTCACGTTATAGGGCGGAGAATGCTCATTCGAGCCTCACGCGGACAATTGGTAGTATTCTATGCACGTTTAAGCAATTATGGAAAAATGTTCATGCATTGCTTACCGCTCAACACTCTAACATTTTTGAATCATTCGAACGTAGTAGGTATCGTCCAAGAACATCAACTAGGGGGCCTAACAAAACTATCTACAAGGATGTCAAAGGTGAACTTTCATGTACGGCTATAGAAATAATAGAGACAAATCTCGCAATGGCCTTGAAAATATTGTTCACTCCCGGAATATGTGGGTGTGTTATTAGGACAACTCATAATTTACCATGTGCATGCGAATTATCTTTGATTTATAAAGAAGGAAGGGTGGTTAGAAAAGATGAGTGTGATGTTTATTGGAGTACGTTAAAGATCAAACCTAATATGAGGTTGGTACCGAAGACGAGCTCACGAGAAAACTCTCCTTAATAGATAGCACCATCCGTGGTTAAGGGCAACACGTCCAAGATCACGTCATAAATAGGATGATTCAAATCCTAGATCCCGCTAGAAATCATGTTTTGGAACCTAAGGAGCCGGTTGTCACTAAAGGTAGGAAAAAAACCGTTAGGGACAAATTAACTAAACGGGACCCACCTGAGTGGGAATATATTGGTAGTCTAGGCGCTAGCACTCCCAGTACGATAGGTAGCACGGCCGCCTCGGTAGCTAATAAAACTTCTTTAGCACCAAAATACAAGGCGAAATATAAAGCGAAAACCAAGGCTCAACCCCAAGAAAGAGAGAATGGCTCGATCGAAAAAATCATCGAAGGGTAAAGATTTTAGCGGCTACAAGAGTTGGTTTCCTAACTATTTGCATGACTACATTTCTAGTGTCGAAGACGTGTCTCCCGATGGTAATTACAGATTTCGGGCTGTTGCTTTGACGGTGTACGGTAAATCTGATTCATGGGACCAAGTTATACGGGATTTGATCGGCGAATTGCAAAATCAACGCGATCTATGGGAGAGATTGTTTGATGGTTCACAAGGTGTAGATAACCTAGTGAAAATGTTGAACGTTTTTGAATTGTGTGGGAACGGTAATCGGCATTGAATGATGTTAGCCGACTTAGGCTTAGTGATAGCCAATAGATACCAATGTATCGTATACCACCTATCACTCCACCAATCATACACGTATCTACCTTTACGTGGTGTGCCTCCTCGCTCGTGTCCTAACATGGAAGTTGGTATAGGTTTTGTACAGGGTAACCATTTCGTGAAAGTAAGTATACCAATGAATCATTTAATATTATATATTATTTTGTGACCAAATACTTATCTTAGTTTTATTTGTGTAGGTTGTGTTGAATGGACCACTTCCAGAAATCGAGCCTACTTGATTTCCGTTTCGCACAGAAGAAGCCGTCACCGGTTGGGCAATACCGCTTGACAAACGATTCAACAAACATTACCAAATCAAGCCCGCCCAAGCATCGACCACACGCAAAGAGCCACTACGTGTCTGGGATTTGGTCGAAGACTCATGATTTGTTTATGCATTAGTTGTTTTAACTTTCGCACTTACGAATACTTTATTTTACTTATACCTCGGTTCGTAATCGATACTTCCACGTTTTATTTATTTCGAAAGTTCCATTTTCGACATTATTGTATAATAAATAACCATCTTAAATAACAATTTCCACATAAAAATTTCGATTTCAGTAAAAAATGGTGGAACAAAATTCACTTAATATGCACAGTGGCGAATTCGCAAACACGGAAAGTTGGATTGTGGCAAAATTACGCACGGCCAACGCTACAATTGCTCAAATATGCGCATGGGCATTTCACAATTTTTCCTAATTACAACGTCTAGTGTTCGCGAATTTGACAATTTACAGCATTCCATGTTCGCAAAGACTAGTGAAAATTTTGTAATATTCTTATTTTGTACCTTTCCCGAGTCCAAAACTCAATTTTTTTACCAATATTATGCATTAGTCATTTTACTCGAATGATTTGAAATTTGTGTGACAAAATTTTTTTTTATTAAAAGAGGTAAAACAATAACTTGAAAGTAGCTTAAAGTAGTGACAATTTTGATATTTTCAAATTTTAGTTCTTGAGTCCAAAGCCATTTTTTTAACAATATTATAAAATTGTCATTCTAATTGAATGACACATGTAAGGTAAAGATAACGTAATCTGAATAGGACACTAATATTGTGACACATAATATATACAAAAATACACACATATCCATGATCATTATTACAACCCACATGGTTTAGAAGCAGGGTCCCATTATAGCTTAGGACAACACTGCATTCGAAAGGGTATGAATATCGCTATAATGAGACCCTATCTAAATATTAAACGCCCACCAAATTTGACTCGCCCCCTATAAAATAGGACATAAAATCAAGAAAAATAAGACATTTGCCAAACATATAGCATTCTCAAAATATAAAACTCGTTAACGTTTACATATGGAGTTTACGGCGGACAAATACTACCATATGCTTCAAGCAGTGAAGATTGCCCGCCGAATACTGGAGGAAGATACCCGCGATCAGTTTTTCGAGCGTGTCCTATGTACGATGTATATAAACTACGGTTGTTTGGGTACAAGAGGTCTCGTTGCGCGTACTCGTGGCCATATCAAACGCAAATACATTTTTTTGCAAGCCATTACAACATTTGTGTTTCTTGCCATCGTTAATTAAGCAAGAAGCAGCTTCCGTCTGGAACCTGAGCTTGATAGACTACATCACGAGGGATATGGTAGCATTTCTAGAGGACATAATTATTGCAAGGAGGGAGTGGAGGATGTGGAATACAAACTTAGATACGACTAAGCCTTCCATTGATGTTATTTGAAGTTGTGATTTTCTTAGCGGTTGTTACTTGAAGTTGTGATTTTCTTAGCGGTTGTTATTTGAAATTGTAATTTTCTTATTAGTTGTTGTTTGAAGTTGTGATTTTCTTAGCAGTTGTTATTTTAAGTTTTGATTTTCTTATTAGTTGTTGTTTGAAGTTGTGATTTTCGTATTAGTGGCTATTTCAAGTTTTGATTTTCTTATTAGTTGTTGTTTCAACACAAAATCATGGTAAATGGGTACCAAATAAGACATTTGGAAGGAAATTGTTTTTTGGACTTGAACAAAAAATCATGGTAAATGGGTACCAAATAAGATATTTGGAAGGAATGTTTTTTTGGATTTCAACACAAAATCATGGTAAATTGGTACCACATAAAAACTACAACATGGTAAATGGAAATACATAAAAACTAAAACAACAAGTTCAAACATTAACTTAAACAAACAAACAAACAAACAACAAGTTCAAACATTAACTTAAACAAACAAACAATACGTAAACTACAAGATGTAAACAATTAAAAGGAATCATAATGCTCAATCGTTGAAGTCATATCCCAAGTTTTTTCAGAGTCAATCCCCTCTTCCATTTCCGTAATCCTATTCTGAAGATACGCTACCATATCCCTAGTGATGTAGTCTACCACCGTCATGTTCCAGACGGTGACTGCTTCTTGCTTAATTTTAAATGGTAGAAACAACAAACGATCCATTGGTTTTCAAAAAAGGTACCTTTGCTTGATTTGTTCACGGTTGCGCACAACGAAACCTCCCGTTCCTAAACGGCCGTAGTTGTAGTACATATTACACAAGACTCGCTCGAAAACGCATCGCTAGTATCTTCCCCCAACTCTCGGGTGGCAAGTTTCACCGCTTCAAGCAAATGGTAGTCTTCATGAGGGGTAAAATTCATTCGTTAAAATGTTTATCTTTGAGGAGTGCTTAGCGTCTATTTATAGGCTCGTGGTTGTTTGGGGGGGAAATTTTTAAAGGCGGGAGTTTTTGGCGGGAAATTCTTTAGGGGTCTCGTTATAGCAAGACACCTAATAATGGAAGTTCTACTATAATGAGACCCCTATTATTTCACTGCAACATTTGCGTACTTTTGTAAGTGTTAGGTATCGCAAAATCATTCGTCAACTTGGATTATGTTATCCTTATCTTACAAGTGTCGTTTATTGATAGTTCTACTTGGATTACGTAATCTGAAGCATAAAAGTGGTATAAAAAGACGGGGGCATCAGATATTGAGGCAGTAAAAATTATAGCAAATATATCAATTGCAAAAATGTATCCATGGACTGAGTTGGAAAATCAATATCTGATGAGGGCATCAGTTGAAGTTGGTAACACAAACATGTTATAGGGGGGTAAAAGGTACTTCGAGGCATTTTTGTGCCAGATGTACTTCCTATACAGAAGGGATGGTGTACAACCGCTTAGAATTTCAAGGCATGTTGATGAGGTGAAAGCTAGGTGGTCAGTCCTAGTCACATTCCGTCAACATCCAGTTTCTGGCCTCACCGAATTGGAACGTCGTGTTGCGTGTAACCGGTTCAACTGTCTAGTCACGGATTCTATAACAGAGGACCAGCTGGTTTTGGTCCGTTCTGACATTGTTGACATCCGGCTAGAGGAAATGCGTGACTACTAGGATGTGAAAGAAGAAATGAAGTTGATGAAATGGAACTGGCCTGATAGATAAACTCTGATTTGTAAAAGTGGATGCTTATGTTAAATTTCATGTTTGAGACTATGTTTTAGCGTGTGTTTTAGTTTATGTTTGAGTTTCTGATTCGGTTTATGTTTGAGTTTGTGTTTCTAAAAATATTTGAGTTTGTGTTTCAGCTTATGTTTGAGTTTATGTTGCAGTTTGTGCACTTTGATGGTGTATTTAACGGTAGAGTTTGGAAAATGTTTGAAAGTTATATCATTCAAATGTAACAAAATACCATAACACATAATTAAACAATAACACAATACCATAGCACAAAATTGAAACTAGTCGTAAAGCACTTATTTTATAACTTTCCCGAGTCCAAAACTCAATTTGTTTTACCAATATTATACATTAGTCATTTTACTCGAATGATTTGAAATTTGTGTGAAAAATAATTCTTAAAAGAGATAAAAAACAACTTGAAAGTAGTTTAAAGTAGTGAAAATTTTGACATTTTTCATATTTTTCACAGTCTTTTTAAAGTGGTGTCTTAAGTTATTTGCGTTCAACTACCCTACCGTGTACGCAAGTTATTTAAGTGAAATTTTATTATCCTTTAATTTATGAGTTTAGTTGTGTTATAATAACATAAGATACATAAAAACATAAAAACATATAATAATCCTCCAAATAAAAAAATGAACAAAAGCAACAACCGAAGTAAAACAAAAGATAGTAACAAACAATCGTCATAGTAGTCATATAATACAAATCCATTAAATCACTCACGCGGTACTGGTGCGCCAAAAGAGAACACTCGTGCATCTCATGACGCATTTCCTCCAAAGTTATCTCATCCGCTCTCGAATATCCATCAATCAAACGATCACATATGTCATACAGTCGTGCCTGATATGACATCGCACTCGGGGTCTCTGCAACGTGTGCACCAGATGGATCAACCAGACTAGGATCAAACACGGTGTACCATAGGTGGTCACGGATCCATACGTCGTACAAAGAGGTCGTACTAGGACCGCTTATAACATATGTGTCACCACGAATCCTCCTATCAACAACGTGCGACCGCCATGCGTTCCATGTAGCCTCATCCCACAAAAAGCACGTGGGATGTGCCCAAGCTTGCAAACACCTTTAACGTGTGGTCAATCCAAGCCACATCGCTGAAAGGGAAATGCTCGCGTATCTTGCCGTAAGGCATGAACCAAACCTAAACCGTAAGTTAATAATGATTGACCAACTGTAAGTAATAATAAAATAAAGACTAATAAACAAATGTAAAAAATCATCGTAACTCACAGGGTGCTCCCTCAACGAAGCGAGTAGTTGCCGGATGTTAATACGAGTCTCATCATCCGCACGATAAGGTGGAGGTACATATCGGAAAATAGTAGGCATAGAAGGCTCATAGAGAGTGTTGACCGTAGTCAAGAAGGAGGGGAAGTAATCGTATATCCACGTCTCCAACATGTGAATACAACATGCAATCCCTAAAGTGGAGTGTATGGACGACTTCCCTAGATGGTGATACAGCTGAGCTATTATATGTTGGCCCCAGTTGTATCTAACAGATGTCTTAATACTGCTCTACACACTACAACAACCCAACATGTGGAGGAAATAACCCCTAGTGACACACTCTACTCTACCATCAAACGTGGTATCATCCATAAAATGGGGCTGTATGTACTGCTCACGTAAAAACCGTAAACGGACAAATCTAGTACTACCCCCGTGTTGCTCCCTAGCTCCTTCCTACGTGCATCCTCGGGTATACCTAATGACCTAGAATACCATGCCAAACGCTGTCCATTACTAGGAAATGACTGATTCACAAAATCATCACCTGTGACCGGCAGACCAGTAATAGCGTGGACATCGTCTAACTTCACCGTCATCTCACCAAAAGAGAAGTGAAAGCTGTTGGTCTCCGAATGCCACCTCTCAATAAACGAATCTACGAGGTGTACGTTGGTACTCTAATGCTCCAAGACATCGGCGA
Organism: Limnanthes douglasii subsp. nivea; assembly: GCA_036936605.1. Taxonomy (NCBI): domain Eukaryota; kingdom Viridiplantae; phylum Streptophyta; class Magnoliopsida; order Brassicales; family Limnanthaceae; genus Limnanthes; species Limnanthes douglasii. The sequence continues at coordinate 173,194,877 of JAUPFV010000005.1, forward strand.
GGGGACCGAAGCAAGACATCATAACCTGACGCCTGACCCTGCCCTACCCAGTAAGATCCCATGCACGATGGGTATCATACATCGCGTAGCACCGCAACGGCCGAAAGGCCTACAGAAAACATCAATAAGTTATACATAATATAAAAGACCATACATCGTACTTTAAACCAATCATTACTTACCTCTCCTCTAAAGATGATGTACGCCTCATGCAGTGTGTAGTCTGGGTAAATAGCAGGCACATACGGATTGACCTTCCGAAAAAGCCGATCCAACGTCCCAATCGTATGGGATACAGTAGGTGCTGGAGTGGCAGCGCTTGGCCTACACCTGATAGACCGTGACCGTGACCGTGAACGTGAAACAACCTCCTCATGCTCGTTATCACTGTCCGATCCTGAATTACAAACAGGTGTATGCAGTGTGCGAGGCATGCTGATATACAAGAACTAAAATCACCGTGAATATGCAAGTAATTTTGGGGAATAAAATAGGAGAAGGTGGAAAAATAGATATATTCGCGCACAGAGCGTGCTCAACTTTGGTGAAATTACAAAGGGACAGTTCGCAATTTCACCATTGCTGTTTGTGCAAGATCCCGAGCAATCCGCACACGATCCTGCACGATTTGCGAACTCGATATTCGTGAATCGTGCAGGATCGCGCGTGTCTTGCTCGCGATCTTGCACAAACAGCAATTCCAAACCCTAAGATTCAAATCGAACCCAAATCCCAAAAAACCCAACCAAATTCAAAAAATTGGTACTAAAACGTCGATAATCACTAGACTAACACATATCTACAATTTGTTTTCAAAAAAAATAACAACACTTCGATGAAAATTCGATTTTAAAAAAAAACTAGAACTCTAAATATCACTACAAAACCTAACTAAAATGTATAAAATTACATCAATAAGTATAGGATTCATACCTTGACGTGTTTGTGAGTTCGGATTTAAGAAATGTTGTGTTTTTCGGACCAATTTTGAGAGTTTTTTGTGTAGAGAATAAAGAAAAGAGAAGAGTTAGGATGAAATGAAGCTTTTATATCAAGGGTAAATTGGTTATTTTTGGGGTCTCATTATAGCCAAAATAGGTCTCATTATAAAAAGGTCTCATTATAGCCAAATGAGGTCTCTATTTAGCCTTGCCCAAGTTATATATGAGGAAAGAAAAAAAAAACTAAAAAAAGACAATGACAATTTTACCCAAAATTCTGTTTTCACTTTTGATAACTTCTCTATCCCAATAATTGGGTAAAGTATCTCTTTTAAATTTTTTCTTTTTCTTCTTTCAGTATTTTCTTTCTAATTGCTTTTTCTAAACATATTTTTTCCACCAAAAATCAAAAATAAAATAAAACTAAAAATGTTAACATTATTATTAATTAAAATGTTACTTCTTACCTTCAAAACCACGTAATCATATATCATAACAGTTAATAACTTATTTAAAAGAAACATATTTAAATCTTAGTTATTAGAAAGGTTTCTCAAATCATAATGGTTATTCTGTTTTATTTTAAATTTATATTTTTTAGTTAGTATTGATGTGGTTTATTGCTGTTTAAGGATAATTTTGTAAAGTGGTTAGGGAATTAAATGTTTAGAGTAGAGAGTAGTGAAATAATTAAGTTGTGTGCTAGCAGAAAATTCTGATTATTCTCATTAATGAAAGTGGTTGAGGTATTCATACTTATTTATTGACCCATGAGCCTATCGGGTCGGATAGTGAAGTTGAGTCAAGTTTAAGGACTCATTAGTAATTTGGTGTAAAGTGACCAACATCTAGCTTAGTCACCATTTATTAAGTTTGTCATGTTCGAATTTTTATAACAGTGTTTATGATCCGAACTACCCATCGGATTAAATCAAGACTCGGTAGCTAAAATATCCAATCTCATCAGTAGTCCCTTTAGGTCTTGCAAATAATCTTTGGAAGAGCTAACTCTTACAACTTAATACCAACATTCTCCGATCTGTTTGTTGTATTTGAACTGTAAAATTTTCTGCTTCTTGTTAAGAATTTCGAGAGTAACCTTGTTCGAATTTTGGTGGAACTGATTTTTCAGTTCAGAATTCTAAGAGTCTTTTTCCAATCGCGGGATACGTATTAGGCTTTGGTTTGACCTCTCAGTCGTTTTTATCCTAGATTCTCGTACCTAATAGGCTAAAAAGTTACCTATGTTTTAACTCTCATACTTTGTAGCCTTTAATCATTACTTAGATCGTTTTACCTTCTCCTAGGTAATTCTCATTTTTCGCTGCTATATATAAGTCTTTTTCACTGTTTCATTGTCTTCAAACATTACAAGCATTTTTAGTGAGAGAAAACTCAATATACCTTCAAATTTGTGTTCAAGTCATATATGTTCACAGCCAGAAACGCTCTAGTAAAAGGAGGTTGATTAAACTGGTCCGAGTTAGAAAGAGCGAGAAAATTTGCAAGAAACGAATGAGTTGCTGCTGGCCTCCATGGTTCTCCCGGTGAAGGAACCAATCAATCACAAGCGAATATAGACCAGGGTTCATCGTTCTCAAAAGCACCCAAGGTTAGAAAGTTTCCCTTTGTTTCAAGCCTTTCTCCTCTTCCATCAGGGTCTTTTGTCCAAGAGTTCTAAAAGCCTCTCCCTAAAGAGAAAACTGTTTCTAGCATTAGAAAACCCTCGTATTTTATTGCAATGGGTTCAGATACAGAGAAATCCCTAGAGAAATTAACCCCACGCCGAGTCACCCGTCAATCCAAATCAAAATCCACTCCTACTTCTTCAAAATCCTCTAGTTCGGAGGCAGTAAAACCCGTACCAAAAACCAAACCATCCGGACAGTAGACCCTAACAGAAGCCAAACCATCCAAACATCCTTCCTCTGTAATAGAAAAAAAACATAGAGGATAATCTTCCGGACAAACAGAGGACACAACTGCAGATCGAAAGGGCAAGACTAAAGTGGGTTTGAGTCACCCAGATGCGCTTCCGGAGAGTCTAGAGCGGAGAGTGTGGCCAAACTTTAAGAAAGTCAGCGTGAAGTATTTGCTGCCTCTTCAAAATATAGCCTACGTATACACCAATACTGCTGAATTGGGTTGTATTCGTACGAAGTGAGGAATCCCAGAGTCCGTCAAGGTGAAAATCCCAGTCACCCTAGAAACTCTGATGGACTGTAAACCCAATGAGTTGGTGGTCAACACAGAGGTGCTAAACTGGGGGCTCCGGTTTCCTTTAAACCCGGAGATAGTCAGTTATTTCCACTTGCCAAGCTGTGTCCAAGTCAGCTGAGCCCAAACGTTTGGTATACCCTACTAGCTGGAATCATGGCATCCAAACTGTCTAAGATTCCACTGCCAATGGAAGAATTTGTCGTTGTGGAAAACTTGTGTAAGAATCATCACATCCCCTTCTACCACTTCAACATGGGGAATGACTACAAGGTAGTAAATAATATTATGGAGTCATAAAAACCATGGAGGATGCAGTTCTTATCTATCAATGGGGCCTAGAAAAATGGGAAAAAGATCAAGGTTGACTCAAACCCAAGCCAACTGACTAGCCGCTGGAAGAGTATTGGTGAGTTTATGTTCCCTTTATTCTCTTAAACATTAAGTAATTATTCCGAAGTGATTTATATCTCTTCTTAGTGTTTTCGAAGGATTTTTCGGACTATGTAGATGCAGGTCAAGATACCTGCGCCAAATTGAATTCTTAGGCCTTGGAGAAATGGGACAACGCTTTCCACAACTTTTTCACATCGGGAAACTTTGTGAGCTCTCATCTGTGGAACACCACAGGGAGAAGAGATCTCAAATAGGAAGAGCTGACCATCTTTCCTCCTGCAAATATCATCTTGAGGAGGACAGAGGTTAAAGATGTTAAACTTTACTTGCCTTCCAGGGCCAAAGCCCCTATCCATTTGAACAATATGAAGAATAAAAGAAAGAAGAAAACCATAGTAGACCTACCTCAAACAACTACTGACGGGAACGGTTCAGAGAATCAGGGAGGAATTAATGCTGCTTTACTAGAAGTAGTAGAAGTTACTGTCGAGGAGGCTGGTGGGTCAGACAAACGACCAAGGATTTTGAAGAAGGATGAGAAACGCAAAGCCAGCAGTCATGAAAAAGCTACCAAGAAGAAGAAAGTCACTCTGGGATCGGAGATAATTCTTCGTCCTTCTGAAATCCCTCCCCCAACTCTTGTCGATTCTACCTCACAAGAGGAAATTCCACTCAATCTTTACTCCAAACAGGCTACTACTGATGGTAACGAAGAGGTAAATCTTGGCACTTTTCAGAAAATCAATATTTATTCTGATGATTTGGAAAAAGATGATTTCGCGAGGCCTTACTGTCCTCTCAACTCGTCCAACGTTGTGACCCACAATGGTGAGGCTTACGCGATATCTAGCGAGCAAGATACCTTGATCCATGCCCTTTTGGGTTACATTCGTCCAGTGTTTGATCTGGAGAGATAAGTGAGGGATCAAACTGTAACCATCAACTCCCTGACTACAGAGAAGCAAAACTTGACAAACAATCTTTCTAGCGCTCAACAAAGCATATAAATATTGAAAAATGAGAACGAGGATTTGGCTGCCAAACTGCGTAAGTCAGAAAATACGAGCAAAAACCTCCAAACCAAGTACTCCGATCTGGAGACTTCTTCTTCAAATGATATCACAGCTTTGAAAGAGAAACTACAAACTAAGGACAATACTATCCAGACTTTATCTTATGACAAAGTCAAGTTGGGGAACATTATCCAAGAGAAAGATGCCTTAGAACGCCAATAAGCTCAAGCAATAGCTGCATGGATAGAGAAGTATGTTGGTGGAATAGTGGATTCTATGGAGAAGAGAGATCATGGAATTAAGTCCAATATGGTCTTATTGTTCCTCGAGACTTTTCCTAAGAGTACTTTTGGTCCTTTGTGAAAATATGTGGACTATGATGATCTCCCTTTCCAAACGATGGCTGATGGTGACAAGCACAACTACTCCAGTGGGATAGACTCGGAAAATAATGAAAAAGTGGGTCAGAATTCAAACGTCCCAAAAAAGATGGCGGTGAAGAAAAGACCGAATGAAACAAGCCATAAGGTTACATTGTGTACTTTTTTCTTCAAAGACTAAAGTCCTCGGATGACCAAGGTCTTTTGTTGCACTTTTTTTTCAATCTTTATGCTGTAAAATTTTAAAGTCCTTGAATGATCAAGGCATTTTGAAAATCATAGATCGGTTGTAGTACGATCAGATCTTAATACCATACTTTCGTTTGTTTAAATTCTATTTAACTTTTTAGGGTCAGTGGTTAGCTAACCTTCAATATTTCAGATGTGTTGAACAAGAGTATCAAACATTTTCAATCACATGTGTTTAATAAATGTGATCAAATGTTCAATATATCCGATCAACTCAAAAACATTTGGGATCCGGGGTGTTTAATAAGTATTTAATATCCTAACTGAAAACAAATTGCACTAAACGTTTGAAGAAGGCATAAGATATTATTCAAAAACCCGGACACCTCATTAAAACCTCCCCGCGCCGCCAGAGTAGGAAAGAGTATGCCCCATAATATTTATATTGATACTTAAAAAGTAAATATTCACAAAAGAGTTCTATTCTAAGTATAACCTGAGATTTTCAACATTTCATGAGTGTTTAAGTGCTCTCCCTTCTTTGTATTGGAGCCTCTATGTTCCTGGTTTAACCTTCCGACGAACCACATAAAAGCCTTCCCAGTTTGGAGCCAGCTTACTGAACTGATTTTCCTTGGTGTGTAAAAAGACTTCTATTTGAAAATCCCTTTTTTTAACTTTGGAGGCAAATCTGCTCCTCATCAAGCCTTGGTAATACGTTGTTCTCAGATGCGCTTTAACTCTCATTTCTTCAATCAAATCCAACTGATTCCTGACTGCTATATCATTAGCCTGTTGGAATAGTTTTGGACTATTTGAGATGGTAAAGTAGCTTTTATGGAGTAATTGCATCCATTCCATACACCAGAGGAAAATGAGATTCTTGTGTAGCAGCCCAAGGCATAGTTCGGTAGGCCCACAATATTTCTTGTAAACAATTTGGCCACTTTCTTGCAGCTCCCTCCAAAGTTTTCTTAAATCCGGACAAGATTGTCTTATTTGCAACTTCAACCTGCCCATTTGCTCGAGGGTGGAAAGGAGAAGAGAAACAATGTTGAATTCCTCTAAAGGTGCAGAATGTTTCCATATCTTTATTATCAAACTGTGGCCCATTATCTGTAGTAATCTTTCGGTGAACCCCGAATCTACAACATATGTCAGACAAAATAAATTTCATAACTGTCTTCGAAGTGGTTCCCACCAAAGGAGCTGCCTCTATCCACTTAAAAAATAGTCAATAACAACTATGATTGTTCTACATCCACTGGATGCATGGGAAGAGGCCCAACTAGATCCATACCCCATCTGTCAAAGGGTATAGGTTTAGTTATGGATTCCATAGGAACTGCTGGCACATGAATTTCAATTCCATATTTTTGGCAAGGATCACACTTTTTCACCATTTCCTAGCATCTGTCATTTTGATTGGCCAGTAGTATCGCGCGAAGAAAACTCTTCTGGTTAGATTCCTGTAGCCACAATGTGCAGAACCTTCTCCATCATGTAGTTCAAATAAATAACTTGGGATTCTTCAAATTCTAAGCAACGTAGGAGAGGTCTGCTGAAACATTTCTTGTAAATAGCATATCTTAATAGAAAAAACCACGAGCCTTGTACTTATTTTTCTTAGTCACAACTTTATCCGGAGGCAATATCCTATCGGAGATAAACCGTAGTATATTCATAATATTTTCACTTTTCTTTTCTTAAACTGTCTGTACGGATGGTCATTCCTGTACAAGAATCCATGGGTAAGATTCAAAATAAGTTATAGTTGCCAAAGAATCTTCCAGAGTATTTTCCGATCTAGGAATGTGTTTATAGCAGATATTCTTGAAGTTTGTGGCAACTTCTTTCAACATAAACATATATTTAATCAACTGTTCTTTCTTTCCTTCAGATTGTCCTTGAACACGGTGAATCAGCAATTAGGAATCACTCATTAACCATACTCTCTTTGCCCCACATAAGAGAACCAGCTTAAGACCAGCTATCGCTGCTTCATACTCAGATTCATTGTTAGAAGCTCTGAAGCTAAAATATATGGCCTGGTACATATTGTCACCAGAGGGAGAAGTTAAACAGATTCCAGCCCCACAACCCATAGTACTTGATCCACCATCAGTTCGAACTACCCATTTTTTCTAAGACTGGTTTCCTGACTCCTGTCCGGAGGATCTATCAGTATGGAATTTTATCAAGAAGTCAGCCATTGATTGAGCTATAATTGATGTTCAGGGTGCAAAATCAATATCATAATCACCCAGCTCCACTGACCACTTGGTCATTCTACTTGACACATCAACTTTTTGAAGAACATTTTTCAAGGGGAAAGATGTTCGAACAACATCGAAATGATCTTGGAAGTATGGTCTTATCTTTCTTTTTGCAATTACTAGGGCCAATGCTAATTTTTCCAACTTCAAATATCTTTTTTCAGCAACCAATATATTTTTACTGATGTAATACACCGGACGAGGGTAATTTTCCACGTCCCTTACTAGCACAATACTTAATGATACTCTGATACAATTAGATCTACATAGATACTTCCCCCCGAACAAGTTTGAAAATAATTTTAGGTGAAGACAAATGCTTCTTGATTTCAATAAAAGCTTAGTAACACTGGGAGACCAATTAAAGTCTTTAGCATTCCTCAACACTTGAAAGAATGGAGCACACTTGTCTAATGATCTTGAAATAAACCTATTCAATGCAGCCAATCGTCCTGTCAATCTTTGAACTTCTTTAATATTTTGATGAGGATCCATAGCTAGCAAGGAATTAAGTTTATCCGGATCAGGCTGAATTTCTTTCTCACTTATTATGTAGCCCAAGAACTTTCCAGATCAGACCCCAAATACACATTTTCAGGGTTCAATTTTAAATTTACCGCCTCCAAGTTAGAGAATGTTTCTTGAAGGTCAGATATATGCGCATCTTTCTCCAATCTTTTAACCATCATATCATCTATGTAAACCTCTATGTTTCTGCCAATATGATTAGCAAAAGATTTATTCAGAAACCTTTGATAAGTGTCTCCGGTATTTTTCAATCCGAACGGCATCACCTTATAACAATGAAGACCTCTGTCTGTGATGAATGTAGTATAATCTTGGTCCTTCAGATCTACTTGTATGTGGCTGTACCCTGAAAACACATCCATGAAAGACAATAGTTTGTTTCCAGAGGTAGAATCCCCCAACTGATCTATCCGAGGAACAAGATAAAGATCCTTAGGGCATGACCTATTAAGGTCAATGAAATCAATGCATATGCACCACTTGCTATTCTTTTTCTTGAGCAAAATAGGGTTGGCAGTCCACAGGGGTATTGAGATTCTTTAATATGACCCATCTTGGTTAAACGGTCAACTTATTGAACAATCAGATCTACTTTTTCCTTAGAAAAAGACTTCATCTTCTGTATAACTGGCGTAATATCACTCCATATTGACAATTTATGGGAAATAATATCAGCTGGCACTCCAGTGACATCACTATTACACCATGCAAAAACCTGTTGATTATTCATAAAAAAAGATAATAACTGGTGCTTTAAATCTGGTGCCAACTTGGAACTAATTTTAACATTCTTTCCTTCTGCGAGGGAGTGGGTTTTAACCTCCTCAATAGGTATTATGACACTGGGGCCTCCCTGGGATCATCAATTCCATTTTCATCAACAGAAGGCTCCAATAGCTGCTAATCTATGATAACTCTGAATGCCCCTAAAGTCTTAGGGGCAAGAGCTGTTACATAACATTTCCTGTCTATCTTCTGGCTGCTCCGGCCCAACACCTATTTGTCCCTGGACAACATACTTCAAGCATTGGTGGACCGTAGAGGCCACATCATGCATTCTAGAGATCTAAGACCTCTCAAATATTGCATTGTAAGATGTTGGGCAATATACCATAACAAACAATACTCTAACCATCTTTTTGAAGGGTCATTTGCCTAACAACACTTCCTTTTCGAACTCCCCAATTACATCTGCAGAACTTCCCGTGAAGCCTACGATGGTTACGTTCGAACGTTGTATTACTGAAGGGTTTCTCATTTGCTTGTAGGAGCTTAAAACATGATATATTTCCGAACTGCCTGTATCAATCAGAATTCGGCGTCTATCATTTCCTCCTATTGATGCCCTATTACCACCTTATATTCATGAGGCCCTTCAATGTCTCTCAGGTCATTCTCATCAACAACTATAAAGGGATATGGGGATTGATACTGATGGGTGGACATCCCACCATCCAACTGGGTAGCCAAATTGTGGACATGCCTCTTCCTTGATGAAGTAGAAGGTGCAGTCACAGTATCCCCTCCAAAAATAGTTAGAGACTCAAAAAATTTAACCAGATCGGAAACCGTTTTGGACTTGCCTGTTATCACCCCACCTGATTTCGACTCGGATCTGGATCAAGATACTCAGAGTCTACATCAAACATTTCAACAATTACCATTGCACCCTCTTGTGTGGATGTTCCAGGATTGTTCGAAGGACCAGTCCGGGGAGTATTGGTTTGCCCATTATCCGGTCTACTTCCCTCTCACTTTTTGACGTCGGCCTCCAAGTTGCCCCTTTCAATGAGGTTCTGTACCTCATGCTTCAAGGCTATACAATCATGAGTATCATGTCCTATGTCATTGTGGTATTGGCAGAAACAGGTGCTCTAGTTTTCTCTGGGGGACTACAATGCTCATAGCTTTCTATAATGCACCTCATTCTTAGTCTTGTCATAGATGGTAGTCATACTCTCCCTCAATTCAGAAAACCATTAGGTTGAACCTAGGGCCCCCTCTTATTTCTGACATATTGGCTCTGAGTTTAGTTAGATTGATTATGCCTTGACCGGTTGGACCCATGTCCAGTCTCTTTTTCCCTTTAACCGGACTGATTAGTATTTGGAGGAGTTGTTGTTGTAGTAGTAGACCTCACTTGGTGGTGTACTCTGGTTTTATTAGTCTCTTCAATGTTGATTTGTTTACCCACCTGATTCAACAAACCATCCCCGGTCATTGCCTTCTTCCGAGTCACCGAATCGGCTAAATTACATGGGTTTAAACCTTGTCTCAGGGAAGCAATCAAAACTTGTTCAAAGTAGTCTGCTAGCCCATTCTTTGTGTTCATAAAACAATTGATGTACTCCTTCAGGGACTCGTTCAGCTCCTGAGCACAATGGATAATGATATCCCCATTACCCTTGAGTTCCTTACTTCCGACAAAGTTCATCTGGAAGGAAACCCAGAAAGTATCAAAAAATCTTATACACCCATAAGGGAGACTGTTGTACCATTTGAGGGCACTTCCCGTGAAAGTTTGGGAGAAGGCTCAACACAATAGCTTATCATCATCATCATCAAAATTCATCATGAAGTTCTTGAACTGCTCCAGATGGTTGTTCGGATCTCGACTCTCATCATATTTCTCCATCTTGGAGCTATCAAACGTCTTAGAAAGGTATCCAGAGAGTATTTTTGCAGACAAAGGTGAGTGTCTTCATTAGGGGTTGCAAAAAATACCTGGTTCGGACTGAAAAGTAAAAGGATCAATCAGCAACTGATCATTATGCTGGTTGGCTGATCCCTTACCCTTGTCATGGTGTCTCTTAAGCCTGCCATGTCTATCTCTCTTTCTTGAATGTTTTTTTAGTCAACCTCATTTTCTTTTTTGACCTTCCCTCGTCACTACTTGAAGATAAGGATTCTTCAAGCTCAGCCTCATTTGAGGAGTTGCTGGAGGACTCAGATGCAGAACTCTCAACATGTTTAGAACAGCGTGTCTTCTCGGAACTGAGATGAGTTTTCAAAGACTGCTTGTTTTCTCCAGGATTGTTAGTGTGGTGAAGTACTGACGCACCAGACTTTTCCTTAGCTCATTTTTCTGTTTGTTTTATTGCTCTCAGCGCCTCTATTTCATCAATCAACTGGTTGCGCTCCTCGATAGTATACTCGTTGTTTTCCCTTGCAACTTCCACCTCATGATTGGAATATTCTGCTCATTCGCTTCCATTCAAACTACTTTTCTTGTTGGTTTTGAATTGGGAAATTCAGGCACCGTCGTGCTCCCACTGTGGTCGCCAATTTGATGTGGATTATTTCTATTTAAGGATAATTTTGTAAAGTGGTTTGGGAATTTTATGTTTAGAGTAGAGAGTAGAGAATAGTGAGATAATTAAGCTGTGTGCTAGCAGAAAATTCTAATTACCCTCATTAATGAAAATAGTTGAGATATTTATACTTAATTATTGACCCATGGCCCTATCGGGTCGGATAGTAAAGTCGGGTCAAGCTTAAGGACCCATTAGTAATTTGGTGTGAAGTAACCAACATCTAACTTAGTCATCATTTATTACGTTTGTCTTGTTCGGTTTTTTTATAATAGTGGTTATGGTATGAACTTCTCATTAGATTAAGTCAAGACTCAACAACTAAAATATCTGATCTCATCAAGTATCACTCTTTAGTAAGCGATAACGTACTAAAAATTACAAAAGAGACAAACTTAAAAGATAAATGTTAACACTTTAGAAAAAAATGATACACGTTTGTCCGCCAATGTCATGGCGGACAAGATGGTGTTGACCCCATCTTCTTGTGGAAACAGCAACCTGGGACCGTTGGCGGACATACCTTTCTGTCCGCCATGCCATAGCGTAAAGGTTATTGTGTCCGTCATTTGCCTGTCGAAAAGTATCTTCTTCGACAAGATAATGGCGGTGAACACCACCTAAACGTCATCGTCGGACGAAATCGAGTATTTGTTTATTTTATTTTAAATCACTTTTTTAAAAAATAGAAAGATATAAAAGTATATATCTCTTCCATGTCCATGTTGGTCGGTAGAAAAACAGGTTTTGTTACCATCTCGGTTATGATTTTTAAATTTTAAAAACTTAAAAAAAATATATTTTTGGTTAGTTTAAGTTTTGAGTTTTTATGATTTTAATGAGTTTTAGAAACTGAAATGTTAGATTAGAATAGATTTTTTTGTTTTACTACTGGGAAAATAATAATGACATAAAATATAATTAAATAAAAATTTAAGGATTTTTTTATTATTTTAATAAGTGACAATTTTGTAAATATTAAAAAATAAAAACATACACTAATTTTGGTTTTTTTAGTAATTCCCAACAAAATAGACAAGTTTCGTGTTTTATTTAATAAATAATCACAGACAACATTTTTTTTTAAAAAAAAAAAAAAAAAAAAAAATCACAGACCACATTTTTGTGAAACACGTTTTGTGAATACAAAAGCTTCTAAAAGGATCTGGTACAAACAAATGTAATCCATAACAACTGAAGCGGATCAAACCCAAGTACATGATAATGAAAAAAACACATACTATATAAACTATAACACGATGATGATGATATCCCCAAGGGGGTAGCCGAGTTGGTTGAGTAAGGCATTCTTATGACCAAAAGGTCATGAGTTCGAGTCCCTCTACATACGCTTTCTCGGCTGAGCCTGTCACCTTGTGTGGTTTACCTTCTGGCGTTGGTTTGCAGGCTATCGTGTCAGACTGAGGGTTTACCCTGTGCGTACTCATTGCACTTTGAGTAGCGGCTGCGGGTTCCCTTCGAAGAAAAAAAAGACAAAAAAAAAAAAAAAAATAACACGATGATGATAAGTAGAGCAGCGAAATCAATAGTTAAGACACCATGTATTCGGTACAAGGTGGTTTAGGATGGCAGATTAGAGTTTGTGATAGTGATCGTGATCGGAATTTTCTCTTTGAGACTTAAACTGTAAACAGATTCCGTATTTGTCAAAGAGTAAGTCGAGCAAAAGAGATGAACTTCGAATACTCGTATAAATTCAGCTCCAGTAGTATATTAAGAAATCCTAGAGCTGCATTTAGCAAGGTTTCTACTACAGAAATAGAGGTAAGATTATAAAGCTCTTTAACTAGGCAAGTTCTTACGTATTCAGAAATTGCTAAAAGAATTCAGGGTTATCAATAAGGATGTTCCTTAATGATAGTCTTCTCGAATAATACAGGTTCGAGATGATTTCAGTTATGACGAGAACATTTTCAGAAACTATGTGCCAGTCTATGTCATGCTACCGGTAAGTGACGAGAACATATTCTGGTTTTATACGAACTAAGTAGATCCTAAATGCTTCCACGAACTAAAGATCTTGTAATATGCTACACCCTTGATTTTGGTTCCTTCTTATTGACACAGCTAGGAGTTATCACGAACAACAATACTCTTGAAAACAAAAATAGACTTGAGAAACAGCTAAAGGAATTAAGAGGTGCGGGTGTTGATGGGGTTATGGTAGATGTATGGTGGGGAATCGTAGAATCCAAGGGACCTAAGGAATACGATTGGAATGCTTACAGGGCCTTGTTTCAGCTCGTACAATGTTGTGAACTTAAATTACAAGCTATAATGTCGTTTCACCAATGTGGTGGGAATGTAGGAGATGATGTTAACATTCCACTTCCACAATGGTCGCTTAAGATCGGAGAGGAAAACGCAGATATATTTTATACTAATCAGGAAGGTAACAGAAACAAGGAGTGTTTATCACTCGGTTGAGGTAGAACTGCTGTTGAGGTAAAGTTAATAAGAACTAGTAATCTATGATTTATCAAAGTGTCTAGAATGAAGTTTCATGTGATTGAAAATGAAGAAAGAAAACCGTAATAAGTATTTATTATACATAACACAGCTCAAAATTTGTCAAATTCCGTTTCTGAAAAGGCAGTCAAACATGAAAACCAATTTTATGTCTCCTGTCCTAGCAGTACAATGCATATTTAACTGATGACACACGTACTGTTTTAGGATAATTCATCTCCGGTATGATCTCTTTTGTTTTCCTTGATGCTAAAACACGATGTTTAATTGTGTTTCTAGGTATACCGTGATTACATGAAGAGCTTCAGGGAAACCATGTCAGATTTCCTTGACTCTGAGCTCATAATAGACATTGAAGTAGGGCTTGGTCCAGCCGGGGAGCTCAGGTACCCCTCTTATTCAGAAACTCAAGGGTGGGCTTATCCTGGCACCGGAGAGTTTCAGGTGATAGTGGTTTTCCATTTACTTAAAAGTTATCTTATGGATTATGATTCATGAAGGCAATAGAGTAGTGTAAGTTAACTTCTGCTTATTCGTGATAAATTGAATTGATACAGTGCTATGACAAATACCTTGAGAAAGAATACAAAGAAGCAGTAACAGACATAGGCCACCCGGAATGGCAGCTACCAGACAATGCAGGAAAATACAACGACACACCTGAATCAACGGAGTTTTTTGCATCCAATGGAACGTTCCTCACTGAAAAAGGGAAGTTTTTCTTGACTTGGTATTCCAACAAGTTACTGAGCCACGGCGATCAAATTCTCAATGAGGCCAACAATGTTTTCCTGGGATGTAAAGTCAAATTAGCGGCTAAAGTATACCACTTATCTAGATTTAATTTCTTACAACATCGTCTTGCGTCTAAGAGGTCGTCTGAACCTCTACTTGCAAACTACACCAATTTCTTTAACAGTTCTACATGAACTTTTTTGTCATATTCAGTCAACTCCCGATACACTAGTATCACTTGGTGTGACGAATTGACACCTGTTCATTTCCTCGAAAGTAAAAAGTTAACGAAAACCATATGCCACACAGATTTCTTCACACGAAGGGGGTATAATAAATTTCAAAAAATGTGAGGCCAGTATGTTAGAAGTTCACAATCTATAGAAAACAATAGTTATAGCTGGCATGCTGAATATAAAGCCTTGTCTAAACAGGTATCAGGAATAAATTGGTGGTACAAAACCGGTAGCCATGCTGCAGAGCTAACTGCAGGATATTACAACTTGAAAGAGAGAGACGGCTGTCGACCTATTTCAAGAATGCTCCATAGGCACCACGCTATATTGAATTTTACATGTCTTGAGATGAGAGATATAGATCATCCACCTAAAGCCAGAAGTGGACCTCAGAAACTAGTTCAGCAGGTATAAGGATTCTTACTAGCAAAGAAGTGTAAGAGTCGCGACCACCCCCTCAACCCTTTTGTCAAATTATGCTTCTATATCACTCCTTTGCACCTTTAATTTTACATAAATGCCTTTTTCGTTCTGTCATAAAATTTCCCACCAAACCCTTTTCTGAGAGGTTTAAGTGAACCAATTTCATAGTCCATGAGCCATGAGCCATGAGGTGGTTACCGAAGTCAATAGGGTACGTTGAGAACAAACTGATAGGCTCATCTTCATGTTCTGCATGGAATCGAGAAATTACTAACGCATTAAAGGTTTATAACACTTCAGAATATAAAACAAAAAACAGAGACAACAATTTAGTATGTAAAAGTGCACTAAAACATATCTCTTTTAACAACTAACATGTTGCTTAGTAGATGCATTGCACAAGAAATTGCAGGTTTTGAGTGGTGGCTGGAGAGAGAAAATTGAAGTTGCAGGTGAAAATGCACTTCCAAGATACGGCCGACGTGCTTATAATCAGATCCTTTTGAATGCAAGACCCAAGGGTGTCAACCGAGACGGTACACCAAATCGTAAGATGTTCGGCGTGACATACCTCCGTCTATCCGATAAACTGTTGACAGAAACAAATTTCAAGACCTTTGTAAAGAGAATGCATGCCAATCTAGTAAGAAGACTTTTACTCAAAACACTTACAAACAACAGTTGACGGAGATTAAGACCTCTGAGTTTATGTTCTATTCGATCATGCTTAAATTGCAGGACTACTGTCAAGACCCCAAGAAATAAAATCCCGAAGTAGGTCCATTGAAGAGGTCAAATCCAAAGCTTCCGATTGAAGAGCTTTTGGAAGCAACCAAGCCAGTGGAGCCATTTCCATGGGATAAAGAAACAGACATGAGTATTGGACGTTTTGATAGTTTAGTTACTATATTGATGGAGAATTTCATTTCTCTATTCAAGAAGTGACCATGGATACATAAAGCAAAAGGAGAACATAGTATATAATCATAGCGATGGTGTAGTCTTTAGCTAAAATCCAACATATTTTACAGCAAATCAGTTCTTTAACCAAAAATACGAATGACCAAAGCCTTGATCTAAGATAGTCATATTCTTCATGTGTATCGATCAATAATGAATTCCATTACAAGTCGATTTCATTATCACCATCGAAGTATACGTCTTCGATCTCTATTTGCTCGAGCAGAAACTACCCTGTCATATGAATCTTTGAAACTCATATTTTCGACTTTTCTCTCGGTTCTAATTCTCGTTCGAGCATTTCATCGAACACCTTTGATGTTTCATCATTTGTTTCACTATAAATACAGTCCGTCACTATATCACCCAAATAAAATAAAATAAAATCGCTTACTCCATTTGAGTTAGATACGTTTATTTCAAATCTAGCATTGCGGTAAATTTTATAGTTTAAAAATTCGAGTTCAATCTTCTCTGCACAACACCTTTTATTTATTATAATTTAGAAAAAGTGACACCTAGGTACCATAATAGTTTCAAAATCAATTTAAAATGAGATTCAAATGACGGTTAATACCAAAAATAGTTCAATTACGATAATAACCCTCCTCTATCCTTTCTCTTCTCTTAGAACTAAATGAAAACAAAAAAAATACGCAGCGACTCTCTTTCTCTTTTAACCCAGTAACACTCTCTTTCTCCTTTAGCTAAGTAACACTCTCTTTCTCTAAGAAACCCACTGCTCTTCTCAACGCATGCCAAGCCAACAATTCGGCTTCCATCCTAAATCAAGTCAACTCAATACCTAAATCATCCGATTTCGAATCTAATTTCACTTGGTTTTGGTAAGTGAGCGTCCATATCTCGTTCTTCTTTTTGCTTAATTTCTCTTCAATTCAAATCGTTGTTTATTTCAAATTTGAATGAATTGACATTCAACATCAAAATACAAGTTTAGGTAATTTTTTTTATGTTGAAACTATAGGAAAAAATAGATTGAATTTTGTGTTATAGCATGCTAGATGCTTGACTAGTTTTGGAGATTTAGATGATGACTAGTAAGCTTACAACGCATTTACTATAAACTCAAAGCTATTATGGTCGAAATGCGGATTAGTTGTAGTAAAGGTAATAATAGTAAAATGTTGATTGTGTAGATAAATGGTCGAAATGGTTAAAAAATATGGATTAGTTGTACTAAGTAATGAAATAGTATGGAGGATAAGTTGGTGAGATGAAGAAGTAGAGGTATTTGGTGATAGAGTGGCAAATATGGATCGGAAAGAGAAGAAAAGTATTATCGCAGGAATGAGAAGATAGTCATGAGACAGAAATACAAAGCCAATTGTTTGAGTTTAGCAGTTTTGTTAGTATAGCAGTATTTTTGTTTAATAGTTTTATTTGTTACTTTTTTTCTCTCTTTTGTTATGACTTCTGTTTCATTTCGCACCGTATAAGTTTGATCCATCATCAGAATCAAAACCATCAATAAATTTAGTCTCCATGTAGTCTTCTAAGCGAATAAATGCAGTTTAGTGATCTGGAAGCCAAGAACTGAAACTGCATTTTGCAGTTGGTTGAGATTTTTGTAACAAAGCCACATTTCTTAACAGAGCTTACATGTAATGGAGTCGATTTTCATACTAGTTACACTTATAGATTTAACCGAGGTTTGAGCTTGGCGCTAACTGTATTCTATTTTTGCAGCTCTAGAGAAGTCGGACAACTCATAAGCAACTTTCAATCTGTACTGCTCTTGATCTTTTCTTTTGCAATGTTTCATTTGGCTTTAGTTGGTCAGTAATGTAAGTTTTCATTTACGGTCACTTTAGTTGTACAATATTTGTTATATATTTTATATGGTTCACATCATATACCTAGTTTTTCTATGCTTACGATCATATAACTAAAAATTGAAGTTTCGTTTAACAAATTGTTGGTTAAAGGAGAAAGTTAAAGAAGATGGTAGACTTGTTGGACTTAATAACATACTAGCAGTAGACTCGGTCACTAAAAATAAAAAATATTAAAGGTCATTAGGTGATTAAGTGATTTTGGTTTGTTGCTTTTATGTCTGATATGTTGTAGACAGGAGCCTGGACTTATTTTTTCTGTGCATGAGTGTAAACTGTCTATTGTCTCTAGCTGCTCTTGCACCTGGTAATTAAAAGAGCTTAGGTTTGTGATTCGAGGAACAATATATGTGTATGCTTGTTGTGTATAATATGATCACTAGCTTGCATTGATTGTGTTCATCTGCTACTTAATCCTGTGTATCTTCTGCTATATACTTCCCCCTTAGAAATTCTCCTCTAACTAAATATTATTATATATATTTATCAAGAACATATAAGTTTATACTCTTTACTAATCTGTTTCTCCACTTAACATGCAGTTCCGTGATCAAGAGTTGTTCTTCTGGGGTGATATTTCCTTTACTCACCTCTGGTTTTAAATAGTTCAGCCACAGGAGCCAGCAACTCTTTCCACCACCTTTAATTAACATTCAGGTTATTAATTATATATTTTTTATACATGATTAATATGTCCAAAATGCGGATGCTAAATGATTTGAGTGATTAATGGTTGTTCTAACATAATTAGTCTACCGGCTCAAATCATCCTTCATAGACTATTCTTTTATTTAGCAGTATTGTTGTTTAGCAGTATTATCATCCTTCATAGACTATTCTTTTATTTAGCAGTATTGTTGTTTAGCAATATTAAGTTTATCAGTTTTATTTGTTTAACAGTATTGAGTTTATTAGTTTTGTTTGTTTAACTAATTATAGTAATGATGTATACCATATATTATTTATTTTTTGATACATCTATTATATAATAATGGTAAGTATTTATTAATTTAACGTATTGAAATGTATATTAAGAATCTAGAAGATGCAACTTTAATGTTCCTCTGTTTTCTATCGAAGGTACATGGCAGATCATTATATATTAGAGATGTCTATTATTATGACTGTCCGTACATGGCATATCAATGTATATTAAGGATGTCTGTTATTATGATTGTCCGTACATTGCAGATCATTATATATTAGAGCTGTTTGTTATTTGAATCTATTAATATAATTTAATAAATGATATTTATTTTTCAGATGACATACCTTGGACAAATAAAACACACAAATGGTCAAGAGATAATTATAAGCAAAAAAAAATGTCCGCAACAAAATGAAGGAACTCTTGATTGCGGAATTCTAGTTTGCGAGTACATCAGAGAGATGTTTGAATGTCAAAAAATCAGTGAGACATATGAAAAGAACCAGGAAACTAAAGTAAGGGCTGACATATTTCATGCCTTGCTAAAAGATGTTTACACGGTAAAGTATAGTGATGACACAAAGATGGCTAAGCCTAAAGAATACATTTTTAGCTTAGCAAATGAATTTGTGGTCTTGTTTTTTGTATAATTCGTGTGACAGTTGGAGTTATGTGGGTGTTGCTGGAACTGAGAATGAGAATCCCACTAATTAAAAGAAAAATTAGTAGTTTCTTTTTTGTTAGTGTTATGTTTCTTCTGAATGTAATAGTTCATGAATAAATTTTCCACTATCATGTAGAGAGATTAGGAATTTGTATAATAAATAAAAGACAGTAAGTAGAATTTGTTCAAGGGTTCATAAAAGCATAAAGCTTTGTGTGTAAATGGGAGACTTTCTTCCTATTCAATATTTTAATATTATTATAATACTGATAAACAATATTATGTTTAGCAGTATTATTATTTTTTCGTCTCATTCACACAAATTACTGAAAATTCACTCATCACAATTATTTTTTCTGAACAACCTTATTATGATCCCTTAGAACACAAAAAGAACGAAACCAAAAACATCATACTCGACCATTATTTACAATAAAAAGGGATCGCAACGTAAAAAGTTGTTCTATATCAACCCAATGCTATCCTTAAGCATATCTGACGCTAATTTCTCATCCAGCACCTCTTCCTGGAACTTTGAAACTACTTCATTTAGTTTGAAATAAACTAATTCTGAAACTTTCCCGATGCCAGTTCGAAAGTCGAACCTATCAACATGCCTGCCTATCAGTTTAAGGGACGGGGTTCCATATATAGTTGTAGTATGCCACGCACAACGAATTTTGTATCAGTTTTCATATGAAGATGGATATACAACTGTAAACTGTTCCGGTCTATAATCACCGAATCAATCGGTTCCTTATATCCAGCCATTATAATGTCAGTTAGGTCGATTAAGACTCTTCTTGAGCTTAAATTAAAAGTATTAGGTCTAAATATTTCTCAAGGCACAAAATGTCAAATACCACGTCTCTTGCTGGCTCAATTTGTTGAGCCTTATAAAGGCTGATCTTATAACCACCTTGTATATTGCACTTGAAATCAGTTATCACATCAAGTGTTGTATCATCCGAAAATCTTATATGGTAAATTTCCTTTCGCTTGATATAATTAAAAATGGAGGTTCTTGTAAAATCTCTTCGAAGTATGTAGCATGTAAACTAGTGTAAAATTTTCTATGTAATTTCTTCATATTTTCCTCGGTTATAGGACCTTTTAAGGCGCTCTCGAGCCGAAATGAGGACCAAGAAATAGGTTTTTCCCAACTTTAACAACAAGTGTCGATGATGGTTTTCCAATAAAAGTTTCTTTACTCATGTTTAGCAGTATTATAATACTGTTAAAAACTTTCGTTACTCATGTTTAGCAGTATTATAATACTATTAAAAACCTGCAGTAGACTTGTTTTACAAAAATTATGAATTTTAATAAAATATCAAATAATGCAACACAATTAGAGAAATTTACTTAAAATATTCCAAATTTCATACATAAAAAAAACAAAGAAAATAACCAAATTACATAAAACTCAAACATTTGTTGCTGTACAAGACCTTTTATTATGAGTACTAAGAGTTTTACAACGACTACATATAAATTTTTTTAAAACCAATTCATTCTTTTCTTATTTGGCCTACCACGTTTTCGTTTTACAATAGGAGGTTGTAATGTAGGTGATTCATCTACGATCAAAGATTGGCCAAAAGAAGTAAACGGGTGCATCGGCAATGAATAACACTCTTGATACACCTTTGAATGAAAATATTCTTCAATAAAATCAAATGGGCGCTCTTGTGTTTTGGTGATAACGGTCAATGCACGAGAACACATAAAACAATCGGTTTGCCACTTTCCGCATGAAAAAGTGTAGTCTACCAAATTAACAACCATAGTTGGATCGGAAAATACTTCATAGACTGTCGAGCATCATAATTGAATATACCATGATCGTCCGATTTCAATTGTTTCTCTATATGTTTTATCCATATTTGGACATAACTCACTAGTCCAAGTTAATGATTCAACCCGACGCTTAGACATTTGTACAATAAGCAATATCCGAATCTTGTCAATGACTTCTAATATAGGGAGGGTACGTATATCTTTAATTTGAGCATTAAAAGATTCCGCCGCGGTTGAACAAAAGTTACCATATCTTTTACTTTCGAAAAATGCAGTTGCATAGTTTTCCGGATGAAGATTTTCTAAAAACTTATCCACCGCATCGCCACCATTTTTCATAAATTCACCCATCGACTTAAAGAAAAGATATTTTGTAAGAGCATAAGCGCATTCTTTAAACTTTAGAACTAAAGTATCTCGTACCCCTTTTGGAAAGTTTTTGAGCAAACGCGTCAAATTAAGAACAAAATGGTAAACACAATACGAATGACAATAATCCGAAAAGAGAATCTGAACAAATGTAATAATACCTATGAAACGATCTGGAATGAACGTCAAATTTCATCCTAACAAGTGTGGCCTTAGCAATGTCAAGAACCACATCCAATTATTTGGATCTTCTGAATCAACAATAGCATATGCAATTGGAAACAACCCTATAAATGAAATAAGAAATAAATAATTTTAACAGTAATATACAATTGCTATGTATCTGTCTAACAGTAATATAAATCTGTTCAACAGTCAAAGTGATCAATGACCCTTCATACCTAGTAGGCATATATATATCTCATTTTCTTTCCTGTCTACTACGATCAGGACCGAACATCTTATTATGACAAAACCTTCTAACATGGCAATGTCACAAACACCATCAAAGCTTGTAAACGGTCATTTTTTGGGTACAAGTATGCTTGTTTTTCTTCTTTATAAAAGTGTTATTTTTACACTGCACTCATTTAACTTTGACTCTCTTTCACTCATCTTTCTTACAACAGCTAATTTAACCGCTTCAATTTTGCTATGGAAACTCTTATTCTTATTATCAGTTAATTTAAATTCATGTGTCATCCATGAATACGAGCAGTGCCTTCAACAGAGTTCAACAAGGTTGTATAGTTTCAAGGTACATTATTATCCTTTACAAATGTTTATATTTAATCTTGTTCAACATTTAAGAACATGCTAGTTTTAACAAGGCTGTCAAAAAATTGTCGTATATAATTCGAACATAATGACTATTTTTACTTGTGAGCCGAGCAACACCAAAAAGATAGTATACGGGTATTTTACTTTAGTGGAAAAAACCTTACTATGGTGCGAAATTACTTAACAAATTATTTGACCGAATATTATTCAGAATTTTGGTAAGCTGGTCCAAAACCTAGAACCTACCCATTCAAAATCCTATATAAATATATCCTCTCCAAACTACAGAAACCCTTGTTGGATCATAAACTTGATCCACTTAAAGGGTCCAACCCACTCAAAGGGTCCAACCCACTTAATAAGGCCCATCTAGAAAGAATATTCTAGAAATATTTAAATTAATATTTAGTAGTTTAGGTTGAATGCAAAACACACTTTGATGTTGAGTGTAAGAAACACTTTTACCTTGAGTGTAGACTTGAGGTTGAGTGTTTAACTATCCATAAGATCTTAGATGGTGGATCCTTGTCTCCACTATGGTTCTATAAATAGTGGAGCTCTCCCACCATCTAGAGCATCACACAAACACACAAAGAATCAAAGTTATAGAGAAAATTAGAGTGAGAGAAAAGAGAGACAAGAATGCTCTCTTGAGTGTTAGAAAAATATTTTCTCTTCTTGTGTGAGGTTTAAGAGTGTCTTGTAATATTTCTCCTTTTTTATCAATATCAAAGTTGTTTTTTTGTTTTAAAGAGAGTGTTGTTTTATATTTTCCGCCAACAAAGTGGTATCAGAGCCACAAGCTCTTCCCAAAATTTTGTTTTTAAATTTTCAACATATTGGAAATTTTGTTTTTAAATATTCAACATATTTAAAAATATGGCAAATGGTGTATCATCCTTCCAAGTTCCAACACTCAACAACAACAACTACGACAATTGGAGTATCAAGATGAAAGCTCTCCTTGGAGCACATGATGTGTGGGATGCCGTCGAAAAAGGTTTTGACGAACCCGAAGATGAAGCAAATCTTGCTCAAGAGGAGAAAACAACGTTGAAGGATTCAAGAAAGAGAGACAAAAAAGCTTTCTTCCTCATCTATCAAGCATTAGATGATGATGGCTTCGAAAAGATTTCGAGCGCATCTTCCGCCAAGCAAGCGTGGGAGAAATTACAAATTTCTTACAAAGGAGTCGAAAAGGTGAAAAAGGTACGTCTCCAAACATTAAGAGGTGAATTTGAATCCTTACATATGAAAGCGTCCGAATCTATTTCGGAATATTTCTCAAGAGTAGCAACCGTTTCTAATCAATTAAAAAGAAATGGTGAGAAGTTAGAAGATGTGAGAGTAATCGAAAAAATACTCCGCTCGTTGGATCCTAAATTTGAGCACATCGTCGTGACGATTGAAGAAACTAAAGACTTGGAGAAAATGATGATCGAAGAACTCCAAGGATCATTACAAGCCTATGAAGAAAAGCACAAGAAGAAGCAAGAGATCGCCGAGCAACTCCTCAAAGTAGAATTGAAGGACATGCATGCAAATCAAGGAGATGATAGAAACCAACGTAGCCGAGGCAGAGGCAGAGGCCGCGGACGAGGTGGTTATCACGGCAGTGGACGTGGCTGGAATTACAACAACAATAATTCCAACTACAACTACGAGAAACAAAAAATCTCAACACGAGGTCGTGGAAGAAGAAATACGAACTCGAGGTATGATAAATCTCAAATCAAATGCTATAAATGTCAAAGGTTTGGACATTATGCTTCCGAATGTAGAGGCCCCAACAATAGAGTTGAGGAGGGGGCCAACTATGCCGAGGAGAAGACGGAGGAAAAAGATATGTTATTACTAACATACAAAATCACTAATGAAGGTCAAGAGAACACGTGGTATCTTGACAGCGGTGCAAGCAACCATATGTGTGGGAAAAGAAGCATGTTCGTAGAGATCAATGAATCAGTGAGTGGAAATGTCTCTTTTGGAGATGATAGCAAAATATCGGTGAAAGGAAAAGGTAACATTCTTATTCGTGCAAAAGATGGTAGTCACCAAATTATTTCAAATGTCTACTACGTACCAAGCATGAAAAACAACATTTTGAGCTTGGGACAACTACTAGAAAAGGGCTATGATATTCATATGAAAAATTATAGTCTTTTTCTAAGAGACAACAAAGGAGACTTAATAGCTAAAGTCCAAATGTCAAAGAATAGAATGTTTCCTTTGAATATTCAAAATGATGTTGCAAAGTGTCTTACGGCGTGTTACAAAGATTCGTCGTGGCTATGGCATGTTCGATTTGGGCATCTAAACTTTTCAAGTTTAGAGTTATTGTCAAAGAAGGAAATGGTGAGAGGGTTACCATGTATCAATCATCCTGACCAACTATGCGAAGGATGTTTACTTGGAAAGCAATTCAGAAAAAGCTTTCCAAAGGAGTCAGAGTCAAGAGCCAATAAACCTCTCGAGCTTATTCATACCGATGTGTGTGGTCCAATCAAGCCAAGCTCTCTAGGTAAAAGTAACTACTTCATTCTCTTCATTGATGATTTTTCAAGAAAAACGTGGGTATACTTCTTGAAACAGAAATCTGAAGTCTTTGGAGTATTTAAGAAGTTCAAAGCAGTTGTGGAAAAAGAGAGCGGAAATAAGATTAAAGCCATGAGATCTGACCGAGGAGGGGAGTTCACATCCAATGAATTCCTAGAGTTTTGTGAAGCACATGGAATTCGTCGCCGCTTGACAGTTCCTAGATCACCTCAACAAAATGGTGTGGCAGAAAGGAAGAACAGAACAATCCTTGATATGGCGCGAAGCATGCTCAAAAGTAAGAAACTGCCTAAGGATTTTTGGGCGGAAGCAGTGGCATGTGCGGTTTACTTGTCCAACCGATCTCCAACAAGAAGTGTTTGGGGAAAGACACCACAAGAAGCGTGGAGTGGAAGAAAGCCCGGAATTTCCCACTTGAGAGTATTTGGAAGCGTAGCTCATGTCCATGTACCAGATGAACAACGAACCAAACTCGATGATAAAAGCAAAAGTTTTATCTTCATCGGTTACGACTCAAGTTCCAAAGGCTATAAGTTATACAACCCAAACAACAAGAAGATTTTGATAAGCCGAGACGTGATAGTTGATGAAGAAGGCGAATGGGATTTTGGGTCTCATACAAATGAGTTCACATTTTTCCCCCAAATTGAAGAAGACGAGCAAACACCGAATGAGCAATCACAAGATGTTGCAACCCCACATGCCTCACCAATAGCAACTACTCATGGAAACTCGCCACATTCATCATCGTCAAATGGTAGTCAAAATGAGAGAACAGTGGAACGTATAAGAAGCCTTAGTGATCTTTATGAGGTAACCGAACCAATGGATAACATTACACTCTTTTGTCTCTTTGCTGATTGTGAGCCAGTGACATTTCAAGAAGCTGCACAAGAGAAACAATGGAGAGACGCGATGGATGAAGAAATTAGAGCCATCGAGAAGAATGACACATGGGAACTCACCTCACTTCCCAAAGGGTGCAAGACAATAGGCGTTAGATGGTTATACAAAACCAAGAGAAATGCTAAGGGGGAGATTGAAAAACACAAAGCGAGACTTGTTGCAAAAGGTTATAGTCAAAAGGCAGGAATTGACTATGATGAGGTATTCGCCCCCGTTGCCCGATTAGAAACTATTAGACTAATAATTTCTTTGGCAGCTCAAAACAAGTGGAAGATACAACAAATGGATGTAAAGTCAGCATTTCTAAATGGCGTCCTTGAAGAAGAAGTCTACATTCAACAACCATTAGGCTATGAGGTCAAAGGTCACGAAGATAAGGTGTTGAAGCTAAAGAAGGCTCTTTACGGGCTAAAACAAGCACCAAGGGCATGGAACAGTAGAATCGACAAGTATTTCCAAGAGAACGGCTTCAACAAATGTCCGTATGAGCACGCTCTATACACCAAGATCAAAGATGGAGATATTTTAATTGTGTGTCTCTACGTGGACGATTTGATCTTCACTGGAAGCAGCCCGAGCATGTTCAATAAATTCAAGGAAGTAATGACGAAGGAATTCGAGATGACAGATTTGGGGCTCATGGCGTACTACCTTGGCATTGAAGTTAAGCAACAAAAAGATGGAATTTTCATCTCACAAGAAAGCTATGCTAAAGACATCATGAAGAAGTTTAAGATGAAGAATTGTAGCCCGATAAGCACACCCATGGAGTTTGGAGTCAAAATGTCCAAGCATGAAGAAGGAGAAAGTATAGATCCGACATTATTCAAAAGTTTGGTAGGAAGTCTACGCTATCTAACTTGCACAAGACCAGATATTCTTCACGCAGTTGGATTGGTCAGCCGCTACATGGAATCTCCAACAACAACTCATTTCAAAGCTGCAAAGAGAATCCTTCGCTATTTGAAAGGTACAATTGACTTTGGATTACTCTATTCCATTTCTAATGATTACAAACTTGTTGGGTATAGCGATAGTGATTGGGGTGGAGACATAGACAATCGAAGGAGTACTACTGGATTTGTATTCTTCATGGGAAACATTGCTTTCACATGGATGTCAAAGAAACAACCGATAGTCACATTATCCACTTGTGAGGCAGAATATGTTGCTGCCACTACCTGTGTTAGTCATGCAATTTGGCTTAGAAATCTATTGAAGGAGATAGACCTAACACAACATGAGCCAACTAAGGTCTATGTCGATAATAAGTCAGCAATCGCCTTAGCCAAGAATCCAGTATTCCATGATCGAAGCAAGCATATAGATGTCCGCTACCACTTCATAAGGGAGTGTATTTCAAGAAAGGATGTGCAAGTTGAATATGTGAAGACACAAGATCAAGCTGCTGATATTTTCACCAAGCCACTAAAAAGCGAAGACTTCAAACGATTAAGGAAACTACTAGGGGTCACGGGATCAAGTTTAAGGGGGAGTGTTGGATCATAAACTTGATCCACTTAAAGGGTCCAACCCACTCAAAGGGTCCAACCCCCTTAATAAGGCCCATCTAGAAAGAATATTCTAGAAATATTTAAATTAATATTTAGTAGTTTAGGTTGAGTGCAAGACACACTTTGATGTTGAGTGTAAGAAACACTTTTACCTTGAGTTTAGACTTGAGGTTGAGTGTTTAACTATCCATAAGATCTTAGATGGTGGATCCTTGTCTCCACTATGGTTCTATAAATAGTGGAGCTCTCCCACCATCTAGAGCATCACACAAACACACAAAGAATCAAAGTTATAGAGAAAATTAGAGTGAGAGAAAAGAGAGACAAGAATGCTCTCTTGAGTGTTAGAAAAATATTTTCTCTTCTTGTGTGAGGTTTAAGAGTGTCTTGTAATATTTCTCCTTTTTTATCAATATCAAAGTTGTTTTTTTGTTTTAAAGAGAGTGTTGTTTTATATTTTCCGCCAACAACCCTATCCAAGACCCAAAACCTAGAACCAACCCATTTAAAACCCTATATAAATAAATCCTACCCAAACTACAGAAACCCTATCAAGACCCCAAACCTAGAACCAACCCATTCAAAACCGTATATAAATAAATCCTATCCAAGACCCAAAACCTAGAACCTACCCATTCAAAACCCAATATAAATAAATCCTATCCAAACTACAGAAACCTTATCCAAGACCCAAAATCTAGAACCTACCCATTCAAAACCGTATATAAATAAATCCTATCCAAACTACAGAAACCCTATCCAAGACCCAAAACCTAGAACCTACCCATTCAAAACCCTATATAAACAAATCTTATCCAAACTACAGAAACCCTATCCAAGACCCAAAACCGACCATTAAATACCCTATAGTTATGAAGGGGCTACGACAATGAAGTCCATGACGAAGGTTTTTTTGTTTTGTATCACGCTGGTTTCAGAGTACAAAAATATTGGATTGATTCTATTGGGATCGAATGCAATATAGGTGTGGTTCTCTGGTTTAAGTTGCTAGTTTTTATTATTTACCAATGATTTATCTAATGGTTTGCTAGTTAAATAAGGTAGATACAAACTTACGATACATTGTTTAAGGCTAGGGTTTTCTTACGGTGCACTTTCTGATAAGGATGAGACTTTAATCCATCGAGTTTTTACGGTGTGTTTTTCTGTTATGCTACATTATCCGGCTAGGTTGTCTTGTTTGTCTTATTATTATTACTATTTTTTTAACTTTTTTTTCGTAACATTTGTATTTTCTTTATACTCTTCGAAAAACATACAAAACTTGATCTAGTTTGTCTTAAAATTGAACTTTAAACATGAAAAACTCTTCGTTTATCCACTCTTCCAACTTTAAATGTCCGTGGCTTCTTGTGACTCCTCCCTCTCTCTATGTCTTACTTCTGTTTACTTTTTGTTTATTCAAACCCTTTGCTGTTTTAATATGATGGGTTGTACGGAGTTCACTTAGTGATTTGCTCTTGTATGGTGGTCTGTCAAATTCTAACCTAAACCAAAGTGAATTCAACTTTATTAGTTTTACAATTTTCACTTAATTATGTGCTTGGTTTGACATGTCTGTTTTGGAAATCTAAAGTCTTCACAATGGAGGGCAATCCTATGTCTTTCACTCTCTCTTGGGCGATGGTATGTATAAGCAGTTTCACTTTGCTCATTGGATGCATAATCATGTAGTGTCAAGTGCGTAGCTACATAACTCTAAACCTAAAGCAGTTAAGTAGGGCCTCTGAGTTGTTGATTTGGCATGCAAGATGAAATAAACAAAACATTAAATGCTAACTCTGGACATGGGTGCTCATGTGCTAGACTTGAGATGATTTATTGTGTGGCTGCATGTTAGTTAATAGTTTGGTGAATCTCGTTGTGCTGTTTCAAGTGTGTGGTCCAAACTTATATATACTGCTTAATTTGAACTGCAACCAACTTGTTTTGGCCTACTCCATTTCAGTTGGTGCATATTTAAAGGGTGATTCTAAAGAGACTAAATCTTATGGTTTTACAAGTCAGCTCATTCCAAATTCAGATGAGGTGACTACTTCGACATCAGTTATCTTGTATACCATATTAGGAGTATAAATTTTATCAATAAAGAAATAAAACAAATAATATACTTGATTCCTTATACTTGATAAGGAGATTTATTGAGATGGATTTTTTATTTTCTGTAAAAATTGTTTGTTTTCTAGATTTCAGACATTTGCTGTAAATGTTAAAAGCAATGCGCCTACTTAACTCAAATGATTACTGTGATAAAAATTGGCCTGCGATCACCTAATATATGTTACTATTGAATTTTGAAATGTGCGTCCAATTAATCTTTGTTCTAAATTGTAGGTCATTACTTTTGTAACTGAAATATGTCTCCAGTGGCAGAGTTTGAACTAAAGGTAAGCTTTCATAGGTTTACTATCATTGTCAAAAACTTTAACGATCGGATTTATAAGCCTAATATCAATATTTCCTTTACATATTATTAACTTGGTAAATTTTGTCCCCAAAGTCATGCGCGAGTCGGTGTACATGCAGTTAAAAAGGATCGGTTTCTACTCCTAGCTCTACAATCTCAGCTCAAGGAGTAATGATGCTTCAATCCCCCGAAGTACGTAAATTGTTTTTACAATAAGTGATCTGGAACTACATAGAACAACTAATAAAAAAATATGATCTCAATTTTAAAGATAAAATGGACGAGAATATATATCAAACAAAATTTGAGAAAAATAATAGGAATTCATAAGCTACATGTTTGAAATATATGCATTGTTAGAATGTAGTCTAGACCATGGTACCAAATTTTATTTATTTAATGTTAGTCGTTTTGGAGATGACGTGTTTGTTAGAACGGATATTAAATTTTTCATTATTTTTTTCAATTTTTTAAAACCTATTCTAACAAGTACGTCATGATTAACATGAAGTGGTTTAAAAAGGTAACACCAAAAATAAAATATTGCATCATTGTCAACACTATATTCCAATTATGCATACTTTTCAAACCATCATTTGAAAACCTTTGTTATTTTTTCCAAATTTTGTTTTTGGAGAAAATATTAATTTTGATTGACAAGATCTTTTGATATGTATTCTCGCACAATTTTATCTCTAACATTGAAACCAAATTTTTAAAAAGGTTCGCATAACATGAATCACTCACTATATCTTTTTTTTCGGATAAAATTATATATTCTCAATATTATGTTTTGATTTAGCGAGAAATAGATTAAGCAGAAATAGTAATGATGCTTCAATCCCCCAATACAATATATAATGTAAAATTTTCGGAGAAAGATACAATGAGTGATCTGTAACTACATAAACCTATTAAAAAATATAATCTCAATTTTAGAGATAAAATAGATGAATACATATCAAACAAAATTTGAGAAAAACAATAGAAGTTCTTAAGTTAAATGGTTTGAAATATATGCATGGTTAGAATATAATGTACCCTATGAACGACGTTTTATTTTTGGTGTTACATTTTTAACCACTTAATGTTAGTCGTTTTGGAGATGACGTGTTTGTTAGAACGCGTACAAAACGTTTCATTTCTTTTTTAATTTTTAAAAATCTATTCTAACAAATATGTCATGATTAACATTAAGAGGTTTAAAAAGGTAACACCAAAAATAAAATGTTGCATCATTGTCAACACTATATTCCAATTATGCATGCTTTTCAAACCGTGATTTTAAAACTCAATTTTTTCCAAATTTTGTTTTTGGAGAAAATATTATTTTTGATTGACTATATCCTTTATGTATTCTGGCATAATTTTATCTCTAACATTGAAACCAAAATTTTCAATAGGTTCGCATAACATGAATCATTCGCTATATCTTTTTTCAGATAAAATTATATATTACCAACATTATGTTTTGATATAAAGAGAAATAGATTAAGAAGAAATAGTAATGATGCTTCAATCCCCCATGTACAAGATAATTTTAGAGATAAAATTGACGAGAATACATATCAAACAAAATTTGAGAAAAACAATAGAAGTTATTAAGTTACATGTTTGAAATATATGCATGTTTGAAATATATGCATGGTTAGAATATAATGTAGACTATAAGATGAAATTTTATTTTTGGTGTTACATTTTTAACTACTTAATGTTAGTGATTTTGGTCATGGCGTGTTTGTTAGAAGAGGTACTAAACTTTTCATTTTTTTCAATTTTTAAAATCTATTCTAACAAATACGTCATGATTGACATTAATTGGTTTAAAAAGGTAACACCAAAAACAAAATGTTGCATTATTGTCAATACTATATTCTAATTATGCATACTTTTCAAACCGTCATTTGAAAACCCTAGTTATTATTTTTGACATTTTGTTTTTGGAGAAAATATTAATTTTGATTGACACAATCCTTTGATATGTATTCTTACCGAACTTTATCTCTAACATTGAAACCGAAAATTTAAATAGGTTCGCATAATATGAATCACTCACTATATCTTTTTTCGGATAAAATTATATATTACCAACATTATGTTTTGATATAAAGAGAAATAGATTAAGAAGAAATAGTAATGATCCTTCAATCCCCATGTACAAGATAATTTTAGAGATAAAATTTACGAGAATACATATCAAACAAAATTTGAGAAAAACAATAGAAGTTCTTAAGTTAAATGCTGTGAAATATATGCATGGTTAGAATATAATGTAGACTATGAGACGACATTTTATTTTTGGTGTCACATTTTTAACTACTTAATGTTAGTGATTTTGGTGATGGCGTGTTTGTTAGAACATGTACTAAACTTTTCATTTTTGTGAAAACCCTAGTTATTATTTTCGAAATTTTTTTTTTGGAGAAAATATTATTTTTGATTGATACGATCCTTTGATATGTATTCTCGCCGAATTTTATCTCTAACATTGAAACCAAAAATTTAAATAGGTTCGCATAATATAAATCACTCACTATATCTTTTTTCAGATACAATTATATATTATCAACATTATGTTTTGGGTATAAAGAGAAAATAGATTAAGAAAAATAGTAATGATGCTTCAATCCCCCAAGGCAAGTTATAATGTAGAATTCTCAGAGAAAGATACAATGAGTGATTTGGGACTACATAAACCTATTAAAAAATATGATCTCAATTTTAGAGATAAAATTGATGAGAATACATTTCAAACAAAATTTGAAACAAACAATAGAAATTATTAAGTTACATGGTTTGAAACACATAAATGGTTAGAATATAATGTAGAATATGATACGATATTTTATTTTTGGTGTTTCATTTTTAACTACTAAACTTTTCATTTTTTTTCAATTTTTAAAAATCTAGTCTAACAAATATGTCATGATTAAAATTAAGTGGTTTAAAAAGGTAACACCAAAACAAATGTTGCATCATTGTCAACTCTATATTCCAATTATGCATACTTTTCAAACGTGATATTAAAACCCTAGTTATTTTTCCAAATTTTGTTTTTAGAAAAAATATTATTTTTCCAAATTCATTTTCCTAAATTAGATTTTACAGAGTTACAATTTTGATATTCTAAATTTTAATAGTATTAAGAGATAAATTTTATATTTGGTATTAAATACACGATTTAATTAATCAACATTAATCATAAATTTATATTAAATTTCTTAAATAGAAAATCATATATTAAATTTGATGAGTCCAGAAAATTTCACCACTCACTGTAGAAATCGGACATGAGAAATTCGGACAAAATCCACCCACTGAACCATCTGAACTGGACACAAGTATTAAAAACTAATCACCTTTTGACTAAGCTAATAGCTAATCTGCTTAATAAACTAATTGGTTTTTTTAACTCGACCCGGTTTCATAAGTTTGACCCGAAAGTTCATATGACCTATAACTAAGGGTATAAATACCCAACCACTTTCATTAATGAGGGTAATGAACATTTAATACAACCAGGCAGCTTAAATTTCTCACTACAAAACACCCAAACATTAAATACCTTTGAAACACCACAAAACACCTGACAAAATTACCCTCAGTCGAAAATAATCCACACCAAATTGGCGACCACAGTGGGAGGAGAAGGTGCTTGAATTTAGCATTCGAAACCATCAAGAAAAGCCAGTTCGGATGAATCCGAACGAGCAGGAAGTACCACCAACTTTGGCAGAAGTGGTGGGAGAAAATGATGAATACACGATTGAATAACGATATAGATTGAAAGCTAAGATAGAAGTCTTGAGGGCTGCTAAAAGGGTGGAGATGAGCTTAAAAGAAAAATTAAAAGTGTTAGCCGTTCACCACACTGACAATCCAAGGGAGCATGAACCATTAGCAAAGACCCATGTAACTACTAAAAAGACTCATGCTAGCTCAAAGAAGTCTCACAGGTGGAGAGCTCAGATTCAGATTCAGCTTCTAGTAGCTCCTCGAACGAAGATAGAGTTGAGGAGTCCCTGTCATACAGCAGCGATGAAGGCCGTTTCTAAAAAGAAGAAAAAATTGGTAAAAAAGTATTCAAGAAAGAGGGACAAGCATGGAAGGTTGAAAATACATCTAGGAAAAGGGTCATCTCATGGTCACAGCCATGGCCGGAGAAATGTAGACCGACTGTTGATGGATCATTTCGCCTTTCATGATGAACCAGGTATCTTTGCAACTCCGAATGAAGATACTGTGTTTCGTCGTGGCCGTAACTGGAGACAATCTCCATTGTCTTCTAAAATAATGTCCGGAAACCTTCATAACAGGTTTGACAACACAAAGATGGAAAAATACGATGGGAGTAAAGATCCAGATAATCATCTGGAGAAATTCAAAAATTTTATGATGAATTTTGACGATGATGATAAGTTGCTTGGTAGAGCGTTCTCCCAGTCTTTTACGGAGAGTTCTCTGAAGTGGTACAATAGTCTGCCACAGAGTTGTATCAGAAATTTTGATACTTTTTGGGTGGCCTTCCGGAGGCAGTTCGTTGGAAGTAAGGAAGTGAAGGGCAATGGAGACACTATTGTCCATTGTGCCCAAGAACCAAATGAATCCTTGAAAGAATATATAAGTCGCTTTGTGAACACCAAGAATGGATTAGTTGATTGCTTTGAACAAGTATCAATAGCTTCTCTAAGGCAGGGTTTGAACCCTCGTAATTTGGGTGATTCAGTAACCAGAAAAAATACCATGACGTGGGGCGGTTTACTAAACCAAGTGGGGAAACAAACCAATGTAGATGAAACGAAAAAGACCAGGGTGCATAGGCAGGTGAGATCCGGCCCAGCTGCACCGAACCAGTATCAGTCCGGATACAAGGCTATGGAAGTCGGACAGGGTCCTAGCAGGGCCAAGGCTTAATCCCACCCAGCACTAGCTTAGAGTAAATAATCCAGAAATAAGCGAGGGCATTGGATTCAACCGGAGTGGTTTTCCGAGTTGAAATAGAATGTGGCAACCATCTATGACAAAATAAAAGACGAAGTACACTTCAGGAAGCCAACTGTGCTTCAATCTCCCAGTGAAATTCATAATAATTGTTTATGCCAATATCATAAAGATATTTATCATAACACGGAAGATTTCATTGTTTTGAAGCAAGAGGTGCAAAATTTGATTGAAAGAGGAAAGTTGGGTGCTTATGTTAAAAGAAGAAGTGGAAATAGGCCTGATAATGCTCATCGGACTGGCCCAACAAACAACGTAGGGACATCAGCTCTGGATGGGGCTATGGTGATATTTGAAAGATTTGATGTGGAGTAAGAGTATTTGGATCCTGATCCAACCCGAAATAAGGTGGGTGTTATCACAGAACACAGCAAGAGGGTGTCCGGATGCATCAGCTTTTTTGAGTCATTTACCATATTTGGGGGAGACACAATGACTGCACCGACTGCTTCTTCGAGGCAGAGGCATGTTCATACCATGGCTACTCAACTGAAAAGAGGCATGACTTCCTATCAATCGAAAATTCCTTTTCCCTTCATTGTCTTCGATGAAGATAATTTGAGGGACATAGCTGGTCCCCATGAAGATGTTGTGGTGATAGGAGCATCAATTGGGGGAAATGACATTAGACAAATTTTGGTGGACACCGATAGTTCAGCCAATATCCTTTTTTAACTTCCTATAAACAAATGAAGAATCCAGCAGTG
Organism: Limnanthes douglasii subsp. nivea; assembly: GCA_036936605.1. Classification (NCBI taxonomy): domain Eukaryota; kingdom Viridiplantae; phylum Streptophyta; class Magnoliopsida; order Brassicales; family Limnanthaceae; genus Limnanthes; species Limnanthes douglasii. Next base: position 173,230,478 of record JAUPFV010000005.1, read on the forward strand.
ATTCAGCGTTCGAACATGTCGATTGTAGGTTGGAAGCTCAGCGGACGTGATCAGGGAGTTTGAGGAGGAGGTTTTGTTGGGCAAGAGCCCTTTTAAGAAGATGGTCAGAATATTTTTTATTGTGGTGGATTGTCCCACATGTTACAATGCCATTTTGGGAAGCTCTTGGCTCTCCATGATGCATGTTGTGGCTTCGACAGTCCACCAATGTTTAAAATATGTTGTGCAAGGACAAGTGGGAGCTGTCCGAATTAGTCAAAAGATAACAAGGGAGTGTTATGCAACGGTACTGGCCCCTCGAACTTTGGGGGCAGTTCGGATCAGTGAGGATTAACAGTTGGAGGTGCCCTCTGGGGGAGAGGGTGAAATTGATGACCCCAGAGAGACCCCTGGTGTTTTAATACCAATTGAAGAGGTTGAAACTCACTCTCTGGCTGAAGGAAGAAACGTCAAGATCAGATCTAAGATGACATCCGAACTGAAGAGTAAAATGCTGTCTTTTTTAACATACCATAAGCATGTTTTTGTTTGGTGCAATGCTGATGTAACCGGAGTGCCAGCAGATATTATATCACACCAACTATCCATCCGAAGAGACATAACACCTGTTGTACAAAAGAGGAAAGCTTTTTCTAAGGAGAAAGCTGAAGTCATAGTTTAAGAGGTTGACCGACTTACTAAGATGAGGCATATAAAGGAATCCCAATACCCTTTATGGACAACCAATCCGGTATTAGTAAAAAAGAAAAATGGAAAGTGGCGAATGTGGATTGACTTTACAGACCTTAATAGGGCTTGCCCAAAAGACCTATATTCGGTCCCTCAGATCGATCAGTTAGTGGAATCCACATCTGGGAACAAGTTGTTGTTCTTTATGGATGCCTTCTCCGGGTATAATCAGATTCAAGTGGATCCAAAGGATCAAGAACACACTACTTTTGTTACTGATAGGGGCCTTCATTGTTACAAGGTGATGCCTTTTGGGTTAAAAAATGATGGGGCTACGTATCAGAGGTTGGTGAACAAAGCTTTCGCTAATCAGATTAGAAGAAACATGGAAGTCTACATTGATGAAATGATGGTAAAGAGTGTGGAAGAAGAACTACAAATATTGCAGATGGAGCCTCATCGGAATATTAAAGAAGTCTACATGTTTTGCAGATGGAAGTCTACATTGATGGAATATTGCAGAAAGGGATACAGCCTGATCCAGAGCAGCTTAGTGCTTTATTGCAGATGGAGCCTCATCGGAATATTAAAGAAGTCTACATGTTTTGCAGATGGAAGTCTACATTGATGGAATATTGCAGAAAGGGATACAGCCTGATCCAGAGCAGCTTAGTGCTTTATTGCAGATGGAGCCTCATCGGAATATTAAAGAAGTACAAATATTGACAGGGAGGTTAGCTGCTCTAAACCATTTTATCTCAAGGTCTTTGGATAGGTGTACCCCATTTTTCCAAACTCTAAAGGGTGAAAAAGAATTTAACTGGTCTCCAGAATGCGACCAGGCCTTTGATGAAATAAAAAAGCATTTATCCTCCCCCAAAACCCTGTTTAAACCTGTTGATGGAGAAACATTTTACATATATTTAGCAGCCTCTGAATGTACCATAAGTGTGGTGCTAGTTAGAGAGGTGGACAATTCTCTTTGTCCGGTGTACTACATCAGCAAAAGCCTGATGGATGGTGAAAAGAGATATTTAAAGCTTGAAAAGCTAGCACTGGCATTAGTAATTGCTGCTAGGATGACGAGGCCTTACTTTTAGTCTCATTTTATTGTTGTCCGGACATCTTTTCACTTGAAAAATGTTCTTCAAAAGGTTGTTGTATCAAGCAGAATGACCAAATGGTCAGTCGAATTGGGAGACTATGATATTGATTTTGCCCCTCGAACTGCAGTCAAGGCTCAGTCTGTTGCTGATTTCCTAGTTGAATTCCATCCGGACAGAGATTCTAAGCAAGCATCAGGTGAAAAGACTAAGAAAGTATGGGTTGTCCGGACTGATGGTGGATCAAGTACCATGGGTTGTGGTGCTGGAATATGTTTAACCTCTCCGTACGACGAAAAAATGTACCAGGCTATATGTTTTGCTTTCAAGGCTTCCAATAATGAGTCCGAATATGAAGCTCCTATAGCTGGTTTAAAGTTGGCCCTAATTTGTGGAGCCAAAAGGGTCAAATTAATGAGTGATTCTCAGCTTCTTATCCATCATGCACAAGGTCAATCCGAGGCAAAAAAGGAGCAGTTGGTTAAATATTATTCATTCTTAAAGAAGCGACACTTAACTTCAAAGACGTCACCTATGAGCACATACCCCGAACAGAAAATACGCTAGCAGACTCCTTGGCAACCATAGCATATATGAGTCCTACCCATGGATTCACGTGCAAGAGTGCCCATCCATTCAACTCAATCAGAGCAAGCAGGGGGGGGGAATTTTAAACATACAAGTAAGTCAACCTCAAGACTGGAGGTATCCTCTTTTTCAATACATCTCAGATGGCATCTTGCCTCCGGAAAAAACAGTAGCAAGGAAAGTGAAATATAAGGCTCGTGGATTTGTAATCCTAAGAGACGTTCTTTACAAAAAGTCTTTTAGTAAACCTCTCTTGCGATGTTTGGGGATTGAAGAGTCCAAAATAATGTTGTCCGAACTACATGACGGTGAGGGATCAGCACACTGTGGTTATAAAGCTTTAACTAGAAGAGTCTTGTTGGCCGGATACTACTGGCCCTCTATAATAGAAGATGCTAAGGAATTGGTGAAAAAGTATGATCCATGCCAAAGATATGGTAATGAAATTCATATCCCAGCTGTCCCTTTAGAGTCAATTTCTGAGCCAATACCTTTGGCTCGTTGGGGGCTGGATCTGGTGGGACCTCTACCTATGGCGTCCAGGGGTGCAAAACTATTATAGTTGCCATCGATTATTTCTCAAAGTGGATAGAAGCAGCCCCACTGGCAGGAACTACTTCAAAAGCTGTTATAAAATTTATCTTATCTAATATTTGCTGCAGATTTGGGGTTCCACAAAAGATAACCACAGACAATGGGCCACAATTCGATAATAAGGATATGGAGAGCTTATGTTCCTCTAGAGGCATTCAACATTTCTTTTCTTCTCCTTTCCACCCACAGGAAAATGGTCAGGTTGAAGTGGCGAACATGACCATCCTGTCCGTTCTTAAAAAGAATTTAGAAAGGACTGCTGGAAAGTGGCCAAGTTATCTACAAGAAGTACTATGGGCCTACTGGACTACTCCTTGGGCTGCTACACAGGAATCCCCATTCGCATTGGTATATGGTATGGATGCAATAGCTCCTATAGAAGCAACTCTTCCTTCATTTAAAGTCCACAATTTTTCCGAACAGGATAATGAAGTGGCAATCAGAAGTCAATTTCACTTGATAGAAGAAAAAAGAGTTAATGCTCATCTCAGAGCCACACACTATCAAGGATTGATGAGAAGCAGGTTTGCTTCCAGAGTCAGAAGGAGGGATTTTCAACCAGGGGATAAAGTGTTGAGAAAAGTCTTCCTACATACTAAGGAGAAGCAGTTTGGCAAGCTAGCTCCAACTTGGGAAGGACCCTATGTGGTTAGTAAAAAGCTTAAGCCTGGGCATACAAGCTTCAAGATAAAGACGGAAGGATCTTGAATCACCCCTGGAACATTGAACACCTCCGGTTGTATCTAGAATGAAAATTATGTAAATATTTACTTGTTTAAAGTCCATGTAAATATTAGGGGGCATAATCTTTCCTACCTTGGTGGCGCGGGGAGGTTTTAATGAGGTGTCCGAATTTTTTAATGAAATTCGATTCCTTCTTGAAAAATTCGGAGTGGTTTGATTGATAGCTTCTTTGAAACCTTTTAAAATATCACTGACAAACCGGATTGATTTGGTGGAGTGATAACCATTTAAACATTTGTCATTGGAAAATTTAAACACTCTCACTTTAAAATACTTGTAAGATAACTAAGGACTATTTAAACATTAGCCATCAAAATTGGGTAACTATAAAACAATGCAAGAATTGTGTAAGGTAAAATTGCCCGGCTAACACTGGGGAATGATATTAAAATATGAAAAGTGCCTTAGCCATCCAAGGACTTTGGATTTTTAAAAGAAAAATCCAGACAAGAGCCGGACATAGTTACAAAAATTCCTTGGCCATCCAAGGACTTTAGTCTAACACAAAAATTAAAGGAAAATAAAAGGATAGTTAAAACTTTAAGGCTGGGCTCCCTTAGATGTTCCAGCCTCATCTGGTTTCTTCTTAGGGTCTTTGGGTTCCTCGTTAGGGCTCTCTCTGGTCCCTTCGTCTTCATCATTACTATCATCCCAACCACTGGAATAGTAGTACTTATCACTATCAGCCATAGTATGCTGAGGAAGGTCTTCGTATTCCACAAATCGCCAAAATGTTCCTAGTGTCCTCTTCGGAATTTTTTGATGAAAGAGCAAGACCATTTCTGATTTAACTTCAGCATACCTTTCCTCTTGGGAATCTATCACCTTGTTGGTCTATGCTTTGATTTTGGCTTGGATTATCTTCTCCTGCTCCTTTATCAAATCATCTTTCTTCTCATTAACTCTAGACACAACGTCTTCGAGCAAAATTTTGCCATTGGTTAGGGACTGGATGACATTGTCTTTGGCCTTCACCTCCTCTTTTGAAGTGGAGAGATCCTTATCCAAGCCAGAACAGTTAGATTGGAGTTCTTTGTTAACCCCCTCCAAAGTGGCCAGCCTAGTGGCGAAGTCCTCTTTCCCATTCTTCAACTCATCGATCTCTCTCTTTAATGCCTCAACATTATGGTTGGCGTTAAGGAGATTGTTGGATAAGCTCTCTTTGTCGGCGTTAAGTGTGTTGATGAGGGTAGATTGAATTCTCACTTGTCTCTCCAAGTTGAGCACCGGTTGAATATTGCTCAACAAGGAGTGGGTCACCATGTCCTTCTCCCCTGAAACAGAAAAAGACTTACCGTTGAAAGTAACGATGTTCGAAGAGCTTGGAGGGAGGTAAGGGCCAGCAAAGTCGTCTTTCTCGAGGTCTTCAAAGTAAAGGCCAATCCCGTGAAGGCCACTGATATCTACTCCATCAATATTAATATCCTCTCCGGTACCCTCTCTGGTGTGAAAATCACTTAGGATTTTCTCTGCCTGTGTTGGGTCAGTTGGGTCGACAGGAGGAAGAGACTCCAGAGGCCGGAGAGCTACTTCATCCCCCTTGGGGATTTTCTTCTTCTTGGCTTCCCTATCTCCACCATCTGCTCCCCGTTTTCGATCTTTTTTGGGAGCGTTTGAGGGTTTTAGAAGTCGAACTGCCTCTTTGGTACTCTCATTTTCCACCACTTGAAGCAGAGCAGCATCAATACCTCCTTGTTCTTGTACCTCATGGTTTGCTGGGACGATCTCTTCAACACCACCTTGATTGACCTCAGCTACCTCTGGCTTTATCTTTGCTTTCTTGCCCTTCATCTTACTTGGGGCTTTAGCTCTACCCGGCAAGGCCAGCTTTCCATCATTCTCATCTGTCCTCTGTAGGATGACACCCGGAGGAGGTGGTGCGGTCAATTCTTCCCAAGACAAGTCTATCCGGCCGGTTGTGTTCCAGAGATGGGATCTCACCAGGTTGCTAGCAGTAAAACAGTTATGGAAGCGATTTCCCCATTTGTTAGCAGCCCAAGCATTCAGCTTGGCACAAGTCGTCTGCCCCTCCTCCAAGTAGTCGGAGAACTCTTTCGGCAGCACTACCAAAAGAAGAAGAAGAGAATTTAAGTAAACAAACTTTTTATAAGGAAGGAAAAACAAACATGACGAAATATTTACCCGTGCTTTTCCATCTGCTGGTAAACATGCTTGGGTTGTCACCAGCTTTAATCTTCTTTCCATTTTCCCAAGCTCCACTGATGAAGAATAATTGGGTCTTCCAATTCTTCTCCAATTCGAGCAGATCATCCACCACTTTATAATTGTCACCCATATTGAAATGGTAGAAAGGGATGATGTGATGCTTGCAAAGGCTGGCCACAACAACAAATTGCTCCATCGGAAGCGGGATACCGGAGAGCCTAGAGGCCATGATGCAAGCCATGAGGGTGAACAAAGCATTGGGACTCAGTTGTCTTGGGTAGAGCTTTATCAGATGAAAATATCTGACGATCTCTGGGTCCAAGGGAAATCTGATCCCCCAATTGAACAATTCTGTGTAAAAAACTATCTCACTCAATTTGTAGTCCATTGGCGTCTCCGGATCGACCGGTATCCTTACTTTGACAGATTCTGGGATCCCCCACTTCGTCCGGATTCTTTCTAGTTCAGCAGTATGAATGAAGGCGTAGTTAATGTTCTGTATGGCTAGCAGATACTTTAGGTTGACCTTGTGGAAGCAAGGTTCCACTCTGCCTTCGAGGGAGTCCGGCAGGTCCGGATGTTTTAAACACAGATTCTCTTTACCCTTGCCCTTCTTGGCAGTGGCAGCTTCCCCCGTCTTCAACGCTGTCCTCCATCACATCTTCCAACCCCATGGAAAGATTGTCAGTTGTCTTTGGTGGTGGAGTGTTGGTGGTTGGTTTAGTAAGCTTTCTGGATGGCTGAGCATCGCATTCCCTTTGTGGTCTAGTGTCCGGCTGAGGCTCAGATCCGGAGGGTTCATTTCGAAGGCTTGTTCCGGTAGCCTCCGGACCAGACGATTTATCCTTAAGGACTTTAATGGGTGCCTCTGACCCTGTAGCGTTTTCCTTAGACCTAGACTTTGGGGGCCCTCATTTTGGAGACTTAGACTGTTGAACGACAACCTGGCCTTTTACTAAGCGACCTCTTCGTCGAAGTGTCAGCTTTTCAGGGGAATTTTCAGCATCTAATCTGATAGCTATGAACGGAGAGGTCTCTTTGTGCTTGTAACAGCTTTTTCCCGTTCGACAGTGGGCTGTGACTCCTGAACCGATGAGCCTGAGACGATGGGTGAAAGAGTTGGTTGAAATAACCTTCTGGGTTTGGAGGTTCTAGCAGAAGATGAACCTCGATCAGGCTCTGAATTTGGCGTTTCAGACTTGTCAATTGGAGAAACTGGAAGACCTGCAACAATGTGCATTTCTCGCTCAACTCTTTGCGCTTTTTCTAACTCCGAGAGATTAAGCCACCCACCTTTTACCAATGCGTTTCTTGCTGTAAAGATAAACTTACACCAAAATGATTTTGAGAAGAGAGATGAAAGCTTTGAGGTGAAGGAATGAAAGAGTAATGAAGATGGGAAAACAGTGAAAAATGAGGTAATTTATACTAATGAGACAAAAAGATGCCAAAAAACCTAGGAGAATACGAAAATACAAAAGTAATGATTGAAGGCGGCGCTGACGTCATAGGCATTAAATGAAGAGGTTACTTTTTGGGATTAATGGGAGCGCCGTTCTAGGAGAAAACCGCATGGTGAGGAAAATCCGAACATGACACGTGTCCCACGATCCATGGAAAAACTTTGAACTTCTGAAGAGTTTTTCAATCTGGATAAGTCCTTTACTAAACACTAAATCTGTTCGAAAAATGTCACAAGTGCCCAAAGACGATTTTTTCGGTCTTGCCAAAGGCCTTCGAACAAAACCTAAAAAGGGGCTACTAAATAGTCCGGAAATTTTCACCACTCACTGTAAAAACCGGACAGTGGCAATTCGGACAAAAGCCACCCACTGGACCATCCGAACTGGACAAACGTATTAAAAGCTAATCACCTTTTGACTAATCTAATTGCTAATGTGCTTAATAAACTAATGGGTTTTTGAACTCGACCCGATTTTATAACTTTGACCCGAAAGCCCATATGGCCCATAACTAAGGGTATAAATTCTACAACCACTTTCATTAATGAGGGTAATGAACATTTAATACAACCAGACAGCTTAAATCTCTCACTACAAAACACCCAGACATTAAATACCTTTGAAACACCACAAAACACCTGACAAAATTACCGTTAGTCGAAAATAATCCACACTAAAATTAATTATTAGTTGTTCATGGGAAACAAAGGATTCTCATAAATAATAAGTTTTTTTGTTTTCCAAGAAACTTATCATTCATTTGGCTTCATAGTCTTTGCTCATCTTCTCTTCGGCCTCATGCGATGACTTCAACTTCAGTTCTGGTCACCATCCTCAAGCCACAAGCAACGACAAAGCCCCTTACTCGTCAACAGTCCCCGGCTCAACACAATCAGCCCCTGCTGACCTTCAGGATTTACTTTCTCTAAATGAAGCATATCACTACACAATTCCTCCCCCATTATCTTTTATTCCGTTCTCAAACTTGAAAACCATTTCTACATTTGATGACATACCTCTCCCCAACTCTGCAACCATGTCCTACGCAGATATTAGCAAAGTAAAAACAAAACTCTGGTGAATACATCAAGTTATCTAACGAAGATGATCACTTAGCCATTGAATTCACTATCAAAGAAAAACTCTAATTAGATTTAAGAGACAATCATACATAACTGGTAAGTTTGCCATGGTCAGGCAAAAAATGAATGACATTCATAATTTTTTTTGACTCATTGGGCTGTAAAGGAAAGATCAATTTTGTTTTTTGGATCAGTAGACACTTAACCATCGAGATAGATCTTCTTGAAGATATTAAAAATATTTGGCACCATAATGTGTGGATTGTTGCCCAGTTCACTATAAGAATCCTCAAGTGGACACCCAATTTCACTTATAAAAGAGAATCTCATATTCATCTTACCCTACTTGGATTACTTTCCGAAAAATCTATACTTTTATGTATTCAAGTGATATTATTAGTTCAATAGCTAAATCTATTGGAAAACCATTACAAAAATGGATGCCTAAAAAAGCAAGTATAATACTTGTATGGTCTGGGTAAAAATAGATTCTTCTAAAGATCCTATGTTCAAGGTCATCTACTTTTCTCGAAGCTAGGCAAATATTTTTCAACACATATCTTGGTTATAAACTACTCCATCAAAAGCTTAATTTTGAGGCCATGATGCAAGACAATAATTTAAAGTATGAGTTGAGGCTAGCCTGACTTAGACATAGGTCGCTCATATTAAAGTAGTTAACGATGATAGGGTTTAGTGAGAATCGAAGACCCCGATTTAGAACCTCTAGATATATAATCAACTCATCTGCTCCGCGTGATAGAGGAGTTTCTCTGATGGCAAGAAGGTAGATTGAGATGGAATAAGAGATTTCTTTATTGTATCTGAATTATAGGTGCATAAGGTTATAAAAAATACTTATACTGCACCTTTCTTAGAGAAATGATGTACTTTGGAAGTACTTCTTTGAAATTTTTGGTAAGATGTGCAACTAGTCCGGTTAGGAGAGTTATAATTCCTTAGAGTTATTTTTATTTTTCTTCGTTTTCTTTTTTGAAGCTTCACATTAGGACCTGGTAGGATGTGTTTTCTTAATGATCTTTACTTTCGAGTCGTTAGCTGATGCTGATTCTTGACAATTAACCTCCTTAAAAGATTCATCTTGTAATTGTGGAGGGGCCTCTAGTGCACTCGTCTTTCCCTTCTTCGAAGGCACCACTTTTGATTCTTTAGTCATCACAGTTTCTTCCTTCAACATATTAGTCTTAACCTTTTAGGTTTAAATTTTCACCTTCTTTAGGGTTTTATGAAAGATGGCATCTCTTTGAAATATTTACGTCACGAGAATCACCCATAACGCGATCCTGAGACCTTCAGACCGACTTTTGAGAGAAAGTTACGGGGCTTATAGAAGGAGCGTTAGTGGAAGAAGATTTGACGATGGTGATTTGGGATTATTTTTTCAGTAGAGGCTAAAGACCATAGGTAAAAGTTTGAGAAATTTTTCGGAGCTTATCAGACACGATTCCTGTAGTTTCTCTTTCATAAGTCATTTGAGAAATGGTAAACGAATCACACAGATTATTTATCCCGAACAGAAACCGATAAAAGTCACTAGAGTTAAGTAAGGATCAATCAGATAACTACGAAGGGGAATAAAAATGTTGCGGTAGTTTCTGATGAAGGATTCCGAAGAGCTTAATTTAACGATGAAAAAAAAGAAAAACAACTTTATCTTTCTAACTCTAGATTTTGGTAGATAAGAATTTATGATACGAAGATGAGCTTTTATGAAAAGTAATTAAAATTATTTATAGGATTTTTATGAGGAGTTGCAAAGCCTCTTTATTTACTAAGACACGTCGATAAGTGTAGCGACTATATGATGGGACTGTTACGGTTTCGACAAGTGTTAAAATATATCTGAAGAAAATACCTCTTTCTATTAAATCTACTAGATTAATGGTGTAACTTCAAAAGATATTTGAGGAGGGCTAGGTTAAAGAATACATTGGGCTTACACATGTAAATTCCGAGGTGGTCTCATTCAAAGACATATTTTAGTCCTCATTCAAAATTTTGCGCAATGACTATAAGAGATACTGATAAGGATATAATTAATTTGGACCAAAATAATTAGTTGGAGGGTTAAAGATCTACTAATAACGTATAAGTAAGGTTTTATGTAGATTATAAACTTAAAGGACTAAAAATGTAATAAATAGTAAACTTACTTTTATTTAGTAATATAATGGGGTGAAAACTCCGGTAAGTAAAATGTATGACTAACACCTTTATAAATAGGTTTACTTTATCTTGGACAATAGATCAGTCATAACACTTTAAGTTTAACACTTGTCACTTTTTCTCTCTAACATTCTCTTGTCATTTTATCTCTCTAACTATTTGAATAATCACCCTAAGAATTCTTTTAGACCGAATATCATCTTGTGAACGTTTACCGCGGTGAGTCTTTATGTCATTGTGGAAATATGGTACATGAGCTACTATTTTTAATATTTTCATTGATGTCTCAAGGAATTTATTTTTTTACCATGGTCATGTCAATGTCCTCGCCCTATTTTTCACCTTGTTTTGTTTCTTGCTGCCCCACTTATTTTACGTTTCACAAAGTGATTGATTTGATTTATTCGTTGGAATGTTTCCTAATGTCATTGACCAGGTTCCTAGTGTTCATAAAGCCAAAATTGGCCGATTTGGATTTCAAGGTTTTTCTATACAAGCTCATTAGTTTTGAACAAATAATTAAAGGTTTCAAGTTGCTACTATCAAATCAAACACTTCCTTCCTTAACCCACATATATAATCTACTATCGTTTTTCCCAAACCATATGTTAGTGACCTCTAGGATCTAAGCCAATTTTTGTTTTTAGTATTTTTTTCTTCTATTGTTTTTAATTTTTTTTTTATCTTGGACATTGTGAGTAATTTATACAAGAGATTTAGGTTAGTCTAATGTCCATATTGTTAGTTATTGTATTTGGGGTTGTAGACCTTATTAAAATTTGTTCACATACTTTGTATTATTATTTTTAGTAAGTGGATCAATATGGTCATATGTATCACAAAAGTTTATGCTTGTTGGGTTCATTCTTAGTTATGAAATCTTGTCCTCAAAGGCAATGAATTTGGAAATAAGTTTTGTGTTAATATCAACAAGATATAAAATAAGTAGTCTTATTTTATCCTTAGCGCTTATATAATTTTTACTTGTTAGAACCTTGATGAGATCATATTTTGTTTTCGAGGGGTTTGGTTGTTGATTGATCTTGTACTTGTTGCATCTATTATCAACTTATTTTTAGCACTCAAACCATTATAATATTTATGAGCTATTATCCATGTAAGTAAGAAATATTGAGAGAATCTTCGAATTAGTTTCTTGTATCTTTCCCAAGAGTCATAAAGGGAACTTGTTAATTGATGTGAGAAATATGTAATGTTGTTGCTCAGATTCACATATTTGACTAGTGTAAAGTATTTTGATAAAAATACATTGTGTAAATTGGTCCCATATTATGATATCTATGGGTGGTTAGTAAAGTAACCATGCTTTTGTTTTTCCCTTCAAATAGAAATAGAAAAGACACATTCTGATTACATTGAAATAAACTCCATTATATTTACACATGTCACAACTCTCTAAAAATATTTTCCATATACAAGTTTGGATCATGTTGTGAGTCTCATGAGTCTCATACGAACTGCAAAATTTGTTGATCGTGATCAATGCTGACTTAACTTCAAAAATGTTGCCATCACTGTTGGTCGTATGATACTTAACATGAATCTTGTGAGATTAAAATTTTCAAACTCTCTTATCTTACATGGGTCAAAGTTTCTGATACTCAACCATAATTTAATATTATCTAAATTCTCTCAAATCTCTCTGAAATGTTTTTACTATTTCTAAATGAAATAAAAGTACGACTCTAATGGTATATATTTCACTTATAGAAATTAATTGTGCATCTATTAATGTTAAAGAATCCTCAAGTGGACACCCAATTTCACTTATAAAAGAGATAGATCACGATATTAAATTAATGTGAGAAATATGTAATGTTGTTGCTCAGATTCACATATTTGACTAGTGTAAAGTATTTTGATAAAAATACATTGTGTAAATTGGTCCCATATTAATATATCTATGGGTGGTTAGTAAATTCTCTCAAATCTCTCTGAAATGTTTTTACTATTTCTAAATGAAATAAAAGTACGACTCTAATGGTATATATGCTTGTTATCAAACCATGAAAAAAAACAAAAATTAAGTAAAAGTAACTAGATTTGTATTTAACAAACTTGCACTAATCTTAAAATAAAGTATATCAATGTCAAAACTTGATGGGTTGTAATGGTACACATAACATCAAGAAATTGCACATATATCTAATTCTAATGAATGATATTTATTTATTTTAATTATTAGAATTTATTTATTTAAATACTATATAATCAATTAGTTTAGTCAAGTAAAAAAGTCACATATATTGGTGATTTTTCATGCAAATATAATATAAAAGAAAACAAAATAGTCTTAAAAAGGTCTAAGATTTTTGATACGTTAGGTTGATCAATCAAGACAATGAGTCATTTTTACGGTCAATCGACTCTTAGAATACGTAGGAACTATTTAAACATGATACAACTATTTAGAAAGTATGCATTTCGGCTTTAAATCCGTTGGGTTAAATCGAACAAGTTGGTTTGGTAGGAAGTTAATTACATAAAGAAGCATTAGGTTCCATATTAACTAATTTAGTATGTATTTTTCTCTCTGGTTGTATGTTTTATATTAACTAATTTAATAGTTCTCTCTGAATATAAAATTATCTTCATTTATGTTTAAACATTATTAAGTTATATCTTTGATATTGTCTAAGTTATCTCTAACTTTAATCATATGTATAGTCAAGTCATTAGGTTCCAATAGTTCTCTTAGATCTCATAAGTTTATGTTTAATTTCTATATCTAACACATAATACATGGTCATATTAAATAAGAGAACATATAAATCAACTAATTAATTTAATAAAACACAATCATACTAAATCTACTAATCCTAAAAATTAAAGAGAGATATCATGTTACTCACGAATACAATCATTGTATAAAAGAAAGATAAGAAAATAATTTAAATTAAGATATTCTCGGTTGTCTTCTTCCTTATTTTGTGAAGGTCAATCCTTACATGAGGAGTCAATCATCTTCTCTAAAATTTGTCTCACTTCCAGGTTATAAACTTCATCTTATCCACTTCTTTGAAGATGATATGGCATTGCAAATCAATGCCTGACTCAAGTTTTAAAAAAAATGCATTTAATTGCTGTTTACAAAATGGGTCACTTGTCACTTATGATTGTTCACGGTATTCCATATTATACGAAGATATATTTCTTGATGAACTATACACTTCGCATGCAGGATTGGTTGCAAAATCTATTGTTTTTAGCTATTTGGTATTTAGTCGATATGCAAAGATGTAGGATAATTTCTCACGAAATCAATGCATCACAAATCAAATAATATTACTTCCATAATTTTTTTTAATGACATATAATTTCCCACTCTTTGACATCTATCACAGTTTATGATGAAATAATTAGCATATTAAAAAACTTCATACCAAATTGAAAAACTTTTGTTGTCGTTTTAATTGTACCAAATATCGCCCGCTTCTAAGCAATAACAATGTCATAGTATGCTCACAATATTAATTTTCAAACTTATATCATTTAATAATGTGTTCATTACGTTTCATATAGAGTTATGGATCATCCTATAAATAATACTTGAGATCGATGAAGAAATTCGTTTACTGTAGTTTATCCATGTATTTGGATACCTCATTTTGGATAAGATAATTGATGATATCGGTGATGGTGGATCTATATTGATTGATAGTAATTGTTCATTTTGAAATTTATATTGATAAGCCGTATATCATCCTTAATTTGTTAGTTCATCCATAGGGGAGATAAATAATCAACAATCACATTCTCCGATAATTTCTTATCTTTGATTTCTAAGTCAAATTCTTACAAAATAAATACACAAATTAATAATCATAGTTTCAAATATTTCTTATTTAATAGGTATTAACCGAAGTACTTAATAAAGATAATCGAAATATATTTAAAACAAATATTATCGAAAGAAATTATTTTTCAGTTTTTGTATAATTTAATTGTGCATCTATTAATGTTATACTTGCATAATAAATAATATTAAAATTATTTCCTGTTCATTGTCATAATATAAATCTTATAGCATAATTTCGAGCATCACATATTAAGTGAAAATTATAATTCCCAATCGGGCATAACTATAATAGGTGCGAAAACCAATTTAGATTTTATTATGCTAAATACATATAAACACCTATAAAAGTATAATTCTTGAATCCTTTGTTAATACATCATAAATAGGTTTAGAAATATTGGGAAAATCTTTGATAAAAAACGTAGAAAAACCGATATGACAGAGAAAACTTTAGATTAATTTGACCAAAATTAGAGGTGTAAACTTTTCAATAACTTTGATTGTAGTTCGATCTTCTTTGATTCCATTAATTGAGATGTGATGAACTAGTACGATTTTATATTTTACCATAACATGGTGTATCTCCTAATTAGAAACAAGTTTAGTGTAAACATACATATGTAACAAAAAAGAAATTAGCTAAAAGATTGTAAATAAAATAACACCAAAAGGAGAAAAATCATCCATGAATATTTCAATGGATTTTTTAACCATATATTAAAAAAAAAGACATCATGTGACCCTGAAAAGTATTTGGTACATTAATTAGGCCAAAAAGCATCATACAATACGTAAAAGCCCATTCAAATAGATTTTTTGATAAAATAAAAATAATTGAAATTCAGGTTTTATAACATCATAAATAGTTTTATGAAAACATTGAGTTTCTTCTTATGTAGTGTAAGATTTTAGTTTAAACTTTCATACATCACATGTAATTTTAATTCTTAATTATGGAATTTTGTAACAAGAGTGAAAAATGTAAGACAATTCAGTTCCAAGTTCTTAATAGTTATCTAAAGAAAATAGACTAGTTGGTTGTAAAATCATACTTGAACCATGATCATCTCGAAATGTAACATAATATATATAAAGTATTATATTCAATAATATTCAATCAAAGTAAGAAAATACTAACTTTTAGGAGAACCTTTATTCAAGTCACGTGAAGGCTTTGTTCAAGACAATCATAGTATATATTGTACATTTCAACATTGAACTTTATTATATGAATATGGTACAACTCAATGAATTTATTCACTGTGTATGATAAGTTACAAAATTTAATCGACACAAAAGAATATTACCAGGCTTCTTATAATTGTATGTAAATTTTACATGATCTCTTAAAGTTATAATATTGTTTAGTTTTCAGATTAACTAAGTAGATTATTATAAACTTCATAAGTTCAGTGATAGTGGTTATGTAAATGGAATATTCATTGGCATAAACTATAGGGATTGGTTGCATGCTACATAATGTGAAACGTTTGCTGAAGTAATGCAATGTGAAAATCTGGGAGGCATCATGTGTGTCAGGAACTCAGACTCATCAAGACTGCTTTTTTATATTTTGTGGGTTTAATACAAAGTATGTACATTAAGATTATGCTACAATTTTATGATATGAAAAAGAATAGCTCCATAAATTCTCATGCAGAAACTGAGATAAGTTTTATGAGTTGAAATCTCAAGATTCATTTAAAAATTTAAGAGATATATAATATTTCATATGTTTTGGTAGTTGAAAGTTTTATATATGCCTAAGTTGGTTCATGACAAAGTATAAAATTCATGAAGAGGGTCCTAAGTAGATTCTTAAGTATTGAAAGAAGAACTCTTATGGAGTAAGACACAAGTCCACTAGTATTTAGTAAAAATAAAGTATCACATGTTGATATAAAGAAAGTCGAAAAGTTGAGAAGATTTTATATACACTATGAATTTATGGTTTAAATTTATGTTAGGCCAACTTATCATTTTTATATCCATAGTGATTATGGAATTTGTAGCACACTCAACAACATCCGATAAAAAAAAGACTAAAAAAGTCGTAATAGAGAAAATAACTCTACACAAAAGAAATCGGAAACTGAAATTTGTGTTATTTTTTTTCCTTTCTCTAAAACCCTTCCCAACGGTAAATCTTATTGGGTTTTCAATTTCTCCTCGAGCCTGGTGAATTTTCTCTTTATTCTCCAATACTTGAATTTATGGCTGGTAAGATGATAACCCTAAGTTCTCTTCTTATTTCTCCAAGTCTAACATCATATGAACTCTCCTCTCCTATAGAGATTATGTTAAGACAATTGTGAATGTGTCTCATATATTTTCACTCTTTGTATAAGTTAGAAATATTAACACAAATCCCATCCTATAATTACAATTACAATGTATATATATATATATATATATATATACACTGTGGTATAAAGTAAACCATAGCCCATATACGAACTAATATTAAATAGCCCATATACAGACTAACACAACCCCTATATATTTGATTCTAATTCTGACACTCTAACACCCCCCCTCTCAAGTTGGAGCATACAGATTATGAATGTCTAACTTGCCAAGCAAAAACTAAAACTGCTGCTTGCCTAGTACTTTGGTAAATATGTGTGCAAGTTGAGACTGGTTGGGCACGTGGATGTGCAAATAAGCCCACCAAATATCCCATCCCGTAGAAAATGGCAGGATCTAAAGCCGACTAACTATCACAAAAAACTTGCATAGCCGACTAACTATCACAAATATCACAAACCGTGCAACCACTTCAACTTAAAGTTAATCCTCCCATAGATCGGTACTCTGTTTCAGCGGAAGACAATGCAACAACACGATGTTTCTTAGTCTTCCAAGAAATAGGAGAAACACCCAAGAACATCATCCAACCACTCAAACTGCGCCGAGTCTTAGGACAACCAACCCAATCAAATTCACACCATCATGTTAGAGTGAGATTACAACTACTCGGCATAACAATTCCCTGACCCAGACTCCATTTTAGATAACGAACAACTCGTAATGCAGCTTTCCAGTGATCATCCTGTGGTTTCTAAAGAAACTGAGATAAAATATGTTCTGAAAAACAAATATCTGGCTGTGTAAACGCCAAACAGTCTCCCCACCAACCTGCGGTACAAGGACCCGTCAATGAGTAGTGCCGACTCGCTCTTGCCAAGCTGGTGGTTTTGCTCCATGGGAAATGGTGCAAGCTTGCTGTCAAGTAAATCTGTCTTAAAAATAATGTCCAGAGTATATTTACGTTCGCAGAGAAAGATACCCATCGGACTCTGTGCTACTTCAACTCCAAGAAAATATTTGAGATGATATAAGTCTTTTATAAGTCCGAGATATAATGAGATCATCAACGTACATAAAAACCTGCATATTACAACCACTCATGGAATAAGAGAATAAATAATAATCTGAATAGGACTGAACAAACCTATAACTCTTCAGTCCAGCCACTAACTTGGAAAACCAACATCGAGGTGCTTGTTTTAGGCCATACAACGATTTGTGAAGGCGACAAACCTGTCCTTCGCGCCCTCTATCAAAACCTGGAGGAAGTTTCATGTTAACCTCCTCATCCGGATAACCATGTAGAAAGGCATTGTGTACATCCATCTGATGTAATTCCCAATTCTGAGCTGCTGCAATCGCTAAGAAAAGACGTAAAATAACCATCTTGGCAACAAGGGAAAAATTATCTGTATAATCAACCTATTCTACTTGGTGATTACCAAACACAACCAAACGAGGTTTGAGGTGCTTTACTCTCCCATCAGCATGATATTTAATTTTATAGATCCACTGACTCCCAAATCTTTCTTCCCTGAAGGTAGGTGCGCCAAAGTCCAAGTATGATTATCCTCTGGTGCCTAAATCTCATATTGTATTTCCTCTCTCCAACTAGGTGTCGCATAGCCTCTCGAAATGACTTAGGTTCATCCTCAGAGATAATGTCTGCAACAAAAGAGTGGTGTGCTAACAAAAAATGAGAACTGTCTATATAATGAGTGAGAAGATAAGGTATACCATAATCAAGAGATGGGCTGAAATCGGGAGTAGGAGGAGTAGATGGTGGTGAAGTCATCACAAAATACTTCAAACAAGTAGAAGAAATTTTACTACGCTTGCCCTGTCCAATATCTGAAGAAATACCGGAAAATATCTGAAACAACATCCAAAACTACTGGTGGATTTGAGACACCATTTTCACCAACCTCCGCCAGTGGCACTACTATTGGGACGCCACCATCCATAGACTCCCCTTCTTTAATCGGCGAGGTCGTCTCAACCTCCTCCCAAAATTTTGAAGCAGTAATAGGAGGTGTAACAACCTCAGTCTTAGGAAAACCTAAATCAGAGAACACAAAAACAAATGCAAATAGAAATATATGTTGAAAACATTTCACCTCATGGGAAACAAAATAATCTTGACTCTCCAAATCATATAATTTCCAACCTTTCTTGCCATACATGTAGCCCATAAAAACACATCGACGTCTACGACTCGAAAACTTGTCACCCTTAGACCTCTGATCATACACATAACATAAAGACCCAAACATACGAAGCTCATAGAAAAAAAGAGGTGCACTAAAAAGTATCTCAAATGGAGTCTTGGAACCCAAAAATTAAGAAAGAGTTCTAATAATCAAACACACGACAGTCAAAATACACTCCCCTCCAAAATTTATGAGGCAAGTTACCTTGAAACCTAAGATCACGAGAAACATTCAAAATATGTCGATGTTTTCGTTTGACCCTGTCATTCTGCTGAGGAGTACCTATACATGAAGATTGAAAAACAATACCCAACTCATCAAAAATATGACGTACAAAGAAACATTTAGTGCAATTGTCACTTCACACTATCTTAACAACCCCATTAAATTGTTTCTTAGCTATTGCGAGAAAATATAAAAACATGGAAGTTACTTCTGTTTTCTCAGCCAACAAATAAATCCATACAACAGGGGGTAATCATCAACAATAATGAGAAAACATATAAAGACAAAGTATAAATACCCCATAAGTCACAATGAATTAATTCAAAACAAGCAGTCGCTTTAGAATCACTGACAAAAAAACATTCACAAGTTTGTTTAGCTCGAAAAACAAACATCACACGGGTAAGTTACACTACTATCACCAGTACTAGAGACAAAAAGTAAAGACTGAACTATCTTAGCTGAGGGATGTCCCATCCTACGGTGCCACAACTCATCATCACTATCAACCACTACAGCACTACAAACTTTGGTCTTCACAACACCGCTGAAGTAGTACATTCCACATCTCTGCTCACCCAGTCTAATAACAATCCCTGATCACCGGTCACGAATAACATATCAAAACTTAATAGAATAAACAATACAGTCGAGATCATCAGTCAAGTGGGATACTGAAAATAGATTACAAGTAAGCTTGGGAACCAAAAATACATTCTGCAAAGAAAACTGACAAGACAAGCGCATACCACCACAATGTGTAGCGGTAACCTGAGATTCATCGGACAGAGATACCACACATGCTGGCATAACAGTGACATTGTGTAATAGAGAAATGTCACCTGTCATATGATTAGAAGCCTCAGTATCAATAATCCAAAGGGTACCGAACAAATGACCACTCAAAATCTCATCAGTCTGGGAAACTTTATCTGCTGAAATAAGGGAAAGCAACTACTGCAACTGACTCGAAAGACAAGAAGCCTCGCCATCAAGAAACTTGGCAATAGCCGCAGCCGATGGATCCACGGTGGTTGTCTGAGCCGTTGCATTGTGCGGCCTTAGAATACTGCTGCTGTATTGCGGTCCGCGCGGACCTCCTCCTCAACGGGTTTGAGGGGGTATAATGCCCAGATGTTTCCCCCCAGCTTGGAGGATAAACATGTTTAGCGTAGCAATTGGATTCTTCATGACCATTTTTGTGACTATAAGTGCAAAAACACTGAGAATAACGTGGGGCAGATAAAGAAGTACCTCGAGGAGCAGACTGAACTGCAAATTCCATCAGAGCCTCTAAGATAGGCTTTGCCACAGGTACACTAGCCTGTAACCGCTTCTCACCACGCACCTTGTTAAATGCCCCATCCGGAATAAAAGTATGATCATAAGCAAGTAACTGAGAGCAAATAGTACCAAAACGCTCATGATTGAGAC
Organism: Limnanthes douglasii subsp. nivea; assembly: GCA_036936605.1. Taxonomy (NCBI): domain Eukaryota; kingdom Viridiplantae; phylum Streptophyta; class Magnoliopsida; order Brassicales; family Limnanthaceae; genus Limnanthes; species Limnanthes douglasii. Next base: position 173,251,073 of record JAUPFV010000005.1, read on the forward strand.
CAGAAAGAAACGCATGCAACTTTTCTTCATGCTGACTCCGCTGATATAATTCAACCATCCCACCACAAACACAGGTAGGAGTAAAGGAATATGCACTTAACTCACCCCAGATTTTCTTGAGTTTCCCAACGTACTCAGGAACATACATAGTAGAGGTTTGTTTACACACAACCAACTCCTGCTTCAACTCATGTTTGCACCGAATATTGCTAACAGTAAAACATCGATGCAAAGCATCCCACAAAGGTTTAAACTCTTCAAAATACAGAACATATTTGTGCCGAGACTCATCAATAGTGTTCATAATCAACTGAACGAGTGTGGATTGAACAACATCCCAATCCTCTAGAGACTGCGGATCCACCGGTTGCACAATACTTCCATCCAAAAAACCAAGCTTTCTCCTACGTTTCAGAGATAAACGTAAAAGTAAACCCTAGCTCATATACAGACTAATATTAAATAGCTCATATACATTTTAACAGAGCCCGTATATATTTGATTCTAATTCTGACACTCTAACAAATTACTTTCACTATCCAGCCTTCTCATTTTTTTTTGGTGTTGTAAAAAATCTCAACAACAATTAACATCGTCTTTGGTACTCTTACCCTTTTGGAGATAGTAAATAAAAACGCACAATCATTTATAACTCTCATCAGAAGCCATAGTTTTTGGATCTATAGTTTTAAGATCGTCGTACAACCCCGCGGATGACTTTGTGGCAGTCGGTGACTCGTTACCAAACTGAGATAGCGTCGATTAGCATTTGTTTCTTCCGTCTCCGTTGGTTTCAGATCAGAAAAAATTCGGTCGTACTTTCAATTTCGAACTTTAACCGGAACCCTTATTATAGGAAGTCTCATCGGTTGACGCGCTCCTACAATCCGATGATCGCTTTTTCACCAAAATCTGTCAAACTGCACCTGAATGTCAGCTACCATCAACCTCCACCAAAAGTAATAAACTGGAGGACACCATAACGGTTATAAGCGTAGGTTTGTGTTTGTTCAATAACCACGACTCTTTCAATGTTATTTTAGATTTGGTCTCCGATGTTAATATTGTATCCCAATTAATTTCTAGGTTTTACCCGTATAGTCTTCACCCTACTATTACATTTAATATTATCACATTTTTTCTTTCAATTTTTTTTATTTCTCATTTCTTCACAAAAATTAACTTTTATTGGAACATTTATACAAGTCTCTTTAAGTTTGGTATGTTTTTTTAGTTAACAATGGTATGTACTTTATTTTTTTGTTTCTCTCGTAAAGACCAAATATGATGCCATTGAAATAACTCCTTATCATGAATTAGAAGCCAAGGTCAAGTCGAAAACAAATAAAAAAGTAAGGATGTCGCAGTAAATGAGTCGGATAGTCTCTTGACAATGCACGTTGTCCGGCAGTATCGTTTTGTGTATGTGATAGTGATATTGTGCTTTAAGAGTGTACTATGTTTGGCAATACAAATACACTACTGGATAAACTCACTTTTACAACGTCTTGAGAACGACGAATATCGTTTCAGGGCCGTTGCAACAAGCCCTTCACAACGGGTTCGAGACCGAAAACACCGGTTGTGTTAAATGTGGTCATTAACCAAACTCGGTTGCCAACAGAACGTTTTTGACACAGTTTGCAACAAACATCGTTGCAAAATTTGACCCAAGTGGAATCAGGTCACATCGTTACAAGATTTGTTGCGATTCCGTGACACTAATTTATCGAAACAGTTAAGTCTATTAATGTCCGCTATGGAAACAGTCGTTGCATAGTTGTTACTCCATGATTAACTGCTTCATTGCAAGAGTTGTTGCGATTCAGTGACATTAATTTAACAAAACGATTAATTATGTTAGTGTTTCGGCCGTTGCAGAAGTCGTTGCACGTCTGTTGCACGATAACTAACTGCTGCAGTCACTACGTGTTGCTGTTATGCTGGAAATAATCTGAATTTAATTTCCAATACACTTTTTGTTGTTGTATAGTGTTGCTCACCTATGGTAACGTTTTTTGCACTTCTGTTATATTCCCATCGTTAAATATCAGTAGGCATTCTACCCAGCTACATTTTTTTTATTGCAAAGTTAAAATATAATATTCTACTAAATACGATTCATCAATACATATTATGATTGGAAAAAACAATTACATTCAAACGTAAATTTCCTATAACTATAACTTGATGTCTTCAATGTGATACATCTTATTCTTCTGTTCTTTAATCTTCTCCTTTTATTCCTTCTTCTGCCTTCTTGTGTCGATTGTCTTTTCATGCTTCAGTGGAAAGCATGCACACATTTCTCTACAAATAAATCAGTAAGTAAAAAAACAACAAAGGATTGCATGCATGCTCACCAGTTTAAGTGACTATTTATGAAATTAACTTAAACAACCCAGTCAAAATGGATTATCCCTCAATATAGGTAAATTTTATTTCAAAATGTTGACTCACTGCCAATATATTGAAGGAGTAGCAACAAAGGAAATTTGGAAATTTAACCTATATTGAGAAATAAGTAACCTCGACTGGTCCCAAAACCCCAATGGTGTGGACTGTTTTTCGGGACTGTTTTTACAGCCCGGTGATCTTGTATTCTCGTAGTCTAAAAAGGCACTATAAAACTTTGGATATTTCAAGAATATAAAATCATCGAGCTTTGAATCTGGTACATGTACAAAAATATGTCAATTACACTGGAAACACATAATTATACAATGAAAAAGACCCATTAAAAGGCAACAACTAACCTGTACAAAGCCACATATTACTCCACGAGATTATTTGTACATCAGTTGCTATATGAGGAAACCATGAGCAAAAAAGTTCAATGAAACCAATGATTGTATATCTTTCAAGACTACAAAAATACAATACCAATGGTCTCAGCGACAATTTGTGCAATAATAAGACTTAAGAAAGAAAGTCCAAGTGGGCCTCTCCCTCAATATAGGTATATAATATTGGTCAACCCTTCAGTCACTTCTAAAATATGGAATGAGTAACCTATATTGAAGCAGTAGCCATGCTGACTTATCCTAAAACAGCTGAACAGGCATTCACACGTTAGTCCACATAATTGACGCAAACTTTGTTTTGACTACATTGGTCATGGTGTCACTGGGCCTGGAGGATTTTATTCAAGCTTTGAAACAAACTTTGTTTTGAACAATTTTTCGGAAGCTTGAAGGGAATCTCCTACTCCCAATGACATCAACCAATGTTTTCACAACAACTATCTCCCTAAACAACATCATGACCAATAAAAATAATTAACACATGCATAAACCGTAAACATCACTACCAGTTGAATCCAACGCACATGCATAAACCTAAACAACATTGTGACAGCATCCTACACATAATATATATCAAAACATAGGAGGCATAAACATCAACACTAAAAATTAACACACAGACACTATAAAACATATTAACACATGAAGTAATTATAAAGCAAAACAGCAGCATACACTTCATATCCATCAACACAGAGGCATACAAATGAACCTAAATCACATAGGCACAATAAAACATTCAAACACATGAAACATCTTAACAAATAGGCATAACATGAATTATTTATCAAGCAAAACAGCAACCTACACACACACACACACACACACACATATATATATATATATCAAGAAAGAGGCATAAACATCAACAATAACAGTTAACATACAAGCAATATAAAACATATTAACACATGAAGTAATTATCAAGCAAAACAGCAGCATACACTTCATATCTATCAACACAAAGGCATAAAATGAACCCAAATCACACAGGCACTACAAGAACTTTTTAACACATGAAACATCTTAACAATTAGGCATAACATGAATTATTTATCAAGAAAAACAGTAGCCTACACATAATATATACCAAAACAGAGGCATAAACATCAACAATAACAGAATCTAAACCAAAAAAACGATCGATAGACACATAGAGGCATAAACAATAACCTAAACATCATTTAGAGAAGAATAAAAAATTGACAGACGCATGAAGGCATAAACATAAACCTAAACAACATTTAGATTGAAAAATAAACCTTGGAAAATGCATAACTTATGGAGCCGAGGATAAAAATAATAAACACATTCACCAATCTAGAACCTACATATTGTTACTCGAGCAACAAGCTGAGCTTTGTTCATCGAGAACCTACAGATTCTACTTCGAGCAACAAGTTGAGCTCTGCTCATTGATAAAAAGCGGCAAGAAGAGAAGATTTAAGAAGGTTTTGATTTAGGGCTTTACAATAAGTGAGGTAGTAGTATTTATATTAGGCAGGGACAAAATTAGGGTTAATGTATAATAATTAAATATTAGGTCGTGTGAAAGAGGTATAATAATTAAATATTAGGCCGTGTGAAAGAGGTAAAAATCTGGTAAGTAAGTTTTTATTAACAGTGCGTTGCTCAAGGGTCTCTATTCCGTTGCAGAAATGGAAATTGTGGAAAAAAGGTCACGTTACAGTACAGAAACACCCAGTCCTACATAAAATAAATAGAATATATCCAGCAAGTTATAAAGCTGAATCTACTACTCAAACTCATAATTAGTAAATTAAACATATCATATTGATAACACCAAATTCATCAACTCAAAAGATATTCAAATTCACTAATATCTATTCAAATTCATCAGCATTGACATGTAATATACAATATCAATCAACATTGTTAATTAGTCTAACTCGATATCATATTGACCACTGCTTACATTCTCTATGCTATCCTCATCACTAAGAAACTCATCATTAAACTATTCTATTTCAACGATCTCAAAACTTCCGGGATCAACAAGATTGTTAGGATCATTTAGGTCCATATCAGGTTGGCGGAGGTATTTCAGATTCTTGGAAGACTCATTCTTGTGTTGCTTCAGCAACTAATACTTCTTCTCCATCGTTGGTCGGAATAATATATGTCATGTCTATTCTATTTCAGGCCCTTGTCTTGCATACAACTATCCATTATTTATGAGATGCTTCTTTTGATACATAATCTAAATAATAGACTTGCCGAGCTTGAGCAGCCAATGTGAATGGATCATGTTGTAACATCTGACTCCTTCAACAAATTTCTATCAAACTATCTGTAGGGTGAATTCACATGTTTTTCCTATCTTTACTAAACCAATCGCATTTTAAAAACACAATCGATTCCATCATCCTACCATAGGACACCTCCCAAATTTCTGTTATTTGTCCATGATAGTCTAACATATCAGCACCATATGTCCCCTCAACATGACACCACTATTGTTTGTCTTATGCCGTCTCTTATGTTTTATGTGGAAGAGGTAACCGTTGGTGTAATATCCCTCGAACGTGTGAATCTCGCAATAAGGACTATTGGCCAATGTTGATATACAACAGTCCAATGTATCCATGTTTTTACCAACCTATGACACTCACAAAAACAAGAAACCAACACTAATTTATAACCTACTAATACTGCTGCAACAACAGTAAAATAATTGTTGGAAATGTAGGGAACTAGGTACTGCAAATTACACAAAATCTCACTCTTTTGCTAAATGAAACTACTCCAACGAAAATCAAAATTACTATGCAACAAAAGTGAGTTCATACCAGAAGCAACATCATAACATATACGTATGAATTTGATATTGTATGTACTTAAAAAATGAAAGCAAGCAAATGATGATTAAAAGAAGTAACAATTAGAGTGAATATTATATATTCTTCCAGCCAAGGACTAAAGCTCTCGACAAAGTATTAATCAAGCTCCGCTGCAGTAGAGTCGGGATTGACTTGTCGAAGCTGTGCATCCTAGGAGCTGCAAAATAAACATTAGTATTGCATTTTTTATATCGTGGCTAATCAATAAAAAATCAGTCAATAATAGTGGAAATTTCAGGGTATTCTTCAAGACATATATGTGTAACATGTTTGAATATTTTCCAGACAAGTATTCAGACTTGTTCCTCCCTCTCTTTGGTATGTCGAGGTGCCGAAAGATTAACAAACCTTTGTCAGCCTCCACTTCGCCTCCATCATCATTCCTCGGTAGTTGTCGCTGATTTGTCTAATCATTTTCATTTAGATACATCCCACAAAATGATGACACCTCTTTGAGAAGGTATGCTTGTGAGATGGATCCTTCAACATATACTTTTTGAGTCACCATGAGTTTCATCTTACCAAGATACCTAACCTGGTTTAAACAGAGGTTTGCATCGATTAATTCGTAACCAAAACACGTAAACATTTACTGACATCGATCAGAAAAAACTTACGATTCAAAAGGATACATCCATCGATATTGAAAAGGTCCACCATTAAGCGCTTCATATGGAAAATGAATCAGAATATGCTCCATTACATTAAAGAACACTGGAGGAAATATCTTCTCCAACCTACATATTATTTGTGTTATATTTTTCTCCAGCACTAGTAAATGTTCAACGCGAAGGGTTGATTAACAGAGGTCTCCGAAAAAATGGCACAAATCAACTACTGTCTCCCATATTGGATTAGGTAACAAATGACAGAAGGTAACAGGTAATAATTTCTCCATAAGGATATGCCAATCATGGCTTTTCAAGCCACCAAAACCCTCTACATCTATGCAGCGTAAGAGATTTCTTGGAAAAACGTCCGACAGCTTTAAATTTCCTAGCCATGTTCGAACAACTTGTTGTTGGTCTTTGTTAAGTACATAACTATCCTTTGGTTTAAATTTTCCAAACCTTGGGTCATCGATCAGATTCAAATAGCTCCTCGAGCATAAATACTCCATATCTTCCCTAGTTTTTTCATTGTCCTTAGTCTTTGATTTAACATCCATGATAGTAAACATCATGTTCTTCAAAACAGTTTTTCTCGGTATGCATCAGGTCTATATTGTGGTAAATCGGCTTGCCCTTCCAGTAATGTAGCTCTCATAAAATTCTTTTCTTTGTCCAATGATGCTCTATACCATATCCCGATGACTTGCGCTTGTGATTGGATTCACTGAATTCGTTTGGACCAGTGTCTTTACTCCAGTAAGTCGCTCGTTTTCAACTATATAAGTAACCATTTTTCCTTTCACAAATGTAACTTTATTCTTCCTGTCGGGGTGGTTCTTACGTAGAAACTTCCGATGACAATCAAACCAACATACCTTCTTACCTCTCGCAAGTTAATGTGTATTTGTTTCAGTCATACAATACGTTCATGCCAATTTACCGTGCGTACTCTAGCCAAATAACATATCATAAGCGTGGAAATCATTGATTGTCCACATTAGCGCTACTCGCATCGTAAAATTGACCCGTTTTTCAGGACCTTATGTCAGAACACCATCACCTCACATATGCTTAAGCTCGTCCACTAATGGCCGCATGAACACATCAAGATCTCTTCCTGGAATACGAGGACCAAGTATTATAAGTGCTATAAAATGTAAGGATTCTTCATGTGTAAACCAGGTGGCAGATTGTAAACGCACACCATCACCGACCAGCAAGATTAATTACTTGCAAACTAATCAAATGGATTGAATACATCAGTACACAAACCAACTCTCACATTACATGGTTCTGATGTAAACACCGAATGAAAATTATCAAAATGCTTCCACGCCCACCCTGACTTGGAGGTGTCATAAATCCGTCAATAGATGGATTACAATAGTGTCATGTCATATTCTTAGCAGTGTTTCCCGACATATACAACCTTTGCAGTCTAGGTCCTATGGGAAAGTAATTTAGCATCTTTTGAGCTACACCTTTCCTTGTATTATATTCTACTTTGTAAAGTGACTTACCGCACTGTAAACAACACACGAAGCTAGCCGCATCTCCATAAAACAACATACAATTCTCAACACATGCGTCTATATTTTGGTGAGACAAACAGAGAGGCATCAACAACTTCTTTTCTTGCCAATATGTAGAAGGAATTCTTTTATCTGTATCTGGTGTTAGTCATCTCATAATAGACACATATCACTCGTGGTTCCGCTTGGAAATCCTTGACTCGGATTTCAAGTTGATAAGTTCGGACACCAGCGCTAACTTAGACTCGTAAACTGGTTCATCAACATCACGCAATAGCTTATAGTACGATGCAACAGTCCCATTTGGAGCCTTGCCCTCATTTATGGGCTCCCTGAATCCCAACCCATCACCTACCATCTCGTGATATTCGTTCCTAACAAATTGGTTAGCAGGACTTCCATGAGAATTATCCCCACTCCATAAACTCTCTCCATGATATACCCAATAGTAGTAGTCTTCCACAAATCCATGTCTCACTATATGGTGGTGCACTATATCAGTTGTATTTGGGTAAATATTTCTGTATTTCGAACATGGACACAATATCAAACTACTCTCTCCTAGTGAACTTGTGTGCACCTAGTCATCAACACCATCAAAAAATTCATCTACAACAACAGTCCTAGTAATATCTAAACGATGATACATCCAGTCACGAGCAGTTATAATATCAGTAGGCATATGGCAAGGACATGTGATTTGGAAAAACAAAAGGGTGAAAGATATTAAGCTAGGATAGTCGTACTAGATTCGAATAGAGAGAAAATAAATAGATTAACCTAACACAATATATTTAGGTAACTGGATTTACTTTACGAATCTTAAAGTACTTTAAGAATCTTAGAATTAGAGCAACAATTTGAGCTCATACCCGTTATAGCAGCAACCAACAATTAAAATTGGAAAAACAAAGATTAGGAAGTACAGAGACTCACCTACCGATTGAAGTTTTCGATATGGTTACGTAAAGCTAAGGTGAAGATGATGGGCTGTATTGTTTCTATGTAAAGAGGATGGATTGAATATTTGCAATAGTTTTAGCTCGAGAGTCAACCGGGTTATGCGCAGGGTCCTGTAGGTTTGGCGCAGAGGCTTGTAGGTTTGGTTTTGGGATTTCACGTAGTTAATTCATACTAGTACTATCCTTTACGTTAGAATTATTATTACCACTTGTTTTTTATTTACATTATCTACTTTACCATATATACTCAATTTATAGTATTTACTAAATTTAACTTGTAATTAAGTCTATGGAACCAAAATGTAGTGTTATTATTAACTAATAATTATAACTATGAAATTTGTACATAAATATCCATTGATACCTAGATTCGATTTTGTAAACTGATTATTCAAGCCAAATTAATTAAAATTGTGGAATCACTAAACTATTTTAACATTGAGTTTTATTTGGATAAATTTAGTTATGGTAGATCATAAGCTATTATATTAATTTAAATAATTTATATACAACCACAAAACCAAGAAGATTTTGATAAAACATTACATATGTACATTAAGTTATGTTCAAACATAAAACATGCCTTCAAAGTCTATGAAACCAAAGTGTATGGAACCAATTTATAGTATCTACTTAATTTAACTTGTAATTAAGTCTATGGAACCAATATATAGTGTTATTATTAAATAATAATTATAACTATACAATTTGTACATAAATATCCAATGGTACCTAAATTCGATTTTGTAAACCGATTATTCAAACCAAATTAATTAAAATTGTGATATCACTAAATTATATTAACACTAAGTTTTATTTGGAGAAATTTAGTTATTGTAGATCATAAGCTATTATATTAATTGAATAATTTGAATACAACCACAAAAACAAGAAAATTTTGATAAAACATTAGATATGTACATTAAATTATGTTCAAACATAAAACAGGTCTTCAAAGTACACAATACAATAACCAAAATTGGTGTACAACATACACCCAAACCCTAGTACATCATACAAAACAATAGTCGAAAATGTATGATTACCACATACAAGATAAAACAACTAATCAAGCTTGAAGAACCTCTAGTACCATCAGCACTACAATCTCCGCTTCCATCACCAACACTTGTATTATTTTCATTCCCATCGCCGAACCAATTCACGTCACCCAAGACAATCTTCTCCGCAACATCACATTTAGAATGTACAACGAGAATCTTGCTAGCCTTCTCAAGCACCACCATCCTCTCCTGCATCTTCTCATTGTTCTCCACCAATTGTTTGGCTACCTCACTACCAAAAACATAAGATATTGATCTTTGTAAGCTACTCCCCCAACAATGTTATAAGAATACTTGGCTAGTCATGTTCCAATTAAACCCCCTTTCCTCTTTCTCGATTTCACAGTTGAAAGAGACAAGAACAAGTCTGGATCATAAACAGATTATGGGTCAACGTCGTCACCATGTCTTGACCTGACCACTTCTTTCCATTCTTCCTATAATTGTCGGAACACAATTAAAGAACTTTATTAGTTAGGCATGAAACAATTAAAGCATATAACTATATGAAGTACATTGAAAAGTTCAAAAGAGAAGTTAAACTAAGACAATCACATTGTACAAAACAAGAAAATAACCACATGCAAATATATAAGACCAACGTTCACAACACGAGAGCTGAAACACTATCCATACTGTAAAACATATATAGAAATTACCGTTCAACAATGGCAAAGAAACAAAAAACAATTAGTAATCCTATTATGCAACATATGTAGACAATATCATTCAAAACTCCAAGCACACAAACAATCAGAAATCCTACTATGGGACTATATAGACAATGTCTTTTGGAACCCAAAAGAACTTGCATACAATTACTAATCCTACTATGCAACATGTATACACAATGATCAACTAAACAAAATATACAAGATACTACGCATATATACATATAATCTTTTAGGAAATTGATTTAACCAAAAAAATACTATGATTTTAAAAGACGAGTGGTTCACAAATTCCGACATAGAATTTCCCTAGCCATCCTTCTTGTCGTATGTAAACCTCAAGCCTTTGGCCACCGACAACATTTCTACGGTTTCCTCAAACTACACTAGAGGGTAAAAATGAATATATTAAAAATAGAAAATCAGCTTAAATTTAAAGTAATTAAAAATACTTACATGCTAACTAACTTATCGTGAATGGCTTATCGACCACCAGCATGAGTCCCCGCCCCACCATGATGAGCTTTGCGGTTTCTCAAAATTTGTTTCTAAAGCTTCATCTGCTTAGGACTACACCATAAATTAACCCATGACTTCCATAATATTCTCCTATTTGTTAAGAAGGGTGGCCGAACATTGATCAGCTCAACTAATGGACGCTGCAGGTTGGCTTTCCTCAAGGAATTTCCTTTCATTCTAGCCACAACATTCTTGTAACAACTCTTTCATTGTTCCAAGAACAATATGTGGAAAACATCATGATTGTTATCTTGTACAGTGTAGCATTGCTACAAATAAAATAAAAAACAAATGAGTTATTCAATTCCACAAATAATACATGAATAAATAATAATATGGTTAGTAATTTTAAATGCCTTCCACATGTCAGCCCTAAAACCAGGGGGTGTCTTCTCAAAAGTCTCCCAAAAGCCTATAATCCGAATCCTTATTTCAGGCGTAAACCAGCAAGGAATATCATCTGGCCTCAGTCTAAAACGAAACAACAAATCAGTTTACCAAAAAGTTAATAATACTTAAATAGAAATAAATGTAGTTGTAAGTTACTAAGAAACTTACATGTTCTCGTAGATTGTGAATTGTTTACAATCCAGACTGAGATTTGGTTTACGTAGAGCATACCCACGACATTTGCAATGCTTCACCACTCCCTCTTGATAAATACCAATGTCCTGTCTGCTAGCTTCCTCTTGAACATCACCAACATCCTCTTGTTCCATTTCCTCTTGATTGACGTCACCCTCCTCTTCCTCCACTTCCATTTTCTCATCGGCCTCCTCATCAACATCTTCCCCCTCCTCTTCCCCTTCATTATCATGTTCCATCTCATCTTCCTCCTCATCAACATCTTCCTGCTCCTCTTCTGAACTCTGTTCAGATTCTTAGTCCTCAACTATACTTTGAGAAGGAGGCTGGTGAGATATGCTTGGTTCCGAGGAGCTGGGAATCAGCAGAGAGTCACCAGACTCCATCTCTGTTGAATTGCTAAGACAAGTCCAAGATACAGAAACATCTGCAGTTGGACTGGCAGTCGGAGTGGGAGTTGAAGTGGGAGTGAGAGTGGGAGTTAGAGTGCGAGTAGAAATAGGAATTTTTTTTCAGGTAGGTATTCCATCTTGTTTGGAGACGAACAATAGCTACCCTCCCTGATAAAGGCTTTCTAGCTGGGGGTTCAGAGGATTTTTCATCACGGAGTTTGAGGGAATGATTGCGAATTTGAGGCACCAGAACCAACGATAACTTCTTCGGCTTATCTAACATGGCTTGTTTTCCTTTGAGGTTTTTCTTCTTACCAACCATACCTTCTAAAAACAATAGAAATCATTAAATAAACATATTTCAAACATTAAACACAATAACAACAACAAGCATAAAGGACTGCCCACCATATGAACTCATTCTCATAAAAAATAGTATTTTTTATACTTAAACTGTTGTAGTTAAATTATCAGACATGTACAAACAGCCTACATCAACCTAAACACAACTACAAACAGAACATCAAACCATATATATGATATAAAACATAATATTCATAAATACTAAATCACTGACTCACAACATCAACACAATACATGAGTGTTAACACAAACTTACATAATCAAAAACACAATAAGAACAACATACTCGCTAAATCACTGACACAATACATACTCACTAAATCACTAACTCTTAACATTAACATAAGACATGAGTACACGGACTTACTGAATCACAAACACAATATTAACACATACTCTCTAAATCACTAACACAATACATACTCATCAAATCGATGAATCATAACATAAATATAATACAATAGAGTCAAATAGAGTACTAACACAATAAAGTCACATTTATAACATAAATGAAGCAAAACACTTCAACTAAGAGGTTAAGACAATCAATACCTGTTAATGATAGATCATATGCTTCCTTACAACCTTGCTGTAACCCATGTTCCTACAAAATATAAGCATAATGTTAAAACGGAACAACAATAATATATTAACAAACAATAAACAAGTGTAAAGTGAAAAAACCTAATACACTCACCATTACCATATATATGAAGCTTAATACTAAAACTCATAGAAACAATATTACCTCTAATCAACAAAATGTACACTTCCTTTTGAACAGACTTCTACTTTTATGAATAGACAATGAACAAGGCTCTATTCAACAAACTTTAGTAAATAAAATTAAAAACACATTGGAAAATACAAGTCTTTTGTTAGGTAGTCATTACCTGTTGTCAATACTCTTTCTAATCAACTTATTGATACAAGCCACCTTTGTGCAAGAGACAAGTTAAGTGTTACTAACATACGACACCAATCTATTAACAAACAATAAACCACTGTAAACTGAAAGACAAGATGCATATCAAATCGAACAAAACAAAAACTAATATACAACAAAATTAAAACTTATGCTAAGAATGTACACTTGTTTAGAGAGGAGATAATAGAAAAAACAACAAAGAGATTGGGCAGAAAGTTACTCAATGACATAATGAGCCCGTTACAATCCCGCTATAATAACAAACCCGTTTTTCATTAAATGGGTCAAAACAGATAGTTGTGCAAAAACGTTATACAACAGATTGGCAACCGAAAAAGCGGGGGTGTTGTAAAAATTAGTTTATCCAGTAGTGATAAGTGTTGTGATAGTATCATTGCTAGTCCTGTGGTATGAGCCCATTAGGCATATTATCTAGTAAGTTCTATTTAATCCCTATAAATAGACTATTAGGACGACACAAAACACAATCTGAAATTTGTAACCCTTTTCTATCATAGGGAAACACTTTTCTCTGGCGACGCCCGTGGACGTAGACAATTTTCGAACCATTTAAATCCTATGTTTTATCTCCGGCGGCGCCCGTGGCCCATTATTTGTTTCATTTGTGTTCTGTGCTTGAGCCATTTTTTGATATATTGCATCGTGATTTAATAACAAAATTGGCATTAGAGCCACGTGGTGAAATTATGGCTTTTGCAATTAGGGTTTCACAATAACGTCTACACCAAAAAAATACATGATTAAAAAATTTGATGGGGTATCCAGCTTTGCACTGTGGAAGATTAAACTGAAATCTTCATTGGTATTGCAAGGGTTATGGAAGGCTGTGGAGAATAAGTTACCAGAAGAGATGAAAGAAGAGGAGAAAAAAGATCTTCAAGAAAGGGCTTTGTGCTGGATTTTAATGAGTGTGAAAGATAATGTGCTTCACGAGATTAGTGTTGACAAGACTGTTTCTTGCTCATGGAAGAAGCTAGGAGATCTTTACTCGGAGAAATCAGTAGTAAACCTATTATACTTGAAGAAACGTTTGTACGCTTTCAGATTGAAAGAAGGTATGTCTAAAATTGAACACTTAGAAAATTTTAAATCAATTACAATGGACTTAGAGAACATCGATATCAATATTAAGGATAAGGAACAAGCTTTGTTTGTATTAAGATCGTACCAACTTCTTATGAAAACTTCATAGATACCATTATCTATGGTAAGGATAAGTTATTGCTAGCAGATGTCAAAGGGGCACCAAAATCAAAGGAGTTGAGACAATGGCAGCCAAACAATCAGGCTAAAGGCGAACGTCTTATGACTAGGGCAAGATCTAGAAGGAAAGTGAGTTCTTTAAGAAGGAAGAACTGGAAGTCCAAGTCAAAGGTAAAGCTCTCAAAGTCTTATGAATGCGGTGAGAAAGGTCATTATATGAGAGATTGTCCAAAAATGAATGCTAAGAAGGAAAATCAAAAAGGAAAATGCAGCAAACATTGTTGAAGATGCGAACGATTCCGACGATAGTGAAAACAATAGTAGAGGAGATGTATTGTCCGTGAATTCAGACTTTGGGAAAAACTCTTGGGTACTCGATATTGGCACTACATATCACATGTGTCAGTTCAAGCAGTGGTTCAAGACTTACAAGCCAATACTGGGAACTGTGTATTTAGGGAACAATCAATCGTTGAGTGTTGGTGGTATCTTTAACGTTAGAATCAAAATGTTTGGCGAGGTTGTTAGAATCTTGACGTGCTGGCATGTTCATGGGTTAAACAGAAACCTAATTTCTCTTAGGACTCTAGACTCTCGGGGTTACAAGTACTGTGCAGAATACGATGAAATAAAGGTGACAATAGGCTCAATGGTATGCATGAAGGGCAGTTTGCAGAAGGGTCTTTACATTCTCCAGGGTAGTGTTGTTATGGGTGATGCTGCAGTAGCATCATCAGGGAGTAATATCAAAAGTAGGCAGGATCAAAATAAGTTGTGGCATTGGCGTCTTGGTCACATGAGTGACAGAGGATTAGCTATTTTGGGAAAGAGAGATTGTTGAACTGGTATAAAGCAGAATCATTGGGATTTTGTGAGCACCGTATGTTTGGTAAATAAACTAGAGTCAAATTCAGAAAATCGGTTGTAAGAAAGACTAAAGGGACAGCGAACTACATTTACTTAGATCTTTAGGTTCCAAATAGAATTCCATCAAAGAGGGGAACCAGATAGTACATGAGTTTGATCGATAATTATTCAAAGATGGTGTGGGTTTAATTTCTGAAAACGAAAGATGAGGCAGATTCAACCTTTTTCAAATAGAAGATGATGATTGAGAAGCAAACAGGAATAAAAATCAAGCGTCTCAGGACATATAATGGGTTAGAATATTGGAGTCGAGAGTTCAACGAGTTCTGTGAAGATGGGGGAATAGTGCGCCATCACACTTTTTCTAGAACACCACAACAAAATGGAGTCGCAGAAAGATTGAACCAAACGCTATGTGACAAGGCACGAAGTATGCTCTCGCATTCCGGTGTGGGAAATTATTTTTAGACTGAAGCTAGCAATACAATGTGTTACTTAGTGAATCGGTCTCCATCAACAACTATTTATTGTAAAACTCCTTTTGATATTTGGTCTGGTTCGTCGGCTGATTACGAACATTTAAGGGTGTTTGGCCGTCCTACGTATGCTCATATGAGAGATGGGAAGCTTGAGCCGAGGGAAAAGAGGTACATATTTCTAGGATATGCTACTGGAGTGAAGGGATATAGATTATGGTGTACATCTCCAAAGTTTCCAGGATTTCTCATGAGTAGGGATGTTACTTTTAATGAGTGTGCTTTGATAAACAGTCAGAAGAAAGTAGGAGAAATGGTCAAATCAAGATTGATTGGCAGTAAAGAGTTTGAGCTTGAAGTAGAATCAGTTCCTAGCAGATCCAATAATTCAAGTAGTTCTGAGGTGGAATCCAGAATCCGGAAGTGAAGTAACAACATCGGATGATAGTGACGATGATACACCCGAACCAAAACAACAACCTTATAACATAGCATTGGGCAGAGAAAAAAGAGATATTAGACCTCCAAAAAGGTATGTAAATCTAGTTGCATATGCTCTGTTAGTTACAAAAGAAGTTGAGATACATGAACCTAGTAGCTACAAAGAAGTTATAGAGAGTTCAGAGGCAGATCGATGGATTGGTGCTATAGGGGAAGAGATTGAATGTCTTCATAATAATCTAACATGGAAGCTTGTTGGCTTGCCTAAAGGACAGAAGGTAGTAAGCAGTAAATTGGTGTTCAAGAAAAAAGAAGGTAATCCAGGGGTTGAGGCATCTCAATTTAAGGAAAAATTGGTCGCTAATGGTTTTACTCAAAGGGAAGGAATCGACTTCAATGAAGTGTTTTCTCCAGTGGTGAAGCATAGTTCGATTCGAGTTTTGTTAGCCATGGTAGTTTTGGTAAGATTTAGAGCTTGAGCATTTGGATGTACAGACTTTGTTTCTATATGGTGAATTGGAGGAGTAAATCTAGATGAGACAACGAGAGGGATTTATCGAACCTAATATGGAGGACAAAGTATGTCTGCTGAAAAAGCCATTGTATGGTTTGAAATAATCACCTAAACAATGATACAAACGTTTTGATACATTCATGGTATCAAAAGGGTTCACGAGGAGTCCATATGATAGTTGTGTGTATCATCAAAAAATATCAGATGATTCTTATATTTACTTGTTGTTTAATGTGGATGATATGCTTATTGGTGCTTATAGTATGTCGCACATTGTGCAGATAAAGAAGTAGCTTAGTACTGAGTTTGAGATGAAGGATCTGGGTAGAGCAAAGAAGATTCTTGGTATGGAGATTATCAGGAACAGAAGTGTAGGATCATTACACTTGTCTCAGATAAATTGCTACAACGATTCAACATGGTTGATGCTAAGGCAGTTAGCATCCCGTTTTCTACTCATTTCAAGTTGTCTACAGTAGGAGCGACCAAGGACGATGCTGAGTTAGAAGAAATGTCGAAGGCCCATTTTTTAATCCTTTCTACCCTATTATGACTACCCTCTTGGCGTCTCTTGTGCCGTTTTTTCTTCTTTATTTTTGGAGAACGTTGTGTCCGTTTGGAATCGCCTACTGTTACCGCAATAGCCTCCAATAATGCAGCATCAATCTCTTATGAAAATCCCGAACTACCCACAGCGGGAAGCCCTTGAGAGGAATCTTCACCTTTATTTTTCTTCTTGATTTTGCGAGATGACTATGAGCCTTATTCCTAGCTGGTAAATAAAGCTTACCATCTTTTTCCTTAGTCCGTATGAAGATATCAACAGCTTCAGGAAGACTGGTAAACTGTTTCCACGAGAGCTCCCTGGTTAAGCTTGTTCTCCACAGATGGGCCCTTACCATGTTAGTTGAATTAAAACAATTGTGGAACCCACTTCCCCAATTCTCTATAGCCCACTGATTCTACTTTGAAAAAGTGGTTATCCCTCCTCCAAATATTTTGAAAACATTTTTGAAAACACTAATATACAAATTCGATGTAGCTTTTTAATAGTATCATCCAATGTAAAGTTTAATATTAGCATCCGATGTGAAGTTTAATATCAATACACAATAAAAAATTATAGTGTGTTTACCTAAACTTTTCTAATATCTAGTTAGCAAGCTTAAATTTCCCTTAGAGGTGATCTTCTTTCCATTTTCCCAGGAACGACTGATGAAGATGAATTGGGTCCTCCAAGGTTTCGACATAAACCGACCACAACGACGAACTGTTCCATATGCATCAGGATCTTGGAAAGTTTTGAAACGATGATGCTAGCTAATAAGGTATACCAAACGAAGGCCCTAGTTGAGTACTTCAGTATACACCACTAGCTCTTTAGCCTTGCTATCTATTAAAGTCTAATGAGGAATGAGAATTCTCACTTTGATGGACTCTGGAAATCCCCTTCTTTTCCTAATTCTATCCAACTCAGCAGTGTGGGTATACACATAATTATTTTTGGAAGTGCTAACAAGTACTTAACATTGACCTTTGAAACGTTAGGCCCCACTCGCCCAACAAGGCACTCCAGAAGTAGTTCAACATCAGGTTGTGCTACTACTTTTTTCTATTGCTGAACTGTACTGGTGTCACCGTTATCTCCGGAGGTCTCTAATGGGGTATCTTCGGTACTATCTTCCATCGTCTCCTCCATTATTTGTGGCGGTTGATCAGTCGACTTGAGCCCAATATCTTCTTTCTTGGAATAAGAAGTTTTGGTGGGAGGAATCAATGGGCTTGGACCCGAAGTAGGCAGTACTGGAGACTCTACCCTTGTAGAACCTTCATTGAGTTTCTCTGCATCCTTGGTAGTTGAAGTTGCAGTTTTGGCTTTAGAAAGCCTAATGACTCTTCGAGGTGGACTCTCTTTTATATCCGACGCCATAGAAATGAAAGGAGATGGAGTTTTACGACTGGTAATGGCTCTGGTTTTGGTAAAAGGTGGTTCGTTTAGTTGAACTGGTAGTTCTGGTTGTTCAATATTTATTAAAGATGGAGCAAAAGAATTTTTCTTGGAAACTACTGATGGTCTATGAGAAGATGAACTCCTGGCCGACTCTTATACCTATTCTATAATCAATCCACCGGAGAGTCATGTAGTCCAACAACGATTTTGGCCTCTCTTTTCTCTCTGTCTAACTCAGACAAGTTGAGCCAGCTTCCTTTAACTAAAGAAGTTCTTACTATGAACATAAAAATCTTGATAAATATCAGAGAAGTTGAACACTTGTGATAATTCTAATTTTCTCGCTCTAGATTTGAAATTTGAAATTTTTTGTTACTCTAGAAATAGAAATAGTAAAAAAAATCATACTTATACAGCAAATGAATCTACTTGAGTGCTTTACATAAGGAAAGTGAATCGACTAAATAATGATTAAAGTCTATTAACTATAGCCCCATCATTTTCGGAAGTTTAGCTGCATGTAACTAGGAGAAAATAACTAGTAGGTCCATTTAGGAACTAACACGTGTAACAGAGGACTAACAATAAAGTTGCAAATTTTGAACTGATCGGTTGACCCTTCAAATTCACTTCGAAGGCAGATCGGATATTGTTCATCATGATTAGCTCTTCCATTTTTTTTGAAAGAGCTAAGGATCCTATATGATCGATTCAGACATAGCTGGAAGCATACCATTATGATTCTAATATTATCCGAAGGGCATTTCAGATAGATTGAATAAAAGTAAATTAATGAACAACAACTTGAGTGGAACAATGACTTAGCTATGTACCTAGCACCTCAGGTTTTGGGCTTAGGGGCTCGTGTGATTGACCCGACTATAACATCTGAGCAACATGGGCCATGAGTCAGAGAAAAATAGTATAAATACCTCAACCAACATCATTAATAGGCGTTAGATTTTTCTAAGGACAATAAATACAAGCACACACCTCATTTCTCTCACAACCTCTTACAAAAATACTTAATATCAACAAAAAAATGTTTAAAACCCGGTTTTACCCTTGAACCAAGTTTACCATCACGAGACATAATTTTCTTTTTTAATTTCACATATGGATTTGTTCATATCCTTTCATCATGGCCTTCCATTCGCATCAATTCCCACCTCAATGTCCTATAAACAAATCTAAGTCGTATAATTTTCACAAAATTACGGGTTACGATTGTTTTACCTATGGGTACAAATACTCTTTTCTTTCCCTTAATTCATTTTTATCTCTTTTCCCATTGTTACCAGCATTTCTGATTTCGTTTTTACAAGTTTCATTTGTCTTGGTGATTTCTCTTTTAGAAATAAATTTTTACCTTTCTTTGTTTAAATGGATAAAAAGAATCAAGAAAATGATTGTTTAGATAGGCAAAACAAATCTGGCAGGGATGTTTTTCACTCACTCTCTTAATCATTTTAAAAAAAGACTTATTACATTGCAAGTGTAATTAGTTGGATTCTCCATGTCCAGAAAATTATACTAAGGAACAAAAAAGCACTTAAGGCTACTATTCTACTACGAGTTATTGTTCTTCCTCCTTCTTCACTTAAGGAAATAATTATTTTTTTCAATTAGCGATATCAAGAACCTGTTGATTTCAGATGAATAAATCTCAGACAAAAGCTATGAAAAGCTTCGATGATTTTATTAGGTAATAGAAATGACTATTAAATAGTCAAAGATTGAGTACACAAAATGAAACGACATCTAAGAACATAAACTGAAAGGACAATATAAAAAAAATGGAAACACACTTAAAGGACACAAACTTGAAGTGGAGTGTAACTTCTATCTTGACCAAATAAAGCATTAAAGTCCTAATACTTATTAGATACCTCTGCTGGTAGATGCATATGCGTTGTGTCCTTTGCTAGTAGATGCACTATTGGATCCCTCAAATAAAACATTAAAGTCCTAACATTGCTTCCCCTAAACTGAAAGCAATAGCTTCAGTTTATCTTCTCGCAAACTCCAAGATTCTCTCTTAATCGAACAAAAGCTTCCAAGTTCAATGGTTTAGTCAATATGTCTGCAACCTGATCATTAGTACCACAATGAACCAATTTCAAAACTTCATCTTTGACAAGATCCATCAGAAAATGGAACCTAACACCAATATGTTTGCTACGACCATGAAGAATAGGGTTCTTTGATAGTTTAATTGTTGAGCTATTATCACACATAATCATAGTGCAACCTGACTTCATCATACCAATTTATTCTAAAATCCTTCTCATCCAAATACATTGACAAGCACAAAATGATGCAACTATGAACTCAGCTTCAGTGGTGGATAGAGTGACTACCGGTTGTTTCTTTGACGCCCAATAAACTGCTCCTCCACTCAATAAAAAAACGTATCCACTTGTGCTGCATCTATTATCAATGTCTCCAGCATAATCACTATCAGTATAGACAATCAACTCCTCAAACATTCTTTTTTTTGTAAAACACACTGAATCCAGTCGTTCCTTTTATGTACCTTAGCACACGCTTTGCTTCTTGTATATGTTCCTCTCTAGGATCAGACATGTATCTGGTCAATAGACAAACCACAAACATCAGATCAGGCCTTGTCGTCGTGATATACATTAAACTTCCAATGAGTTGTTTATATATTGTGCAATCAACTCTCTTAGCATCACTATCTTTTGATAACTTCACTCCAAGCACAATAGGATTCTTGACATCATTTCGGTTATGCAGATTAAACCTTTCAAGAATCTCTCTAGCATATTTCTTTTTGATGGATGAAGATTCCATCACCATCCTGTTTCACCTCAACACCCAAAAAATACTTCATTTTCCCTAAATCAGTCATCTCAAAATCCTTTTTCATCGATAATTTAAACTCCTCAAGCATATTTTCATATTTTCCCGTGAAGATTAGATCATCTACATAAAGACTAACAATAATAATCTTGTTACCTCCATCAGTTGTCACGAATAGTGTGTACTCATGCTCACACCTTTGAAATCCTTCTCTAACAAAGTATGCCTCAATTTTACTGTACCAAGCTCTCGGGGCTTGTTTTAAACCATATAAAGCCTTCACCAACTTGTAAACCTTGTGTTATTCTCCTTCCTTTATGTATCCTTGCGGTTGATCTACAAACACATCCTCTGTTAGGTCGCCGTAAAGAAACGCACTCTTTACGTCTAACTGATAAACACACCAATTCTTTTGAGCTGCTACAGCTAGCATCGTACGAATAGGACCCAACGCGCCACAGGAGCAAAGACTTCACTGTAATCTACTTCTTCTTGTGCATAGCCTTTGACCACCAATCGAGCTTTGTATTTTTCAACCTCTCCCTTCTCGTTGAGCTTGGTTTTATAAAGCCATTTTACACCAATTCTATTTGCTCAACTTGGATGATTTGTGAGAAACCAAGTTCCGTTATTTTCTATTGACTCCGACTCTGTCTTCATAGCATTAACCCATTTTTCTTCTTTAATAGCTTCGTTGAATGTTACAGGATATTCGCTTGACACAAACATTACAAGACCCGAAACTTATTTTTCTTCCTCCCATCCGGTCTCGTAATCCTGCAAATAAGCTGGTCTTCTTCTGATTCTCTGAGGCCTAAGAGATTCTGCTAGATTCAAAACTTCTTCTTCTCCATTTATTTGCTCTATTTCAGGCTCATGAGTTACTTCTTCAACATTCTCCTCAGCTTCGGTTTCTCTATCCTCCCAGATTAATTGCTCAGCCTTTAATTATTTTATTTTATGTCCCCAATCCCAGCTTTTCTCTTCTTTGAAAATCACATCCCTACTTATAATGACCTTTTTTGTTTTTGGGTTGTATAGGTGATAACCCTTGGATTCGCTGTTTACTCCAATAAGCACACATATGTTGCTTTTATCATCAACTTTTTTTCTTCTCTGATCTGGAACATGGACATGAGCGATACAACCAAAAATTCTAAAGCAATCAACTCTAGGCTTTATTCCACTCCACGTCTCTTCATGTGTTTTTTCTTGTGTCACGGAAGTTGGACTTCAATTTAACACATGTATAGCCCATTTTGATGCTTCCGCCCAAAAATGTTTAGGAACTCCTTTATGATTCAGAATACACCGCACCATATTTATTATTATCTGGTTCTTGCGCTCAGCAATTCTGTTTTGTTGCGTAGTGAAAGTTGTAGTGAGTTGTCTGCTAATTCCGGCTTCCTCACAAAAATTAGTGAACTCATTTGAAGTGAATTCACCGCCTCTGTCCGTTCGTAGACATGGTAACGTTTCTCCACTCTCTTTCTCTACCTGGATCTTGAATCGAGTAAAGAATATAAAAGCTTCTGACTTTAATGACAAAAAATATATCCATACCTTTCTGCTAAAGTCATCGATGAAAGTAAGAATATATCTCTTGTCGGAGTTCGATGCTAGAGAAATTGGCCCACGGATATCAGAATGTACCAGCTGCAACCTCCTTGACGAACGCCACAAACTTTTCTTAGGGATACTCTCACGATGTTGTTTACCAACAAAACAGCTAAGACATTTCTTAGCTTCGTTGGTATCTCTTTCAGCATATTCTGATATTTGAGAGTTCATAAACCCTTGTAACTTAAGTACCCATACCTTCGATGCCAAAGTTTAAGCTCATCCATTGCTGTTATTTTCAAACATTTCTCAGCCGTAAACAAGTTACCTTATGAGGCCAAAATCTTGAACAATTTATTTGTCGTCATTTTTGCTTGCATAACCAGCCCTAACTCCGGATGATAGAGCTTGCATACTTCATGATGTATCAAAATCTCGCAACCCTTTTGTACAAGTTGTCCTAAGCTTACCAAGTTACTCGTTAACTCGGGTATTAGATATATATCTGAAATGACATGAGTCATTCCATTGACACGTAAAGTTACATCACCTTTTCCAATAACAGAAAGAATAGAATTGTTACCGAGTTTTACTGAGGATTGAAACTCTTCATCAAGCTTTGAAAACCATGATTTGTCTCCTGTCATGTGGTTGGAACAACCTGAATCAAGATACCACACAAATTTTCTTTCTTCTGGAACTGGTGTGTACGTCATTAACAAAACATCACCTTCCTCTTCTCCAATCTTTGCATAGTTCGCCTTCTCTTCCATAGGACATTCGTATGCAAAATGTCCAAGTCTGTGACAACGTAAGCATTACACCGTTTCCTTGTTAAATCTACCTCTTCCTCTTCCTCGGCCAAATTGTCTTCCTCTGCCTCTTCAATTTCGATACTCGTATGAAACTTTGAATACCTGTTCTTCTTCTACTATTCTTGGATTTCTCATTTTCTGCTCATCAACAAGTAATGAGCTATGCAAGGTATCGACTGATAAACTGTCAATATCTTTGGATTCTTCAATTGAACACACAATGTAATTGAGGTTTTCAGTCAGAGTTCGCAAGATCTTTTCCACAATTTTGACATCTTGCATATCATCCCCACAGTTTCTCATGTCGTTTGCTACCACCATCACCCTTGTGAAGTAATCGGAGATGGATTCTCCATTTTTCATCTCCAGCAATTCAAACGTTCTCCTCAAGGTTTGTAACTGTGCACGCTTCACTCTTGCATTTCCGTGATATTTGGTCTTCATAGAATCCCACAACTGCTTTGATGTCTCTTTCAAAGTTATCGTCTTAAGAATTTATTTGTCAATCGCATTGAATAAATAATTCTTTGCCTTCAAATCCTTTAACCTTGCATCGGCAAGGATTTTTTTTTTCAGTCAATCCTTCTTTGTTAATTGGTTCATCAATTCCATCTTCCACAACATCAAAATACTCCTTTGACCGAATAAGATTTTCCATAAAGAGACTCCAATGGTCATAATCTCCATCGAATTTTAGTATACAAGGTTTCCCAAAATTACTCGATTCTCCCATCTTTTCTATGTGTTTGCTCTCTTTCTCTTTTAATTTAATGGCTCTCATACCAGATTTGTTGATTTCAGATGAATAAATCTCATACAAAAGCTATGAAAAGCTTCGATGATATTATTAGGTAATAGAAATGACTATTAAATAGTCAAAGATTGAGTACACAAAATAAAACGACAGTTAAGAACATAAACTAAAAGGACAATATAAAAAAAACTGAAACACACTTAAAGGACACAAACTTGAAGCGGAGTGTAACTCCTATCTTTACCAAATAAAGCATTAAAGTCCTAACACTTATTAGATACCTCTGCTGGTAGATGAATCTGCACTGTGTCGTTTGCTAGTAGATGCACTATTGGATCCCTCAAATAAAACATTAAAGTCCTAACAGAACCCTGATTCTTCTAATCGTAAATGTAGGTCAACGAATGTGAAGAATTCTTTAAACGAATCTGAAATGAGAAGTAAAAACTATAAATATTTGTATATTCCAAATAATTACTATTTGAAAAAACTTGAAGACTTGGAAATTTCTTAGGATGTAAATCATTTGATTTCCTGTTATTGGGGAATTCATTTTTATACTTTCTTGACATAGTTATTTGATTTCTCATTGCCCAAACTTGTTAAATTGTTTTGACGTTTCTATAAATTTTTTTAGTCAACTTGTGACCAAATCTCTTCTTTTGGTCATAATCTTGGCACATAGGGTTTATCAACACTTTTGTGTGCCTTATTTTCTTACCAAGGTTAAATTATCTGGTCAAAAGATTAATTCTTTATTTTATATTTTGTTGAATAAATATGCTACAATTCTTCATGATCTTCAGGACTATAACAAAGTAAAGAAGGATATAGTTGTATACATCCTTAGGAACTGGGAGACTGATTTGAAGAAAACAAGGCATCTCTGCACCCGAACTTCGGTTTCCAAATGTAAGTTGTAATCTTTTATTTTATAAGATTGTATGGTATTAGCTTCTTTTATCTTTATATGGTTGTAACTTAGATAATGTTTGTTGAGTTTCCACGATTTCCAATATGTATCTTCAACCAGGAGACTTTAAAAGTGAGAAGCACGCAAAATATGAAATATGTTAGGCTAGTGGAATAAACTTAATTGTTTTCATATTCTTTTGTAACCATTATCGCTCTAGAAAAATTTGTTCATAGTGGTTTGTGTTTAAGTATTAAATTTTGTTGTAACTTTTTTTGTTTGAATCCCCGAGGAAGAGTAATGTGGAGAAACATTATGCTGGGAAAATGTTGAGTATTCAGGTCAAATATATAATTGTCAAGAAATTATCCGTTGTAAATTCTATGATTAGAAAGACTAAAGTCGAAGTTTCATATTGTTTGTAAATTTATTGTTATGGATGTTTTACGTTTGGATAGAAAGAAAAAACTATTGCAAAGGATGAAGCTGAAGTTGAAGAGGAAAATATGTCTTTGGAAAATCATTTTAAAACTTTGGCTGCCGAAGTTAGAGGTTCACATAATTTTAATATTACTTGTGTTTTTTTATTACTTTTGAGAATGAGACTTTGGATCCTTTTGTTGTTGTAGTTGTTCCAAATACTTCTGCAATTGGACCTTTTGTAGTTTCTCAGCCTTCAACTACATAAAAACGTTTTATTGTTGAACAAACTATTTTTTAGTCTTCAACTCATGCAGGTGCCACTGTAAGTCAATTTGCTTCCAAATTGGCTTCTTTAGATGAAGAAATTGTTGAACATGAAATATTTTTTTGTCAATTCCCTTACTCCTCCTCCCTTCAAAGGAATTGCAATACCTGAGGGCGGTACTCATTCTATAAAAGAAGTTTCCAATTGTGTGGAGAAAGGCAAAATGGTTATATTTAAAGTTAGCCTGAAGCCTGACTTCTATGATATGAAAGAGATATAATTTCTTGAGGATAAATGGATGGCTTAAAATAAATACAAAAGTTCTTACACTGAAAGTGTCAATAGTATGCCTAAAAGTAACTCTAAATCACCAAATCCTTCACTTGCAGATGTTAAGACTCTTTTTGTTGATGAAACTATCTTCAGAGTTTCTGTGACCACGATGTTATGGAAAATGAATCTATAAAATTAATGATTTGTTATGTTACCCAATCGGTAAATGGAAGAAAATCCCAAATAAAATGTAGTTAATACTATTAAAGTTTGAAGAAGGCTCAGATTTGAAAGCTACTATTCAAAGTAAAATTAACAGCTAAAGGTCGAGCTTGAAAGATCACTTGATGCTGATTTTTTTTGAAGCATGGGTTATAGAGAAAGACCATAGACAAATGTCAATTGATTTATGAACTTTTACATAAGTTTTTGTATTGTTTCAATTGAGTAGTGTAATAATTCATGTGCATGAGATAATTTCTACTAAACTTGGATATGGTCATTTTTAGAAATATTATATCTACTCAAGATCATATGCTTTATGCATACAAGGATAAACTAAATGCATTTAAGGTTTAGTTGAGTTATGTTGAAGATATTTGGTCTTCCATAGATAAATAGCTTATTGGTATTATATCTTAAACTGAAGCCAAGAGATTTGATTTAAAGAACAACAATTAGATGCATTAGTGGCTAAAGTTAATTGGTTCAAGAATATCTGATTCTAGAATGGTTAGATTAGATCGGAGATGATGTTGCCTATCAACAAAAGATGATTGAAAATACTCGTGCAACTTGGTGGAGTTTAACTCACAATTGGAAATCTTCTAACATTACATTCTTAAAAAATAATAGCCTAAAGACATGGAATAAAGTGATCATTCTCCTAACTCTTGTCTTTTATTAGGATTTTGTAAAAAGGTGCTCAAATTTATGATTTGATTGAACTTGATAATAAAAATATAATATTTTTTAGATGCTTTGAATTCAAATATAGCCAAATGCAATGGTGCTCAAATCGCTAATATTGGAATAGGTGCTTGAAGTGAAGTTGATACTGCTCTAACTAAATGTGTAGTTACTTTTGTTGAAAATGTTTAGCCTTGAACTGTTTTTTTACTATTTTGTTCGTAACACACGGGAGGTATATTTGAACCAAGTTTCCTTAATTTTGAATAATTATTACTTATAATCTTGTTTGATGATTAATTTTGTCTTTTTGTTTCCTTTTTTTAGAAAACTTTGACTCAAGTTATTATGTTTTTATTCTTGAAATGATCAATTTCATTATGCCGAGATTTTTGTTTATAATATTTTTGTTCCTTGTGAGGATGTTTTTTAGAGTTGTCCTAGTTTTTTAAAAGGTTTATGGATTTTTTAAGGTTTTATTCTATTTGTTCAAGATACAAAAGTTTTCTTAGTGCTGGAGGACTATATTTTAATCATCCCAACCTTGTTTTTATTTTTGCAAACTTTATTAATTATTTAGTTTTCCAACTAAACTCATCATTTTATTGACATTTTGGCCTTTGACACTTATAAATATACTTCTACATCTAAATACATGATTAAACTTGGTGTTTTTCCAAGATAAACATTTTATGAAGGTTGAATGACTACTCTAAACCTTATCGCACTAATGAAGTATGAAACGGTACATCATCATTCCATAAATATATTTACAAAACGTAATAAATAAATGACAAGCCAAAGTATGATGATAAAGCTTCAAATGCGCTACATTCTATGATACCAAATTTAATTTATTTTTTTATCACGAAAGTTTTAAGATGTTTGCTTTACTTTGGCTTCAATCGATTAGAGCCCTTCCTAATTTGGGGAAAGTTTGTCGCAGTTTTTTGCATTTGTTATGAAGGAAAACTATCCGTAAAGATTTATCACCTGCTTTAAAACTCCAAACATGAACCTTAGAGTTTTATATGTTTCTTATTAAAGCCTTGTAATATTCTGACCGCAGATGTACTTTGGCCCTTTTTTATTTAAGTAAATATAACTCGATGCTCATGGCTTCTGCATTATTTGTTTCATCATATGTTAAGACTCTGTAAGAAAGCATACATATCTTGGATGGTATTACTTACATCATTGTACATAGTTTGTTTGTTTGTTGATGATCTAAGTGTAGTTATGTATGAACATCAGACTTCTTGTAAAAAAACATTATCTAACTTCATGTAATACCTTTCAATATTGTTTTAATACCATTAATAGTTTTAATCTTGTTTACCTCCATATGTTGTAATGAAACTTAGAATTTCATACTTGTACCATAAACTTAATTTTAGGACATTTATGACTTTATTTACCATACTTTTAACCAGGGTTGTGTTTTTCTTTATTTTGAGAAATAGTATAGAAAAACTAGTCGAAAATTTCTTCCTCTTAGAGCTATTGGTAATGGCTCTACAATATCCAAGACCCATCCATCAAATGTGATTTCTTTTGATATTATTTCAAGTATTACTACCAAGAATTGTATGTATTGGAGTATCATTGGCACGTGTTATACTACTTGACTGTTTTCTTGGCATCTTCCATTATTGTAGGAAACTAATAACTTTTGAGGACAATTCTTGGATAAAGTTCCTTGTAGCCATAATAAGAATTTTATTATTATTTTTTAACTTAACCACAATAAAAACTGCTTCATAAGTACCTAAATAAAAAAGTAGTGGTTTGGTTAGCCCTCTTTTTTACAATATGTCTAAGATCCATACAAATCTCATCGATTTCATCTTAATGTTTCTTGCTTTAATTTTATCTTCACGGAGTATTCCTTCAACAAGATATGTTGATGCAAATATTGATATAAATATAAATATTATCCTACTTGAGGGCTTGCAAGACCCCCAAAGAAGCCAAAAAGTTCGTTATACTAATAAAAGATTCATCGCTCATGAGTTCCATTTGAAATTCTATGCTTTTCTCAACACTCGTCTACTTTGATATAGCGTTCTAGTTGAACCAATAGGTCACCGAAATTCTGAGTTTTTTTCTTTATTATATGATCTGATAGTACACCTCACGTAAATAGCTAGAACTACCACGTCCAAGTTCTCTAGGGTCATCTATTTATTCTATGATGACCTTTATTCTTCTTATTTCTATGCTTTAAGTTTCATTGATGATGCATAACATTACCTTGAAGTCTTTTGATTTTATTTCACTATTATTTTATCATTTTTTGGGTATCTAAGGCATTGATGGACAATCAAAACTACGGCGTGCATTTAATATAGCAAAGATCAACCTAATATAATATTGTATGAGTAAATTGCCTCTACCACCCTGAATAGACATTGTAAATTCCTCATATATTTTTGCCTTTTGTACATAACATTAGGTTTAGTTCCCCTAGTAAATTTGCATTTGACCTGGTGAAACCAATCAAGATTCGTTGAGTTGGGCTTAGCACCGACGTTTCTCTTATTCAGTCATAAGTGCCTTACAAAGTATGTTTCCTGAGCTTATAGTGTCTATTATTACACTATTGAATTCAAATCCGTCTAACACTATTTTTATTAGTCCGACATCACTGTGTAGTGTTCTTACTCATCTTAAGTTATCATATGTCAATGCTAGCATGAGATTTTGGTTTCAGAAAAAATATGGGGAACTTGATACTCCACCTCTAATTCATCAACAAATAATTTCCTTGACTTCTTAGAAATTTAAGAGTATGTATCTCATCATGTAATTGTTTCTATTAATTATATGTTGGGGTCGTAGTCTATATATTTTTTCTCTTCTACTATTATAATTACATTATTGTCTAACGCTCTTTGCTCTTCAGCTGGAGCCAAGTTTTGTTTTGGCGCTGCTTCATGTGAAACTTGTCTCGTTCCATTCATTTTCCTTTTCTGAAGACAATATTTGAGTTTACTTTCACCCTCTAGACCTTGGACTTGATCCTGCAAAACCTTACAATCTCTGCTCAGGGGCTCGATGTTATTGTTGAATTTATAATACTTATTTTTGTCTTTATGATCTCATGCCCTATGCAACTTCTCAGACTTTGATATTTAAGAACATCTTTGGTCTTCTTGTAGATTTCTCATAGGTTCTTGGTCAGCTCTATGAATGACCTTCTTGATGGATAATCAGGGCCTTCTACTACTGTTTCTTTTGTAAAAAAAAATAGATTTTATTTTGTAATCTTTTCCGTGATTGATTCTTGGCCTGACGGAAATTATAACATTTTTGTTCGTGTATGTTTTAATTTTTTTGTTAACTTGAGTCGTTGTTTCATTTTTGGTAGTGAGAGATTGGTGAATAGGTCATTAGAGTTGCAGTGTCTTCATCTCTTTTAAATCTAGCAACCTCATCTACTTTGATTTAGCGTTCTAGTTGGGCCAGTGAGACACTAAAATCAAGAGAGGTTTTTTCATTATATGATAAGAAATTGCACCTCGTGTAAACAACTACAACCACCAATTTGTGGCAGTCTTAGAACTGGTACCCACGAATCTCTGGGTGTATTCCTAATACTTTTATTGGGCCTTTATTTTTAGCGAGTTATGTAACCCTGTCTTTTTTTATCACATTAACACCTAATATATGGTTTCCGAAGGCTTTCTGAAGAATTTTATAGCTCTTAATGCATCATGTTATGAGACTATTAAGCCAGTGCATGATGCTTTCTTTGAACTTCATTGAGAATGCTTTACAATTTATTTGGTTATTTCGTTGTTAAATTGCTAAATGGGATTCTTTAGGTCTCATTTTTCGTAGTAATTATCCATTTTATGGTTATTGATGTTTAGCGACATAATACCATACATGATGTCCGAGGTTAATGGAGATTCTTCGTAGAGCATATTGTAAATGATTGGCATTGTTCATGAAGGGGTATACCTATTGATACCTTGGTCTTTGTAATTTTTTTCTTGCGAGGTTTGTATTATTCTGGTTCGACATAGTAGGTTGAAAACCATGAAAGTATTAGTTTTGGTACTCTTGGTATTGATTTCCCATGGATCTTGGGTAGGTTTGCATTTTCTCATATCGGGCCCGTATGTAACCCTAGTTGAAATTTGGATAGGTATGTGCAGAATTCTGCGACGCTGGTAGTACTTGAGATTGTATTTTGTGAATTTTTCGCTGCTCAACGATTTTTTTGTAGCATCCAAACCTGAGATGTTGGACCCTACTACTGTTTAGGTGGAATCTATGGATAGGTCCCAAGAACCTGCTGAAAATGTAGCGATTGCACATGTATTTGATGGTACCCAGCCTGCTGTGTAAGGTGTCAACATACATCGATTTTATAACTGGGAAGTCCAACATACGAGAATCTTCTGAAAGCTAGCCGAACACCATGTTATGCTGGGAAGTTGGTATTTCGTTTATAACCGTTGGACAATAGTATAACCTTTGTTTTTCCCAATGTAGGACTGTTCTCGCTTTTGAATACTCCTGTCACTTCTGTCATACTTTGATGTTGTTGTTCTACTTCTTCTCTTTTTCATGTGACTTTGTCGTCGTTTCCAGTTCTCGTTGGATAACTCTCGGTACAAGTTTTTACTTTCTTCGTTCTTTGTTTTTGTTAAAATGGAGTTTCTTCCTCTAAGTGATGATTTTCAAACGATTCAACGTGGAGCTTGTCGCATCCTTTCCTTCTTGTTTTTCTAAACACTAAACAACAAATTTGACTATAGAAATTTGAAAAATAATCTCTGCCTGCATTATACTGAAATTGTTAGTTTCTTATTCCCTCAGTAGTTGTGCCCGTCGTTCAAATTTCGTGGCTAAGATTGCAGGAGTTTCGGGGGCTAAGAGTTGACTTCAAACTCTCCATCTATTGACGGATCAAACAATTCTGCCGAATTTTCCATTAGCTAATTTCAAGTTCTTATTGCTTTTAATTAATTTGTTAGAAAATTTTGATCTCTACAAACGGCATCAATTGATGGAACACAAGTTTCCAAAAAAAATCTAATTTTGTCTTTAAGCGAAAGGTTAGGAAAAATCAATTTGACAAAGATGATAAATATTAAAAAAAACAAAAGACCAATTTATTCATTATTTTTTTACTTTATCTATAAAATTTAAGATACCATTTTTTTTTGTGTTAAAAGCATTAAAATTAAAAATTAAAGGTTCATACAAGGATTTGGAGTATTCCCCTCCGATTACTTCTACAAATGACTTAGAGTAGTTTTTTGATATAATAGGAAATAACATAAACTAAACAATCGAAACGTGAGAAAAGGGAGGTCTCGTCCGTGACAAGTAGACCAGTGAGTAGCTCAATCAGCTAGACATCTGCATCAGCATCCGCAATCAGCATCCGTCAAAGGAGTGTCAGGTCACTAGCTGTATGCTACAAGGGATCCCTGCAACAAATGAGGATTATCAATAATAATATTAGTAAGTCCAACCAGTCTTGGTTCCTTGGAATCGAAACCGAAGATCTGAGAAAATTCGGTGGGAGACCAAAGAGGCGGGGGCCGGAGGGGAACCAAAGGTTCTTTGGTTCCTCTCCTTCCATACGTGGTAGATTACCGCGGCGAAGCATGAATGCCAAATGGAGAGGTTTCGAGATGGAGACCAATTTGACGCTTCACAAACCCAAGACTGCCAACAAGAAGCGAGAATGGGGAAACCTAATCTAGAACTTGCGTTTGCCCAAATGCTCTGAGTGAAAGTACAATCATAGAGTAGATGAGGGATAGTTTCATTATCACAGCTGCAAAGCATACAATGTGCTGGGATGTGGTAATCCCAACTGAGCAGCTTGTCTTTGGTGACAAGCTTGCCCGAAATAGCGAGCCAGAGAATGAAAGAATGTTAAGGAATATTGAATTTGTTCCAAACTAACCATGCGTTTAAAAAGAATACAATCGGCTAAATATAAAGTAAATGTGTTAATTGATATTATCCTTGTTAAAAAATTTAATTTACCATAATTTTAAATTTTAATGGTATGAATTATTTATTCCCTGGTAATAAGAAGTTTTATTTATAAAAACAAAACTAAAAAAAGAGTGTAAACGTTAAAGAAGTAATATAAAAACAACATAAAGATTATTTCTTAATATGTGTACCTAAGCGAAACTTATTAAAGGACTTTACAACATTTTTTCTTATATTTTATGTCATTCATATTCTTTGAGATTTCAGAATCCTGAATCAAAGAATTATGTTAGGAAATTTATACAATCTTCGATAGTTAGTATCCAATGACATTACGAATTAGATATTCTCGATATTCCTTCTTAGGCAGATTTCATTGGAGAGTTGAATCAGCTTTCTTGTAATGGCTTTTCTACGCTATACAGAAGTCGGAAAGGATCAGAAAATATACCTATTACTTAAGCCAGTAATGGCACCTTGTGATGGTGGTAACGGCTGCGGAGAAAGGGTTGACCCAGAGATGAACGAAGGAATCGAAACAGAAACAGTGACGTTTTGGACAGTGTGTCCATACTGTTATGTTGTTTCTGTATATGAGAAGGTGTATAGGGAATATTGCTTGATATGCCAGAACTGCCGCAAGCCATTCACAGCTCTGGAAATTGATCCGCTGTCGAAGGAAACGATGGTGAAGGGGAAAGATGAGTATTACTGTGCAGTAGGGTTTGCAAGTTAGTTTATCAATGGGATGGTTTGGTCACTGACAAGCAACCCAATGGAGAAAATAGTAAGGATGTTAATTCGGACAATATTGTGGAGATGGCTGATGGTGGTGGGGAGGAGGTGAAAGAAACAGTGGTGAAAAGAAAAAGGAGAGTGAAAACCCTGGCGAAGAAGAGGAAGAGACGAAGGCTGTTGACTTCTTTAAAGGAGTGATGATAAAATTCTTCAGTTTTGCAGCCCAATATCAATTATAATTCTTGTTCGGTAACATCGGAATGTTTTTCTTAAGAAGTTGATTGAACGCTTTACGACTACCGTCTGTTTGAAACTTTAGTAATTGGAAAGAACATGACTAGTCTCTTCTTACAATTGCTGAGTATTTTAATCAAAGATCAGTGGAGATGGCAATTTTATGGGATATGGGGTTTATTTTTATTATCCGTTATGTTCGGAGTTTATTTTTTTTGGTTTTGGATATTATATCGTGGATATCCATTCGTAAAAATTAATATATATTCGGAGGAAATCCGCAACTGCTATCCATTGAATATACACGGGTAAACTTTCAGTCTGACGCAATAGTCTGCAAACCAACGCCAGAAAGTAAACCACACAAGTTTGATAAGGTCAAATCAAAAAAAGCGTTTGTACGATAATATCTATTTTAATTTTTTTTTATGATAATATATATTTTGTTTACGTAATATTTATGCGGAGTGATTTTTGTAATCGACTGTTAGAGAAAGAAATTTATATATATTTATGAGATTTTTTTCTTGGTTACAATCATATATATATATATAGAATGATTTCTGTAATTGTCAGATTCTTGCTTTAGGATAGGTGAAAGTTTAAATTTTATTTGCAAGAGTTTTGATTTATAGTCTGACCTTGTGCCTCTTCCAACTCATAGGAAGGAATGTCACATATTAGTTTATTTCCTTTAGCTTTTAGGCTTTTTTTAGGTTTTGTTACGGTAGCCGATATAATTAGTTTTAAAATTTGTGACATATATTATTGTATAATTTTCATTTATAGACATTTGTTTGAGTTTTTTTTAACAAACTACATCCAAATATATACTTTTTTCATGAACAAACTAGTGGATAATACATCTTTATTAGGGGAGACCATGCATTGCCTAAATGAGCTTAAGTATATTTTAAAGAGTTGGAATAAATAGGGCGGTTACAAAAGCTCAAAGAAATGGAGCTGAATATCAAGAATTTTATCAACCCTAATCTTCTTCTTCTTCAGCCTTCTACTCTGATTCTCGCTTGATCATGGAAGAATGAGAGTGCTCATCTCCAGCTTGTAGATCTACTGATCTCAACATCAACATTCCACCATTGCAGAAAACTCTGACTGATCTTCCAAAGATCAGAAAGAATCCAGTATATGATCCTGTTACAAGCAAGAATTCATTATGAGTTATAAAAAGCTATGCTAATTTGTTCAAACCCAAGCTTCTTAACATATGCCATGATAATGTTATAAGAAATTTCGATAAAGATTTCCCTGTATTGTCATTAAATCTATATATAGAGAGAGATTAAAATCTAACTCAAAACACACACTGGTAGGCAAGTTTGCTACAGGCAGACCAAATTATAACTTAATTAAGGAATTCTTTGATCGACTCAGGTTCATAGGAGAGTTCAATATCAGCAACTATGATTACAGGCACATATTTATTGCATTCAATATGGTGAAAGACCTAAAGAAACAATGGCGCAGGAATGTATGGATCATTGGGAATAAAACTATGCGTATCTTTAAGTGGGGACCTTATTTCAACCCCAAATATGAGAATCTCGTCACTCCGGTGTATATCAATCTTCCCAAACTCCCAGATTTTATGTTCAATGAAGAAACAATTCTGGAGGTTTCTAAGAGTTTGGGTACTCCTCTAAATATATAGGTTCTTACGAAGAATCATGCTAAGTTTAACTTTTGCAGAATATGGATGGAAGTTATTATTTCTATGCCTATGCCAAAGAAAATGTGGATAACATTTTCCCAAGAAGGTTTTTGGCAGAGATTAGAGTATAGAAATTACCCAGAATATTGTAAGAAGTGCTATCACCTTGGGCACTCTGAAAATACTTGTAAAAAATTCTACAACCCGATCCCTTTTGATGGTCCTATGGTGGTGAATGAACCCAAGAGTATTGAGGAAGTTGACAACACAGCCCATCTGATCTCTCCTGCACAAAAAATCAAACCAATTGTTGTTAATTTTGATACTGACAAACAAAAGGAAAATATTACGGAGAGTGAATCTACAGATTGCAATGGAAAACATCTGGAGAATGTTGAAAGTTTAAAGCTCTCTACGACTGGTCACCAATTACCTTTTTGTGTAGAAAGATCTGAAATTATTAAAGCTTTGCATATAATTAATTTGGGCCTTAATCACACAAATGTTGGTCTTCATGATACAGTTATTGAAGTCTCATCCCTTACTATGGAAACAACTGGCAGTTTTCCTCCTTCTCCTAGAAAAAGTAGTAAATATATTAAGAAAACAGACCATAGAAAATTGAAGAAACTGAAAGTTACAAACTCAATGGGCCTGATCAATCGTAAAGTAATGCAACACAAAAGTGTTGCTAAACATCCTAAATCATTCAAATGACCATTTCAATACTAAATTGGAATGTTCGTGGTTTGGGGAATAAAGAAACATTATCAAGGATCAAATCTTTAAAAAACATTTGTTAAACCATATTTTCTGGCTCTTCAGAAGCCTATGATCAGTAATTCTAAGCTTGACTCTATTTCAAGGAAGCGGGGATTTTATGGTTACACTCACAACATCAGCAATAAGGTTTCGGTTATGTGGAAGGATGACTATAAAGTGGATATTGGTTTGGTTTATTTTGGGCTGGGGGTAACTTTGTAAAGTGTTTTGTAAAGTATTGAGTATTAAGTGTTTGGTGTATTGAGTAGTGAGACAAATGAACAACCTGGTTGTATTAAATGTTCATTACCCATGTTAATGAGAGTGGTTGGGGTATTTATACCCTTAATTAACGACCCATGGGCTTACGAGTCAAGTTATGAAACCGGGTCAAGTTTAAGGACCCATTAATCTTTTAAGTAGATTAGCACATAGCTTAGTCAAAAGGTGTTTAAGTGTTATTACTTTTGTCCTGTTCGGATAGTTCAGTGGCATGTTATTTTCTGAATTGCCCTTGTTCGGATACTGAAGTGGGCTGTGTCTGGATAATCCGACCTCATCATATATTATCGTTGATGATGACCAGTTTATTCATCTCAACATAAAGCAGAAAGATCTGACTAAGGGGTTCAGGGTTTCCGTGATCTATGCTAAGTGTACTAGAATTTTAAGAAGTATCATTTGGGACGAGTTGAGAGCTATGGAGGATGGTTCTATGGAATGGATTGTATTGGGGGATTTCAACACAATAGCTATCTCTGATGAGCAGATCCATTTCATTTCTAACTGTGCATTGAGTATGGAAGAATTCAATAACTTTATTCTAGACTGTAATTTAATTAATGCAGGTTTTCCAGGAAGTAAATACACATGGACTAATTGGAGACAGTGGAGGGGTTTAGACAGGTTTATGTACAATGATAATTGTTTGAACTATTTTGAAGCTACAAGTGTGACTCACCTATCTAAAACTTGTTCATACCATTCTCCTATTGTGGTATTTATTACTACTATCCCTTCAAAGATCAGATATTCCTTTAAATTTCTAAATATATGGGTTCTACATATTGGTTTCTAATGGCTGGTGGAATCTAATTGGGCTGTTGAGGGTCAGGAAACTCCTATTCAAAGTTTTTGCTTTAAATTGAGAAGGCTTACGGATGAGTTGAATGTGTGGAATAAAACTGTGTTTGGGAATGTGTTTGATTCCACCAAAAAGATGGAAGAGAAAATAAACTAGAAACAAACTAACTACCAAAATACTAAATCTATTGATGATATGATAGTTCTTGAAGCTGCCAGGGAAACTCATCTTAGTTTGTTGGCAAAGGAAGAAGAATATTGGGCTCAAGAGACTCATTCTACTTGGGTTAGAAATAGAGAAATGAATACAGCTTTCTTTAACAGCTTTCTGAAGAAAAGGATAAAAACATATAGAATTCTCAGGATTTGGGATGGATTCAAATGGCTTGAGGATCCTAATGATATGGGTGATTCTGCAGTTGAATTTTTCAAAGATCTTCTCTCTGACCAGCCTAATCCATAGAAGTTGGACTTCATTCCTAAGTTAGTAAGTGAGGAAGACAACAATAAGCTAATGTCTATACCTTCTGAGGCTGAAATCTATGAAATTATAAAGAATATGAGTCCTACCTCAGCAGCTGGTCCTGATGGCTATAATGGGAAATTCTATAGAGACTGTTGGCCTATTATTAAAAGAGATCTATGTGAGGCTATTGCTGAGATGTTTCAAGGGAATTCTATTCCTAAAGGAGTGTTTGTAACTGTGTTATGCCTTATTCCTAAAAATAAATCTCCTACATCTTGGAAGGAATTTAAGCCTATCACTCTAACTACTTTCTTTAATAGTGTATTGTCTAAAGTTAGCAATAGAAGACTCTCTAGGCTGCTTCTTAATCTAATCTCAGAGGAGCAAGGTGCTTTTGTGGCTGGTAGGTCTATACATGAAAATATAATGATAACTAATAAGCTCTTACATGATATAAACATCAAAACGACGGGAGGTAATATCCTTATTAAAGTGGATATGGACAAAGCCTTTGATAGGATAGATCATACCTTTCTTCTCAATATGTTGGCATCATTTGGATTCAGCAATGGGTTCCTTAGGCTAATTGATAAATGTGTGGATAATTCGTATTTTTTAGTTCTGGTAAATGGTGAAGTCAAGGGATTTTTAAAGTCCAATAAAGGTTTAAGGCAGGGTGACCCACTGTCACCCAACCTGTTTATTCATGGTGAAGAGTATCGCATAAGGGGTTTAAAGATACTCTCCAATGATCATCCTAATACAAGATATAAATGCAGAGGTTCAATGAACATACCATGCTTGGGCTTTGCAGCCGATCTCCTCATATTCTATAATAGATCCTCTCATTCAGTCTTAAAAATCTCCAAATCGTAGCATCACTCTGAAGACATATCTGGTCAATTGGTGAATAAGAGTAAATCAATGTTTATTACGTCATAAAATCTCTTACCTCAGAGGATTTCTAATTTGGAGAACATTTTGGGCTTCAAGAACTCTTCCATTCCATTTAAATACCTGGGAATAACAATGAACAACAATCACAGGGTTAGTAATTTTGAAGAGTTGATTATGAAGATCAGGAAAAAGATAGCAGCATGGGACCATACTATTTTATCATTTGGAGGGAGGTTAACCCTTGTTTAATCTGTCCTATCTTCATATCCTATTTTTTATACCCAACACACAGTCATTTCTAAGATAGTTGATAAAAGGATTGAAGAGCTATACAACAAGTTCTTATGGGACTCTAAGGTAAACAAAATGGCTATTAATTGGGTCCAATGATCTAAGATTGGGAGAAGGTATATTCGTACAAATTGTGGTACAACTTCAGAAGGCAGAAGTCCCTCTTGGCCAGGCTAATATATACCATTTATTGTAGCAATACTCATCCTTTAACTGCTGCTAAACCTCCTAAATGTTCAAAAATTTGGCAAAGGCTCTAGAAAGTCAGAGATAAAGCTAAAAGGATTATTATTTGGCAAACGAAATCGGGTAACATGGATTTTTTATTGACAAATGGGTAACATAAACAATTTTGTTGGTCTCAAAGTTAAAGAATTCTGGAAAAATGACAGTTGGGATCTATCTAGAATTGAGAATGTTGTGGACTCTTCTAATACCCAAAACATTCTCAAGATATCTCTCTCTAGTAGTGAAGATGATATGGTCAACTAGTCTCTAAGTCTTGATGGGGTGTTCAGCTCTAATTCAACTTGGAATACAATAAGGAAAAAAGGTAATAATTCTAACCTCTATAAGAAGACATGGAATAACGCAACTTCTCGAAAATACTCATTTCTCTTGTGGAGGGATCTCCTAAACTTGCTTCTTGTGGATTCTATGATGTAAAACAATAAAATTCAATTAGTCTCTCGTTGCCAGCACTGTGATAGCAGTGAAAATATAAAACATATATTTGTTAGTTGTCCAAAAGGCACGGGACACTTGGAATTACTTTGCTGCTAGCTTTAACATTCATCTCTCTATAACCATGACTTTAACTCATCTTATAAGGTCTTGGTATTATTCTTTTAAGACTGAGGTACACATTCGGTCTATTTTACCTTCTATTATCATGTGGGTCA
This sequence comes from Limnanthes douglasii subsp. nivea, assembly GCA_036936605.1. Taxonomy (NCBI): domain Eukaryota; kingdom Viridiplantae; phylum Streptophyta; class Magnoliopsida; order Brassicales; family Limnanthaceae; genus Limnanthes; species Limnanthes douglasii. The sequence continues at coordinate 173,291,588 of JAUPFV010000005.1, forward strand.
TCTGGTATGCAAAGAACAAGAAAAAGCACGAAGATAAAGAGCTCACCTCTATCGATATGATCAATTACGCTATTTACATTGTGACGGGAATGGACAGAGCTAAGCTACTCAAACTAAAATTCTATGGGTAAGGATGATAGAATTGGGGTTCCAATTGTTCGTCTAAACCAGTTAAACAAACCAGTGATTCAGGTCTCGCTTAAATGGAAGAATCCTAAGATTGGGAGATTCAAATTGAGCACTGGCGGTGCATGTAATAGTTCAGGTGAATCAAGTGGAGGAGGGGTTTTAGGAGACAGTCATGGAAAGGTGGTTTTTGGTTAAGGCCGTTTGTATTGTAAAAGGATTCCTATCGTAGCTGAATGTGGAGTAATGTTAGATGGTTTAGGTCTTTGCTACTCAAAAGGGATTACAAGTTGGACATCAATACACATTCTCTTATCCTTGCAGAAATATTTCTCACAGGAAAGGCTCTATAGTTGCTTTCGGGCATTGTTAACTGCTGTCATAAACTGTTATCTTCAAACATGGTTTTGAGTCATGTTTTTAGAGAACAGAACGATGCAGCCAACTGGGTTGCGAATGATACGTTGAAGGCTTAGAAAACTATGGATTTCACCAATCTTCAAGATCCAACAAGGCTTAGTGTCATTACTTTTCTTGAAGAATTGAGAATCGATTCTAAAGATTGAGAGGAGGGTCTTACCTATTTCTCTTTCTTCTTCTGATCTTCATCGATCTAGGTTTCTGCGATTTCTTCAGTAATTCAAGTCTTCATATCTAATGGGTTTGTTTTTACGTGGAATTTAGTGGTAGATATCTTTGAAGTTTAGATGGAAGCTTCTTGTTACTGTTTTGGCAAGGCTCTGATTTATTTGTGGGTTTTTGATTATTGTGAGTTCCAACATGTAGGGTTTTGAAATGGTAAGTGAAGATTTGGTTCCGATTCAGTCTAGAATGAAGATATGGCTTCAAGAAGGTTCTGATTGTTGATGGATTTTAGAAAGAAATTGGGCTCGAAGACGAAAGAGGCAAGATATTTTTGGTTTTGTGACTAGTTCTGTCTCTTTGAAACCCTAAGTACCAAACTATGGTACTTTTGGAACTCTTTAATTTTATAGATATAATAATGCAATTTGAGGTTAAAACAAGAGCTAGAATAAGTTTGTAAGTTTTTAACAATGACCATAGATGTGTTATCCCCGATTAAGGGCGGTAATGTTGCTCCGAGCCGGCCCAAACTGGTCCAACCCGGTCTAATCTGGTCGGGTTTTGTTTAGTCCAAACATTTCACGGGTCGGGTATGGATTTTTAATTTGTCCAACCAGACCCGACCCGCAAATATAAACTATATAAAAAAATATTTAAAATTATTGTAAATTTATAAAATATAACTAAAAAATATACTTACTAATTACTAAAAGACTAACATTTATATGTTTTCCAATAATATATCGTCTTTGATTAATTATTATATTATATTTAGAGTCAATAATATATTTATTAATCATATTTTTTTCCATAAATTTTAAATATATTTCTTAAGATCTTTCCCTATATATACTTCCAATCCTATTGTGTTTCAAGTATGTTGGTTTAAATTTTTTTGTCTTAAACTTTTATTTTAAATTAAAAATAAAGTCAAATTTGAGCTGGTTGGATCGGATCGAGTAGGTATTTTTTGGACCCACCACCATTACTATATAAGCAATGTATCATTTTTTAGGAGAATGTAAAGAATTATTATTTATTATTATTCTTAACAACTTCTCTCTAAGAATTCTCGTGTTTCTTTCTCTAGAATATGATTCTCGTAATATCTTATATTAAATAGCCCTTCATATAATTTTGGAACCATCATTGGCAACCACAGTGGGAGAGATTCGGTACCCGAATTCGATTTCCAAAACCACACAAAAAGGTTAAGTATAATTAAGAATTCTTAGAAGATATTAACACCAAAATGCAAGCGAAACCCGCAATCAGAGTTGAGAGTTTAGTTTTCCAAGTTGTGTTCGTAGTATAGCAGTTTGAAGAGAAACAATACGATGATCGGTTTATCGAAGAGCAACTCAAGTAGTCTGCTCTGGTAGCATATTGTAAAGAGGTGTTGGAGAATATTATGAAACTTAATGCTGAAAATGATGCAATGATAAGAGCTATGAAGGTCTGGTCAGAGGTCAGAATGGAACAATCTTCTCAAGGTAATGAAATCGATGATGGTCATCGGTTAAAGGAGAAACGAAAAGAGAAGATGCACCAAAGTCGTCATACCTAAAATATTAAATACAAGCACCTTATTTCTCTCCCTACTCTCTACCAAAATTTAATACCATATTACCTAAATATCTTCCATATTTATCCCTAAATTATATTCCATCATCACCAGATTGGCGACCACAGTGGGGCCATGAGTTTCCTTGATAACTATATTCATAACCATAGTTGCAGATCGTACTTCAGTGGTGGATTCCACTTCGTAATTCTTTGAGTCATGGATCTCGATATGGAAGAAATCCCCCTTCTTGATAATGATTGGATAAGAGGTGAAAATGAGTGTGCTACTATTCACATGTCAATCATAATATGGAGGGAATATAGTTCACGCAAGACAAACCGGATCAACTGATAGCTGAAATTGATGCTGTAAGGGTCCAAAGGAAATCTGAATTAGAACTAAAATAGAAATTCTCTATGGGATGTATTGTGAAAGAAGAGTCGTGCAACAACTCAAGAAATGATCAAAGTGATAAAATCTCTAAAGGCTCACATAAGTTCAAAGAAAGTACATCGAGCTAAGCAGTTAATGAATACATCAGACTTTGTTGAAAATTCTCCCACAGGTCTGATTCGGATAATTCCACTTATTCTTCTAGTAGTGACCACGAAAGTCAAAAGAAGAAACAAAGGTTAACAAAGAAACATTATAAGAAGAGAGGTAGGGAAGGCAAAATGAAAAAGGAAAAAATACTAAGGGAAAGCAAAAAGATCAACAAACCACAAACCTGATAATTTGTTAAGTGATCAGTTTTCTATCAAATCTGAACCAGGTATCTTTGGAACTCTTGATGAAGACCATATGTTTAGCCGTTTCCATAACTGGAGACAATCACCTTTGTCTTCCAAGATTCTCTCTGGATATTTGCCCAGGTGTTTTGATAGTTCTAAAATGGATAAATACGATGGTTGGTAAAGACCCCCATAATCACCTTGAGCCGTTCAAGAATTTCATGATGAACTTTAATGATGATGATGATAAGCAGTTATGCCAGGTCTTCTCGCATACTTTTAAAGGGATTTATTTAAAATGGTATAACAGTTTACCACAAGGGTCTATTAAAATCTTCGATGTGTTCTGGAAGTCTTTCAGGAGGCAATTGGTGAGAAGTAAAGATCTTAAAGGGAATGTTGACACTATCATTCACTATGCACAAGCAGAACTAAATAAATCCTCAACAGACTACATCAGCCGTTTTGTAAATACGAAGAACGGATTGACAGATTGTTTCGAGCACGTAACCATTGCTTCATTAAGGCAAGGTTTAATGTCGGTTAAGTTAGCTGATTCCGTAACTCGAAAGAGAGCTATGACATGGGGAGGATTATTGAACCATGTCAAAAATCAAATCACAATGGAGGAAACTAAAAATTCTAGAATATCGGGCCAGAATATGTCTGCTTCAACAACTTTAATCCTTCAAGCTAGTACTCAATCCCATGCCACAATTAGTTATCGGCTTAAAGACTCTGGACATGGTTCACATCGGCCTAGGAAAAATCAGTCAAATCAGGGCCAACGATCTAGACCAATAAGAAGTAAGTGGGTCCAACCGGAATGGTTTGCTGAACTAAATATAAATGTGTCTGCCATTTATGACAAAACTAATAATTATGTGCTTTTTCGAAGGCTGGTACAAATTCAATGCCCAAGGGAAAATCGGAATACTTGTTTCTGTAAATATCATAACGATGTGGGTCATGATACTCAGAATTGCATTGCTTTTAAATAAGAAGTACACAATTTGATTGATAAATGAAAGCTTTCCGCTTTTGTCAAAAAGAAAGGAGGTAACAGGAAAGTCAACATTCATTCTCATCTTAGTGCAAGCACAACACCAACAACATCACTAAATGTTCCGAGGAAGAGTATATGGGCCTCTAGACAAGAAGATGTTATGATGATTGTGGAGAGATTTAATGTAGACATGGAGTATTTAGACCCTGATCTAGATCAAAACCAAGTTGGGGTGATAGTGGAAAAAACAACGACAGTGTCTAATCTATGCAACTTCTTTGGATCTTTAACCGTTTTTAGGGGGAGATACCATGACTGCACCTGCAAGAAGCTCAAGAAAAAGACATATAAATAGCCTGACTACTAAGTTAGAATGGAAAACGTCTACACATCTTTATCAGGGACTCACTCTATTCATTGTCTTTGATGAAGATGACCAGATTAATATTGCAGGCCAACATGAAAATGTTGTGGTAATAGGAGCATCCATTCAGGGAAATGATATACGTCGAATCTTGATTGAAACGGATACTACGAAAAATATTATATTTCTATAAACCTACAAACAAATGAAGAATTCCTCAATCATTCAATGTTTGGATAGGATCATTTAAGGATTTACTGGTAACTCAGCCGATGTGATTGGGGAGTTTGCAGGAGAGGTCTTATTGGGAAAAATTCTATTCAAGAAGTTAGTAAGAGTTTTGTACATAATAGTTGATTGTCCGATGTCGTACAATTATATATTGATAGGTCTGGCTATCTAGGATACATGCAGTAGCATCCATAATTCACCAATGTTTAAAATATATCGTGGGAGGCCCAGTAGGCATCATCCAAAATACTCAAAAGATAGCCCATGAATGTTATGTCACTGCTCTTGCTCCAAAATCATTAGAAGCAGTGGAGGTTGACAAAGAATAGCAATTAGTGAACCCTTCTGCCAAATCAAATAAGATAAATGAATAAAGGGAGGCGCCTAGTACAATAATCTCAATTGAAGAAGCTTATATCCATCGCTTAGCAGAAGGTAAAAATGTCAGGATCATATCTAAATTACCATTAAAGTTAAAAGAAAAATTATTATTTTTTATCTAATAATCTGCATATATTTGCGTGGTGTAACGAGGATGTAACTGGAGTACCAGTCATCGTGTTTAGTCACAAACTATCCGTTTGATTCGATGATGGGCTACTGGTACAAAAAAAAGGTTTTTTCCCGATATAACTCTGAAGTGAGAGTCCAATAAGTAGATCGACTAACAAAGGTAGGACATATTAAATAATATCAATACCCTCTCTAGACATCAAGAATAAAAATAGAGAATGTTGTATGCGTATTGACTTCACAAATATCAATAGAGGTTTCCCCAAGGATCCTTTCAATTATCCCGGATAAATCAACTAGTAAATTCTACATCAGGGAACAAGTTATTGTCGTTTATTGATGCTTTTTCTAGGTATAATCAGATACAAATGGATTCAAATGATCAAGATCACTACTTTTATGACCGATATGGGGCTTCATTGTTATAAGGTAATCCCTTTGGGGTTGAAGAGTGCTAGAGCCAATTTTCAACGACTAGTGAATAAATCATTTGCTAATCAGATCGGAAGAAACGTAGAAGTATATATCAACAATATAATGGTTAAATTCTCTAAGGAGGAAGATCACATATTAGATATCCAAGAAACTTTTTATAACTTGGAAGCCATGAATTTGAAATTAAATCTTGAGAAATGTACATTTGGGGTCAGATATGGTAAAGTTTTGGGTTATATTATAAGTGAAAAAGGGATTCAAGATGACCCAGATCTGTTCAATCTTTTTTGGTCATGGATCCACCTCGGAATACTAAAAAAATCCATATATTAACTCGAAGATTGGAAGAATTAAATCTGTTTATTTCAAGATCTTTAGACAAATATGCTCAATTTTTCCAAGTTTTAAGACATGCTAAAAAAATTAATTAGTCTCCAATTATGATCAAACTATCCTCGAAATCAAAAGACACTTATCCTCACCCAAAACTTTATTCAAACTTGTTGATTGGGAAAGACTTTATATGTATCTAGCAGTATCAGAGTATGTTGTAAGTACTGTATTGGTGCGAGAAGTTGATAATTATCCCCTCCTTGTTTATTATATGAGCAAAAGTTTGTTAGAAGTTGAAAAAAGATACTTAAAATTAGAAAAATTCTCCTTAGCATTGGTGATAGCATCTATAAAAATGAGACCTTACTTTCAAGCAAATTTTATTATAGTTCGAACTTCTTTTCTATAAAAAAATGTGCTACATAAGTTTGATATATCAGCAAGATTGACTAAGTGGTTAGTTGAGCTTGGAGATTATGATATTAACTTTGTACCCCGGACTACAATCAAAGCTCAAGTTATGGTTGATGTTTTAGTGGAATTTCACTCCAAGAGGCCTCATGAAGAAGCTCAAATCATTATGTTTAAGTAAGAATGGGTGATACGGACTGATGGTGGATCTTATAGAATGGGATGTGGAGCTGGAATTCGCCTAATCTCTCCCTATGGTTCCATGTATCAAGCTATACATTTTCGCTTCAGAGCATCCAAAATGAGTAAGAATATCAAGCATCAATAGCTAGATTAAGGTTAGCTCATATTTGTGGTACCAAGACAGTCTGATTGATAAGTAATTCCCAACTACTCGTTCATCAAGCGCTAGGGAAAAACAAAACTAGAAAAGACCACTTGATAAAGTATCTAGAAGTGTTAAGAGAGGTCTCAGTTGGGTTTAAACGCATCGAATATGAACATGTTCCAAGGTCGAGAAATTCTATGGCTGATTCCTTAGTCATAGAGCTTACTCTGAAATATATCATTGGATTATTGTGCAAGGTTGTCCTTCCATAGCCACAACCACATAAATGAAGGGTGAAGTGGAAGCAAATCTACATGTATCAGACACACTCTCTAAAGACTAGAGAAATGAGATTCAAGAGTTTATCATTAATGGAATTTTACCTCCAAACAAGGTTTTGGAAAAAAGAATAAAGTATAAAGCTCACGGCTTTCTAGTTTTAAGGGGGGTTCTTTATAAAAAAACTCTTAGCACGCCTTTGATACATTGCCTCTGATCCAATGAATCTCAAAATGTTTTGTCAAAACTACATGATGGAGAAGGGTGAGCACATTGTGGCTGTAAAATTTTGACTAGAAGAGTATTGTCGGTAAGATATTATTGGCTTACCATTTGGTGAAGAAATGTGACCCTTATGAAACGTATATAAACATGATCCATGTACCAGTATTCCCTATGGAATCCGTCTTCGAACCAATACCATTTGATAGATGGAGAGTTGATCTAGTCGGATCCCTTCTGATGGCTTCTAGGGGTTGTCGTACCATAATTGTGGCAATAGATTATTTCTCCAACATCTAAAGGACTGATAAAGTTTATCCTCTCATACATACGCTGCCGATTTGGTATTCACAAGCACATCATTACAGATAATTGTCCTTCGTTTGATAACAAAGAAATAGATGTCTTTTGTAAATCTAGAGGAATTTAACATTGTTTTTCTTATCATTTTCATCCTCAAGATAATGGACAAGTTGAAGTGGAAATTCGAACAATTTTAACGGGTTTGAAAACAAATCTGGAGGGAGCAACTGGGAAATAACTAAGTTACTTATGCTTAAATCAGAATATAGTCCATCGACTATTGTGTTTTCTTTTATTTATACCCTCGACTAAAAAATCACTGGACAGAATTCATGAACTATTCAAAATCTATAAATTTAGTCCCCGCGCGTGATCGTTTCCTGGCACAGCCTCTGTGTCCCCATAGTTAAATGGTACGAGTCTCACAAATATTCCCTTAACTTTGATTTCTATTTTTACCTTTTAAATTTAGTTCTCTCGACTTTTATTTATTTTTTATTTTTTGCGATACTCTCTTTTCAGAAGATTAAAAAACAAAAAAACAAATAAAAAAAATTAAAAAAAATTAAAAAAATTAAAAACAAATTAAAAAAAATTAAAAAAATTAAAACAAATTACAAAAAAATTTAAAAAAATTAAAAAAAATTAAAAAAAATTAAAAAAAATTAAAAAAAATTAAAAAAATTAAAAACCAATTAAAACAAATTAAAAAAAATTAAAAAAAATTAAAAAAAATTAAAAACAATTAAACAAAATTAAAAAAATTAAAAAAAATTAAAAAAAATTAAAAAAAAATTAAAACTAATTAAAACTAATTAAAACAAATTAAAACAAATTAAAACAAATTAAAACAAATTAAAAAAAATAAAAAAATAAATAAAAACAATTAAAAAAAATTAAAAAAAATTAAAAAAAAATTAAAAAAAAATTAAAAAAATTAAAAAAAATTAAAAAAAAATTAAAAAAAATTAAAAAAAAATTAAAAAAAATTAAAAAAAATTAAAAAAAATTAAAAAAAAAAATTAAAAAAAATTAAAAAAATTAAAAAAAATTAAAAAAAATTAAAAAAAATTAAAAAAAATTAAAAAAAAATTAAAAAAAATTAAAGAAATTTAAAAATATTTAAAAATATTTAAAAATATTTAAAAATATTTAAAAAAAATAAAAAATTTAAAAAAATTTAAAAAAATTTAAAAAAATTTAAAAAAATTTAAAAAAATTTAAAAAAATTTAAAAAAATTTAAAAAAATTTAAAAAAATTTAAAAAAATTTAAAAAAATTTAAAAAAATTTAAAAAAATTTAAAAAATTAAACTTAAAGGGTAAAAATAGAATTCAAAGTTGAGTGACTATTTCTGAGACTCGTACCATTTAACTATGGGGACATGTAGGCTGAACCAGAGAAAGACGACGCGCGGTGACTAAATTTATTGATTTTGAATAGTCTAGGGACCCTGACCGGTGATTTTAGTCGAGGGACTAAATGGAAGAAAATGCAATAATGGAGGGACTATATTCTAATTTAGGCTAGTTACTTATAAGAAGTACTATGGGCATACCGAATCACTCCTCACACAACCACTCATTAGTCTTCATTCGCTTTAGTTTGTGAGATAAATGTGGTTACACCTATAGAAACTACTCTTTTTTCTTTCAGATTTCAAAATTATTTCGACGAGAATAAAGAGATGACTATGAGGGCTCAGTTAGATTTAATTGAAGAAAGAAGAGTGAAAGCTCATCTAAGAACTGTGCATTACCTAGGCTTGGTGAGGAGCAGGTCTGCATATAAAGTAAGAAAAATATATTTCTAAGTTAGGGATAAAGTATTTAAAAAAATGTTATTTCACACTAAAGAGAAAAGATTTGGAAGGCTAGCTTCGAACTAAGAAGGACCATACATCATATATGAAAGAGTCAAGCAAGAAACATACAAGCTTCAAGACAAAGAAGTTAATATTTTGAAGCACCCTTGGAATGTTGAACATCTCTGGTTATACTTAAAGTAAATTCATCTTGTAAATATTTACTATGCTTTAGTTCAATTTAAATATTTTGGGGCATACTTTAATGAAGTGTCTGAATCTCAATCAATATATCATCATTTGCTTTTTTTAAAGAAAAGTGTTTTGGCTAAGATCAGCTGGATTCAAGACTTGTTAAGCATTTATTTCCTTCAAATGGATTACATTTGAATGAATCAGATGGATTAAAGACCTATTAAACATTTATTGCATCTAAATGTATTACCATTGAATGAATTAGATGGATTATATACCTATTAAACATTTGTTACCTTCAAATGGATTACCTTTAAATGGCTTGGATGGATTAAAGACCTATTAAACATTTATTTTCTTCAAATGGATTACCTTTGAATGTCTCAGATGGATTTAAGACTACTTAAACATTTATTGTCTTCAAATGGATTACCTTTCAATGGCTCAGATGGATTAAAGACCTATTAAGCATTTATTGTCTTCAAATAGATTAATTTTGAATGGCTTGGATGGATTAAAGACCTATTAAACATTTATTTCCTTCAAATGGGTTACCTTTGAGTGGCTCAAATGGTTTATAATTTTATCAAAAATATATTTTATTTAAATGGAATACGTTTGAATGGCTTGTTTGTAGTTTATTTATTGCTTTAATTTTGTCATACTCAATTAAGATTGAGTATTAATGGAAGAAAAACATGTATTAAAATAGGAAGTGGATAAATTCAAATTATAATAAAAATCTGATCTACATGGAAAAATTCCTTGTGTACAACAGGGACTTACGCAAATAAAGTTACTAAAAAATCCAAAATATAGAAAAATACCTTGCATACTCCACGATATTTGGTTCAAACACAAACACAATAAAAATGGTTAACATTACGGCTCGTTCCCTTGAGTTTTCTTCTCAACCTTGCCTTCTTTTTTTATCTTCTTCCTTTTCTTTTTTATCATCATCTGAATCTTCCTTAGCCTCATCAGCCATTTCGGACTCATCCGAAGAAATACCTAGTTTATCACCCTATTCCATAGTGTGAAAAGGGATTTCCTCATATGACACATTATATGGAAGTAGAAATTTAGGTACCAAAGTGTAAATAATATAAGTTTAATGGAAAAATTATAATAAGGACTAAGGGTAATTTATCCCTTTATGTAACCGTTTTCAGTTTAGAGCTAAGACATAGCGCCTCTATATAAAGGTTAGGGCTGAACTAATAAAGGGGTTGGACACTTTTTGATCTAACTCAATTGTGCTATGACTTTCTCTCTTTAAAAGCTCTCTCTCCCTATCACTAAAACTCATATATTACTTTTTCCTAAGAAAAATCTTAATAATTGAACTCACCAAATTGGCGACTCCGCTTGGGACATATTAAGAATTAGTGTCTTACATGCTTCAATTTTAATTCAATCTTCTTATTTTTTCATTTGAATTCTTATAATGAATCCTGAAAACAATCCGTCACTTTGATCAGTGATGGAAACATTAAAAGATGATTTGCAAAGAAATGAAAACAAACCAGATGGATCTGCTCTGATCCAAACTCAATCGGGTATTGAGAAGTGCGTGAATCAACTCTTGGATAAAATAAATACGCTTAATGAAAAGTATGAACAAAGAGAACAAGAAATTCACTCGGTGAAGCTCAAATCCAAGGTGATACAAGCAAACAAGAAAGTTGAGATGGGAGATCAGTCCAATCGATCTTGTTCTGATCAACATGCTAGAAGTGAGCAGAAGAAAGCGCGCTTCGAAGCTCCTAAAGAGCGCTATTCTTCTCGTAAAGGAAAAAATACAATAAAAAGTATGTAACCTCTAATCATGAAGAGGTTGAAAGTTATGCTTCAAGTTTTAAAATATATTGGAGTTCTTCAAAAGAGGAACCAGAAAGAGAGCAGCCAAAGAAGCATAAGAAGGAGCATAAATCTAAAAGGGACAATGTTTCTCGTTGTTTGAGGGAGTCTACTTGGTGTGAGGGGAACACCTTAAATCAATATGATGAGACTGATCGAAATTTGTATGCAAGAATGGGGAATGGGGATCAGTTTGTACAAGGTGTCGATTGGACGAACTCTCCGTTGACAAGTGAGATTTGATCTATAACACTTCCGAAGCGTTTTGATATTGCTAAGGTGGAGAAGTTCGATGAGATGCAAGATCCAGATGATCACATCGAATAGTTCAAGAACTACATGATGAATTTTGACGATCACGACCGGTGTGTCGCGTATTTTTGCAGACTTTCAAAGGAACGACATTAAAGTTGTACAACCGGATTCCAAGGGGATCCATCTCAAATTTCAGGGATTTTTACACTTCTTTTCGAAGGAGATGAGAGCGAATGGAGATACAATTATTCAGTGCAAGCAGGAAATTTTGGAGAAATTAAAATATTATACAAAGAGGTTTGTTCTAACTAAAGCAAGTTTGGATAATTGCGAAGAAAATATGGCAATTGCTGCTTTTCGCCAGGGTCTGTTGCCATGGGATCTGGCTAAATGAAACTACAAAGAGGAGAGCTCTAACCTTATGAGCATTGATGGCTCAGGTACAGGATCAGATTAAGGTTGAATAGTCAACCAGGGTCCGAGGATGATCAGTTAGTACTCCAAATAATTCAAGTCAGGTGGCCAATAACCAAGGGCAACCTTCGAATGGTAATCAACAATCACGTCCGAAGAATAATAATGTGCCACCTCAAACTGGTAGATATTCAAATCATGCTCAATCCTATAATTATAACAGACCAAGGCCAAATCAGTGGGTTAGACCAAAATATTATGTTGATTTGACAAAAAGCATGGCTGTAATCTTTGAACAAAAGCTTCGTAAATTTTAGGAAGCCAACTCCAATAAGTAAGCAAATGGAGGAGCAGAATAACAAATATTGCAGATATCATGAGTACATCATACATGATACTAAATATTTCATCGTGTTGAAAAAAGAAGTTCAAATCTTAATTGAGAATGGGAAGCTCTTGACTTATGTGAAGTCGCAAGGGAGCGGTTTGAAAAGCACAGCATCAACTTCGAAGGCGAACCTAGCTGTGCCGGCTGGGAATTTAATGATTTTAGATTCGAAAACTGAAGAATTTGATGCCTCTTCGGAGTATGTGGATAAGGATCTGAACAGGTTAAACCTGATGGTTGTTGAAGAGCCAGTAGAGATGGGGCGTGTACGAGATCTGTGTAATGTTTTTGAATCATTAGCCATTTTTGGGGTGATTCAATGACCGGCAACACTGATAGTTCGAGGAAGAGGCCTGTTGTCAATTTGATAAGTCAAATTGAAGGAAAAGAGTCTACGCATTTGTATAGAAAAAAGACAATTGATTTCATCTTATTTGACAAGGATGATCTGCGGGGAACGGCGGGGCCACATGAAGAAGCAGTAGTCATTGGTGCATAAGTTGCTGGCATCAAAATTTGGCGTGTGCTTATAGACACTGGCAGTTCTGCAAATGTCCTGTTTAAAACAACCTGTGACAGAATGCCCAATCCACCTCGAATTTCTCAATCAGAACGTACAATCATAGGGTTTGCAGGTATGACAGCTCGTGTTATTGGGGAATTCGAGAGGGAAGTGAGTTTGGGAAAAGGACCTTTCAAGAAGAAGGTCCAGGTTCTTTTGTGGTGGTGGACTGTCCCACGAGCTACAAAGCTATTTTTGGAAGGTCATGGCTTTCTAGACTGTATGCGTGGTGTCAATGGTATACCAATGTTTTAAGTATGTGGTAGGGGATCAAGTCGGGGTTGTTTGAAGCGACCAGAAGGAAGGCATAGAATGTTACGCCACTGCGCTTCGGATCCGGGGGTCCAGCAGTGGATATTCAATGCATGAATAGAAATAAGAGAGGTTGAGGTCGTAATTTGAAGAAAGAGCTGACGGTCCGAGGGAAATCCCAGGGTATATAATAGTAAGTGAAAAAATAGAGGAGTACACTTTTTCGGAAGGAAGAGTGCTTCGAATCAGAACCTTACTGACCCAACCTTTACGTCAACAACTGCTAGAATTTTTGTCTTTTAACTTGGACGTTTTTGCTTAGAAAACGGAGGATGTAGAAGGAGTACGGATTGAGGTGAAACCAATTATAGTCTGACTATTGATCCAAAGGTAAAACCACTGATTCAGAAAAGAAGGAAATTCTCTTCAGAGAAGGCGAAAACAATTGTTTCTGAGGTGTATCGGTTCTCGAAGGTCAGACACATACGGGAGTCACAGTATCCTCTATGAACGGCAAATCCAATAGTGGTCAAAAAGAAGAATCGTAAGTGGAGAATGTGTATGGATTTTATAGAATTGAATCGAGCCTCTTCCAAAGATCCATTTCTTGTTCCTCGAATAGATCAGCTAATTGATTCCACCTCGGGAAATAAAATACTAACATTCATAGAGGAGTACACTTTTTCGTTAGGAAGAGTGCTTTGAATCGGATCCTTACTGACCCCACTTTTACGTCAACAACTGCTAGAATTTTTGTCTTTAAGCTTGGACGTTTTTGCTTGGAAGACAGAGGATGTAAAAGGAGTACGGATGGAGGTGAAACTAGTCATAGTTTGACTATTGATCCAAAGGTAAAACCATTGATTCAGAAAAAAAGGGAATTCTCTTTAGAAAAGGCGGAAACAATTGTTTCTGAGCTGGATCGGTTCTCCAAGGTCGAACACATAAGGGAGTCACAGTATCCTCTATGGACGGCAAATCCAGTAGTGGTAAAAAAGAAGAATGGGAAGTGGAGAAAGTGTGTGGACTTTATAGAATTGAATCGAGCCTGTTCCAAAGATCCATTTCTTCTTCCTCAGATAGATCAGCTGATTGATTCCACCTCGGGAAATAAAATACTAACATTCATGGATGCTTTTGCAGGTTACAATCAGATTCAGATGGATCCAAGGGACCAAGAATGTACGACCTTCATAACTGATAGAGGGTTGCATTGCTGGAGTCACTTATCGAAGATTGATGAATAAATCTTTTGCCATTCATATCAGAAAAACGATTGAGGTGTATATATATGATATGGTGGTAAAACTTTTGAAGAATGATGTGCATCTCGAGGATTTAGAGGAAATATTTTTTAATTTGAGGAAATCAGGCTAAAGTTGAATCATGATAAGTGCACCTTTGGAGTTTGATCATGGATTTTTTTAGGTTATCTAATCAGTTAAAGAGGAATAGAAGCTGACCCAGAACAATTGAAAGCTCTGATAGCAATAAATTCGCCTCGATCTGTTAAAGAAGTGCAAACTTTGACAGGAAGGTTAACAACACCTAACCGATTTATTTCCATATTTTTTTACAAATGCTTTCCTTTCTTTCAAGTTTTACGAGGACCAAATAGATTTGAATGCACATCGGAGTGTGAGGCAGTATTTACAAGAATAAAAACTTGTTATCATCACCAGATATTTTGTCAAAACCTCGAAGTGGAGAAAAACTCTTTTTGTACATTGCAGATTTTGCACTAAATGGAGAAAATAACACTAACATTGGTGATTGCTGCTAGAAAAATGCGTCTCTATTTTCAAGCACACACTATCGAAGTCCAAACTTCATTCCCTTTAAAATATGTTTTGCAACGACCTGATATATGGGGGAGGATGACCAAGTGGTCAGCTGAGCTAGGGGATTATGATATTTTGTTCACACCTTGAACTGAAATTAAAGCTCAAGCGTTGACATAATTTTTTGTTGAATTTTATTCGAGCATATCAGATATCGAAGAAAGTAAAGATATTACACCTAGGAAATTGGAAGTGGATTGTTCGAACATATGGAGGGTCTAGTATTTTAGGATGCAGTGTTGGGGTTCATATAATAGCTCCAACTGGAGAAACGATGATTCAATCTATCAAATTTTGTTTTCACGCTTCGAATAATGAAGCTGAATATAAAGTTGCTTTGGCAGGTTTAAGATTGGAAAAAATATATGGAGAAACTTTAGTGTACTTGGAAACGCATTCTCAATTGTTAGGGAATCAAGTATCTGGATTTTCTGAGGCAAGAAAGGATCGTTTAATTTTATATCTTCGGGAACTTTGGAATTGCATGTTACTCTTCGATCATGTTGTTGTTGAATATATTAGTCGAGGAAGTAACATAGTTCTTGATTCTTAGCAAATATTGCTTATAAGAAGGAGTATCCTTGGATTTTGCTATAAGAAAATCCCTCGATTTTGACTCAATCAAATCAGTGTGAATATATAGAGAAGCTCTTTGTCACATCCAATGCAGTCTGAGGATATTGGCGAACAAATATTCTTAATTTTTTACTCAAGGAACATTGCCAGATGATACGAAGTTGGCTAAAAAGTTGAGAGGTATCGAATACATAGTTTTAGATGGAATTTTGTATAAGAGAGCATTGCGCGGGCCATTACTACGATTTCTAGACAAGCAAGAATCACATGAGGTGTTATCAGAGTTGCATGATGGAGAAGGGTCAGCTCATTGTCGGTTTAAAGCTTTATCTCGTCGAGTTTTTCTTGCATGATTTTATTGGCCTACAATCATGAACGATGCTAAACCTTTGGTTCGAACTTGTGATACTTGTCAAAGATTTTCTAATGCTATACACAGGCCGATCATTCCACTTATGTCAATAACTGAGGCCATAGCATTCGATAGATTGGGGATTGATCTGGTGGGGCCTTGGCCGATGGCATCTGGAGGACACCAAATGATATTTGTAACAGTGGATTACTTTACGAAATGGGCTGAAGTAGAATCACAATCTGGAACAAAGGCAAAAAATGTAATCAAATTTCTTGTGAATAGTATTTGTTGTCGCTTCGGAGTTCCTCGGAAAATTACAACTCATAATGGCCCTCAGTTTAATAGTAAAGAAATGACTTCGTTTTTTGTATCAAAAGGAATTCAACAATGTTTTTCGATGCCTTTTCATCCTCAAGCCAATGGACAAGTCAAAGTGATGAATAAAACTATTTTAGATGGTTTGAAGAAACATTTGACAGTGTCATCAGGGAAATGGTCAAATTATTGACAAGAGGTTCTTTGGGCTTATCGGACAACTCTTAGGGAGGCTACAAAAGAAACTCTTTTTTCTTTAGCATATGGAATGGATGCATTTATCCCCGTAGAATCTACGATGTCATCTTTTAGAATAACTCAATATTCTTAGAGGTCCAATGATGAAGCTAAAAGGTCAGATTTAGATTTGATTGAGGAGAAAACAGTTCAAAATCATTTAAACGTAATCCATTATAAAAATCTTATGAGGAACAGATATGATTCGAAGGTAAAAGTAAGAGAGTTTAAAGAAGGTGACAAAGTGTTGAGAAATGTACTTTTGCATACAAAGGAGAAGATCCTCAGAGTAATGGTCCTAATTGGGAAGGGCCTTATATGGTTATCGAGAAGATAAAACCAGGGTTTTATCGTCTTTTTGATATTCAAGAGAAGATGCTTCAACACCTGTGGAATATACAGCATTTTAAGTTATATTGGGAATAAATTTTTTGTATTTTGGATTTTCTACAATTGAATGGCGCACTCTTTCCTACCCTGTTGGCCTAGGAATGTTTTAATGAGGCGCTATGTACATATTCAATATTATCAATAAAATGCATTTTCGGCCAATTATTTTTTACAAGTGTTTAATTAAACTATCTTGATAACTTATCAAAGACTGATCATCTTTGAGGTTGGTCAAGAGTAGAATGTTCTGAAATGTTTATTACACTTTCGAAGAAACAACCATATTTGAGGTGCTACGTTCATTAAACGCACTGTGATTTTCAAAGTGCTACGTTCAATAAATGCACTATGATATTTGAAATGCCATGTTCAATAAATGCATTATGGTTTTCGAGGTGGTATGTTCGAAAGTAGTATTAAGTCATTCGAAGTGTTACGCATTGTGAATTTTGAAGTGCATTATAATATTTAAGGAGTTATGTTTAAAAATTATTATTATTATTTCAAGATTATTAACTTCGAATATATTATATTAATGATAAAAATGAGAAATAAACAAAGACATTTGTCAATGAGATTAATTCGATGAAGTATAATAAGCAAGATACTAATGTGACAAGTACAATAAGCAGGATACAAAATTATTCAGACGACTCCTCCTTGGGTGATTCTTCTACTGATGATGATGACCTTGGGATAGGATCGAAGGCTTCACTAGGATGTTATTCGATGGGAATGTTGTTCCAAAAACGAGAAAGATTGATTTTTGGATAAGTCGCATGAAGCTCCCGAAGAAGCGTGATGGTTGTCTCTTCTTTGCCATTATTAATAGCAACTAACATCTCCTAGAACATTCAGCTTCTGTGGCAGTGACAACACCTTCTTTTTCCTTCTCAAAATCAGCCTTTAACATGGCAATCTCATCAGTCAACTCTTTATTTTTCGTTTGCTGGTAGCAAGAGAAGTTTGGAGACCTTCGAATTTAAGCTTTTCAGCAGCCAAGTCTTCAACATGTTTAAATTTGAGCTTGTTCATTTCCTCTTGATGTGAGGCAATCACTTTTTCTTTACCAGCATGATGTTGCGTTCGCAAGTAGATTTTAACGAAGATCTCTCCTCGAATAAGTCCAGATCTTGCCGCCTCGAACATGTGGAATTGCTCGATTACTTTATTCTGAAATTTTTCCCTCAGTTGTTTCTCAGCAACGATAATTCCTTTATATTGAATCATGTATTTGGCCAATTGCTTCAAGTGACGGTAGGAAGCCTCGACTTGTGAAGAAAGAATATTTGATGCAGCATCGAGATCAGCAAATGGTTGAAGTGCAACAATGACATCAGGATTTGGTAGAGGAGGAAAAACTGTTGGGCTAGAACGAGGAATCATGTCCAAAAATGTAATTGGAACAGAAGGACACATGATTTCTGGAGATGCTTTGGCATGAGATTTTCTCCCAAAATTGTGCATGCGATTTTGAATATATTGGATGACAGGATCATCTTCTCCAGCAAGTTCTTGTGACTCGTTGAAATTAATAAAGTTGTCGGGATATAATTGGTCGACGTTTTGATTATCACCGTTTGTATTATCCTCGATGATGATTGGAGCATCATTATTGGTTGCCTTTTTTCAAGAGGATAATTTGGTTGATTCCCAACAGTTATGACTTCATCCTTATCAACAAGTGTGGATTCGATAACTTTTGATTTCTTGTTTTTCTTCCCAAGAGGACTAATGGAAGTTTTTTTTTTCTTCGAAGAAGGTTCGAGCTCTTCATCTTCGTCGATGGTTGAAAGAGTTTGTTCTCCTGCTTTTCTTTTGTGGTGTTTAGGCTTTGACTGTGTTGAATATCAAGCACCAGATATACTAGCTGCATTTTTATTTTTCTTTTCTTTTTTTGCCTTTTCCTTTCCTTTTTTCTTTTGAGGCAGGTGATTCTCTTACTAATTGCGGATGGGGAGGAATACTTTACAGTCAGGTTGAACTAGTCTTTTGCAAGCGTGATGAGGGTTGGGCTCATCTATTAGATTTAGAGAAGGCAAGGATCCAGTTGTGATCGGAAATAGATGACTGTTAAGGAATTTGATCGGTTGGAAGGCGGTGTGGAAAGAATTGTTCCACTCTGTTTCGGACCAAGCGGCAAGCTTTTTAAAATGTCCTTAGTCGTTGTCCGACTAATAGAATATCGCCTCAGAATTGCTGAAATGCTCACATAAATAAATAAGGCATATCGCCTCGGAATTGCTAAAACGATCACATAAATAAATAATAAATAAGGAAGACAACAGATGAGATTTATCTCAAAATGTATAATATTCGAAGTACTTATGATTGCTTCTCCAAATGAGATTTAGTTTTGAAGGGTTGGCATCAGATATTGTTTTGTCGTTCTGCCATGCTCCCGAGATGCCGATAAACTTTTGTTTCTAAAGTTTGTCCGCTTCCAAGAAATCATCGATAATTGTTAAATCATCTACCAAAGTCAGGTAGTAGAATGAGAGATTTGGACCTTTCGATAATTTTGTCAAGGATATGAAATTCTTGATGCTGATCAGAATCTTGAACAACTAAGTTGCCATAATCACAAACATGAGATTAAACCATTGATTCGGTGTCACTTGAGTTTTGCATAGGTTGAGAAGTTAAAATTACTCCACGATCTTAGGATCCAGTGGGAACCGAAGACCCCACTTGATGATTTCAGGGTAGACCACCAGTTCTTCATATTTGCAATCTAAGGGAGTTTCCAATTTATTTGGTAGTCGAATCGTGATGTTGCCTCCCATTTCTCATTGTTTCTTTAAGTATGATGCTTGATTCTCTTGAGAGTATATATATGAAAAAAAATCAGCTCGATAATATAGTCAGCATCGAGATCTCTCAAGTTTCTTCCACTAGTTGCTCTTTCCTCATTGGAAACATTACCCACTGCCTTCTTTTTCGGAGGCTTGTTAACTTTATTTTCTGTAGCAATTTTTAAGTCTCCTTCATTGGATTCAGCTTCATTATCAGACCGCGTAGCCTCGGTATCAACTTCATCGGCTTCTGATATTTCATCTCTTGTTTGGGAAGGATTTTTGGAGTCATTTGGTTGAGGAAATTGAGCTTCTTCGACTGTCTCTCTCTGAGGAGGAGACTTAGTAGGTGGATTTGATGAGGGAGAAGTTAGAGAAATATCAGAATCATCTCTCATGGCTATGGAAGTTGTTTTTTCTACGAGTTGGTTGCGAACAAGTTAAAAGAGCACTAATTTCAATTTGTTTCGAAGTAAATTTGCTTGATTCTTCAGTGATCAGAGGTGATGCTCTAACTTGAGAAGAAGAAGTTCGAGGTGTTCTGGGTGTTTGAACTCTAGAATAATGACGCACTTTGGTATCAGGAGAAGGAGAAAAAACATGAACTTTAGATGGATCAAAATTCAGTAAGTGGTCTTGGAGGTTGTTTCAACATGAGTTTTGTTGATTAATCTCGCAGCCACGTACTCATCTTCTCTTTCATTAATGCAAAAATAAATGTATGATCCGAAGACTAGGTTATCGTCAGGCTTCGGATATTTGAGTTTTTTGGGTATATTAGCCTTCGATCTTCTAGATTTGGGATTTTTTCTCATAAACTAGATGAAGATTAACCCGAAATATGGGTTTTGATCGGAAAGTATGGGTTTTCTGATGAAGATAGCTGGGAAAGTTAGAGAACACGTTGAAGGTAGCCAAGGGTGCATTTTTTCTCTCTCAAGAAATTTAGATTGTGAGAATAAAGTACTAACAAATTTATAGGAGAGTGAGACGATGTGTAGAAGTGGGAAAGAGTTTGTAATGATTGGGCCGAATACAAAACGGTGATAGGAGTTATGAGTTCGACATCTGTCATACTAGCTACCTAGCTATAAGTCTAGTAGCTATATATTCATGATGAATTTGAACGGTCAGATTTTATAAAGATTTACTTTGAAACAATTTTGATGACTAGTTATTTCTTTGAGATTTCCGATGTGTGGGCACGTTTGGAAAAATCCGATGATCCGATGATTACATTTTTGAATTTGAGAGTTCAGATGTGTGGGAAAGTTTGGCAAAATCCGATGATTATCTTCTAAAGTTGCGTCTGGAAATATTTGAGGATGAAGAAAGATAATTATTAATTTTTTGACTTCGAGCTTCTGATATGGCTTCTGACAGGATTCGAAGACATTAGTTCTCATTCATTTACTGACATGAGAACTAGGGGGCTACTTATATAGAAGTATAAATTTAGGGACTAAAGTGTAAGTAATATAAGTTTAAAGGAACAATTATGATTATGTATTTTTATTAAGGACTAAGGATAATATATCCCTTTATGTAACCGTTTTCAGTTTAGAGCTAAGTCCTAGCACCTATATATAAAATCTAGGGTTGAACTACTAAAGGAGTTGAACACTTTTTGATCTAACTCAATTTTGCTATGACTTTCTCTCTCTAAAATCTCTCTCTCTCTCTCTCATTAATAGTCGTGTATTACATTTTCTTATGACAACACTTAATAATTGAACTCACCAGCACATACCTCTATAACTCGCAAGAAACCATTTGGGAAAGGTTTCACGGAATAGTAGTACCATATCCAATTTAATGGATTCTTCTCTCTAGTCTATAGAGTTCAATACACCCTCAACATATACATTTACAGTATCTGATATATATGTTTTGCAGGTCTTTTCTTTAAGATTAGTGATTTCATCTTCTTCTTCTTTTTAGAAGATCTTCCACATTGTTCTTCTTTTCTGATAAGTTTTGGAAGCTAATTTTATCCTTAGCCTGTTGCTCTTTCAAAGAGGAAATCTCTTTTTTCAAATCAGCAAACTTGAGTTCCAGTTGATTGTGATCAGTTTTGGATTGAATCAGCTCATCCTTAAAAGTCTTCACTTCATTATTCAGATTTTCTACTTTATCTTTTTCTAATTCGATGGTGTTCTATAAAGTTTCATTTTCATTGAGAAAGGAAGTAATATCCTTGAATTGAGATTTAACCTGCCTCTCAAAGTCAACTATTGGCCTTTTGTAGCATAAAACTGCATATCCCAGTTCATCATTTTCCTTTAACATTTCGAAGGACTCTCCATCATGTGTCACAACGTTGGAAATGGTAGTGGTATAAGGGAAACATTTATCAAAATCTTCAAAATTGAAGTTTCCCAAGTGTCATATGTCATCTAGTTGATCAACATCTTTAAAAGAAGGTCTATCAGCAGCAAGAAGTATAAAGGAAGACGAATCAGGAGACACTTCTTCTTGATGAGGAACTTAAGTAGGAATAATGGTATGAGGGACTTCAGATCAGAGTATGATCTCCAAACCATTAAGAGTTTTCTTCTTCTTTGCCTCCCTTTTATCATTTCATTCTTTAGTCTTTTTTTGCCTCTTTTTCTTCTTGACCATCAGATATTTTGAGGGATTTTAAATCTCCCCCACAATAATTACCACAGCGTCCAATAGAGCTGCATCTATTTCATCTGGAGGTCCCTTGCTTCCTAGCTCGGGAATAACTTGAGATGGTGCCTCATTCTCTTCCTCCTCCTTCTTCTTCTTTTTCTTAATCTTATCAAGATGACCGAGAGCTCTGTTTCTGGCTGGTAGAAAAAACTTCCCATCAACTTTCTCAATTCTCTTAAGAATAACGGAAGATTGGGGAGGGGTAGTGAACTGTTCCCATGAGATCTCAAGGATCGGATTTTTCCTCCATTAGGTGAGCTCTCACCATACTTCCTGCAGTAAAACAGTTATGAAATCCATTCGATCAATTTTTGGCTGCCTATTAATGCAGTCCGGTGAAAGTTACTTTCCCATCTTCAAGATGCTATGATATTAGCTTTGAAAACAATGTAAAATAAATCTGATTTAAGAATCAATATGAACACATAACAAAAGATTTCCCTTAGAGGTAATTTTTCTTCCATTTTCCCAAGCACCACTAATTAGGAGAAATTGGGTTCTCCGAGGTTTATCAGCTTCCAGTAAATCATTGACTACTTTATAGTCATTTCCCATGTTAAAATGGTAAAAACGAATATTAACATTTTGACACAAACTAGCCACAACGGCAAATTACGCCATGGGCATTAAAATCTCCAATAGCCTTCAAGCTATAATACTGACCAAAAATGTAAATCAAGTGATGGGGCTTAGTTGACTCGGGCATAATTTTACTAAGTGAATATATCTCACAATTTGACGGGTCTAGAGGAAACCCGAGACCCTAATGGAGCACTTTGGGGTACGCCACCAACTCTCATGCTTTGCAGTCCATCAGATTCTCTTCAGGGAATGGAATCCTGACTTTGATTGATTCTAGAAACCCCCACTTGCTTCGATGATTACCCAAATAAGTTATGTGAGTGTATATATAAGATATTTTTTTGTAAATCCAGCAAGTATTTGATGCTGACCTTAGTGAAATTTGGTCTGACTCGCCCAACTAGACATTCTGGAAGTGGTTCATATTCTATCAGAGGGGCTTTCTTTCTTTTTTCTCGAGTTTCTTTTTGAGTGTCCCTAGTGCAATCTAATTTATCTAAAGGCGTATATTCACCATTGTCATCCATCTTCTCTTCCATCATTTGTGGTCCCAATTATGTTAGATCATCGACCTGGTTACTAGGGCTATCTTCCTCAATATGAGGAAGCTCAGTAGAAGAAGTTATTGGAAGAGTCGAGTAATGTTTTCCCCCTTAATTGATTATTGCTTGGAGAGATTGTTGGTATCAGTAGAAACCTCTGATGGTTTCTTTTCTTTCTCCGATGTGGAAGGCTTGTTTTTAGACTTCGAGAGTTTGGTAAGCCTATGAGGAGTATTTTCTTCGATATCCGACCCCATTGCAAAGAAACTTGATGGAGGTTTACGATTGCTAACAACTTTTCTTGAGGGAGTCTCAGCTGACTGAGCTAATTGGTTGAGGATTATAGAGATTGTGCAAGGGGGCTGGGTTTAGAAACAGAGATTTTTTTACCAGATGAAGAACTTATGTCTGGTTCTGGAATTTGAATCATCGGAGAAGCGGCGTATCCGGAAGCAATTATGGCTTGCCTTTTTTCTTCCTACAACTTGTAAAAATTGAGCCAACCTTCTCTAGTTAGTGCAGTCCTTGCTGTAAACATACAAAATTTAAAAGAAACGAGAAGAGCGAAATAGAAATCTAGGTGAAACTTAGAGCTTTTATATATCAAGAACTATGAAAATCAATTTGTTTCTCACTCTAGAAATAAAAACAGTATTGGAAAAGGCTATTAAATGTAGCCGTTTGTTTTGTTTTTTAGTAATGACACCATTTCCAAGAAATAAACGGTTTGGTTTCTTCAATGCTTACATGACACATACCATGGGGAAACTAACCATTTAAAGTTGTGACCTTTCAGTAGAAATGGATTTAATAACCCTTTTCTGATGCGGTTCGAAAATCCTTTGTGGTATTATCTCTTCCGAAATACTTCAGAAAGAGTTAAGAGGCTAGATGATAGGATGAGATTTTCTTGATGTTCATTACAGTAAAGTCGTTCAGAATTTATTTAGAGGGGTAATTCGGACCCGATAGCCAAAACTTGATAAATAACCATTAAGCTAAGTAAGATTGATGACCCAATTAAATGCCTATTATATTGAATTATGGTCTTGAGGGCTCATGAAATTGACCCGAATAGAAAGTCCGAACAAAATGGTCTATGGATCAAAAAAGAGTTAAAATAACTCAACTAACAGCCTTAAATGGGTTGAAACGATTTCCTAACACGTTCTTTCTCTACTGAATCTCTACCAAAAACTTAATACTAAATAACCTAAAAATCTTCAATATTTACCCTTAGATTAGATTTTATCATCACCAGTCGTCACATGAGAAGTTCTAAGAAACAAAGCTCAAAGAGGCATTTCGACTATCACCGGTAGTCCTTGCAGGTAAGAGATCAAAGGAGGGCACAAGATAATTCAAATAAATAAAACGCCAATGTTCGAAAAAAAATGATAAGATCGTGATTGTAGGCAGATGAGAACAAGAGCAAGTAATGGCTCATGTTCAGTTTCCCTCGGGCATCCAGAATTTTGACTTTCAAATGAATGATCAATTTGTAAATTTTTTTGAGAAGGATTTTTATACATTTTCCGAAGAGTAAAATATATAAGCCATGTTATAATTAGATGGCATCTATTTTATCTGCGAACATTCTAGCAAGGTACATGCCTAAACATATTGATATTTTGAAGCGGGAAAATTTCAATAGGAGTTATGATTCGGATAACATGATTGACCAGTTTAAAAATATTTTGATATATTTTGAGGATGATCAAAGTTATAATGTCGCGTTTTCTCTCAAACCTTTAGAGATGGCACATCAAAATGGTATAACGGGTTAGCAGAGGGATCCATAAAAACTTTGACATGTTATGAGCTTTATTTATACAATAATTTGTGAGAAGTAAGAAATTCTTAGGGAACAGAGACAACATAATTACCAAGCATGTTTTTCAAACAAAAATTGATCTAGACGATTATGAGGAGAAGGTCGCTTGCACAAATATAGGCAAGGGCTTCTCCCCAAAATTTCAAGAGACAATGTTGTTAAGAAACATGCCTTAACCTTCGGCACTTTGTTAGCACAATTTGAGAAGCGGATAATCATGGAAGATACACAGGTCTTGGAACTTACCTCTATGCTTGAACAAAGATGATAGAATATACACACTAGTGGTCATCTATCAATACTTCCACACTCCGGTTGATCGACCTCAACCGATTCAAATATTTCACCCTACGACCATGTTTCAACCATGGGTTTCGAATCAAGCGCTACTGACCAAGAATGAGTCAACATATTATTAATTTCCATCAGCCAACAAGGTTGATGTCGAACAAGTAGGTCTTACCTATTCATTATGCTCAATTAATAGAGTGTATGGCAATAAGTACCGTTTAGAAATAGTTTTCTTATTCAAACTCCAAGGGAGGAGATGAGCAACATGTATTGAAAGTACCATGAGGAATTTGTTCACGATATGAAGGACTACATATCTTTGAAAAAAATAAATTCAGATGTTGATAAAAAATAAGAAATTGACAACTTTGGTTAAGAGGAATGTTAGGGCTGAACAACAGAATATGACCGAAATTCGACAAGAAGGGAGATAATTGTAGTTGCCCCAAAGTAAAAAAATACATTAATGATCGTAGAGTTTGTTGACTCATTTGATATTCCTTCAGAATATACGAATCCAGACCATTATCGAAGCATTCTTATAATAGTCGAGGAACAAATGATCATAAAGAAGGTTGGTGGGTTGTGTAAATTTTTTGAATCTCAAACTATTTTGGTGGATATGTTTTTTCATGAATTATTAGCTTTTCTAAACCAAAATCCACATAGTAAGTTTGCCAACCCCACCGGAAACAAGTTAAATTTTATGAAAATTAATTTTATATGAAAACGATAGAATTTGAGATTTGAGAAAAACACTCAAATTTTCAAATTCGAAATTCTGTTTACTTGCAACAATAGTCGATTCAACCAAAATTAAAAATTTCCAAGTTGACATGTTAGCTCAACCCCAACCAGGGGATTTGCCCTTTGGAGCTCAAATGGGGCTCTGCCCGTTGACCCCATTAATCATGATATAATCTAATATGCGTGTACTCTGCACTCTATGACTTGTTCGATAATGTATTATGATTAAATTGGTCGACTAGTCAATCCAATTACACTAAGATATCTAACAATCTTCCCCAATTTTAGTGTAATTCATGATCAACTAAATACAATCACAACAATTTAACAAATTTATACCTAAATGAAATATTATAATTATTGAAATTCACATTAGTATATTACACATTCCAAATATTCGAATATCAAGGTATCAATAAGGATTGAACCTTCAATATTTATAATAAATACATGAAGATAATTTAGACATAAATTTATATTCTCACTTGTTCTTACTTGACAATATCTTTTACTAGCCTTATGTCTTTATCCTTCTTAAGTATATCAAAACCAAGTCCTAACTTCTTGAAGCGGATAACATCATGCTCAAATAGGTAGTTCTTTTCCTCTTGCACCTGCATATGCAAGTTTTCAAAAGAACTATTAAGAAGATAATCTTCAACATTCACAACTTGCAGGTCTGAACACATACCTTAGGATGATACTAAAAATGTGTTCCACTATCTAGATGTTAATCTTTCCACATTGAATTCAACACCTAATGTCATGTTAGATGGGAATTGGGTATCTCATATTAGATATAGGTGATATCGGTTTGGGCCACAAAAGAATTTCATACATTAAATTTCTTAGCCACCCAGCTTCTTTACTCGTTGTTACTAATGCTACAAACTCTAATTCCATTGTTGAATCAGTAATATAAGTTTGTTTCTTAGATTTCTAAGAGATAACACCTCCCCCAAGTAGAAATACCCATTCATTTGTGGAAGATTGGTCTTCCATATTAGAAATGTGACTCACATCTGAATATCTTTCAAGTACATAAGGAAATTCAGTATAAGTATGGTTCTTTTCAATCACTTGTATACTCGATTTAAATCTTTCCAATTATGTGAACTAGGATTGCTAGTATACTTAATAAGCTTCCCAAAAGCAAAGGAAATATCAAGCCTAGTGCTAGTCATGGCATACATAAGACACATGATGGCTCTTGAGTGTTCGAGTTGAGATATAGCAACACCTTTATTAGGTGGAAGCTTACGACTAGGATCTATAGGTGAGCTTACTGGAGAACAATATTTAAAATTAAATTTATTCAACATCTTCTCAATATAGTGAGATTGAAAAATCGATATACTATTGTTCTTTCGTTTGATTCTTATACGAAGAATCATTTCAGCTTCCCCCAACTCCTTTATCTCAAAATTAGATGATAAGAATTTCTTCGTTTCATCTACCTGATTTTGGTTAGTACCAAAAATCAGTATATCATCAACATATACACACTTGTTTGATTGATTAAGAATAAATCCATTATGAAATATCACATTATCAAAAATATTTATGGCAATCTTTTGGTTCTTGTTTGAAATCATACAAAGATTTGTTCAACTTGCATACCTTGTTTTCACAACCAGGCATGACAAACCCTTATGGTTCTTTCATATAAATATTTGCATCCAAATCACCATTCAAGAGTGCAGTTTTCACATCCATTTGATGAATTACAAGATTGTATACAGATCCAAGTGCAATCAACAATCTAATAGTGGAAATCCTAGCAACTGGAGCATAAGTATCAAAGAAGTCAATTCCTTCTCTCTATTTAAAACCGTAGATAACCAATCTCACTTTATACCATTTAATAGTAGCATCTACTTTCATTTTTCATTTAAAAATCCATCTATTTGCTAATGAGTTACAACCATGGGGTAAATTACCAACTTCCCATGTATTACTATGCATGATAGACTTTATCTCATCTTGGATAGCTTTTTTTCCAAAATGTAGCATCCCTTGATGTCATAACATAACTAAAAGTCCTTGGATAATCTTCAATAACAAAAAATATGATATTGATAGTCAATATTATCTACTTTCCCTTCAACTAAATACAGTTGAAAATCATATTTGAACGACTTACCTTTTCTACCTTTAGTACTTCTCATTGGTTCACAAGGTTCAGGTACACAAACAATACCACTCGATATATTTTTAGTTTGAATTGAGTTTCTATTCAAAAACATTTGAATCACATCTCTAGGTCTAAGCATAGAATAAATATTTATTCATCAACATCTCTTGACTCGATAACCGCGTTCACTGGTACAAAGTCATTAGATTCTAACACATAGAACCTATACGCAACGGAATGTTTAGCATATCCACTGAAGATACAGTTTATACCTCTTTCACCCAAAATTTTCCTTTTGTTCAGTGAGCCTTACAACTGTTGTACAACCCCAAACTCTCAGATAACTCAATGTTGGAGGCTTCTTCAACCAAAACTCATATGGGGTCATTTTATTCCTTTATTAAGAATACGATTCCATAAATGACAGGTTGTTAACATAGCATCACCCAAGAATCATTCACTAATATCTGAATAGGACAACATGGAATTCACCATTTATTTCAAACTCATATTCTTCCTCTCAATTGTATCATTTTGTTGTGGTCTATAAGGAGTCGTGGTTTTATAAAATATACGAGTAGACTGAAAATATATAAGATCATAATATTCACCTCCTATATCCATATATATATTTTTAATCAACTCATGCTTATGTAGCTCTACTTATTTTTTATATGTTTTAAACTTATCAAGAGTTTCATTCTTAGCATGCAAAAATTAAATGTAGCAATATCTAGATGCATCATCAGTAAAAGTAATAACATACTTTTTATTTCCTAACGAATGTGTAGCATGGAAATATGGTTCTAATATTTTGAAACTGAGTTAACATTACTGAAAGTTTTTCTAGTTATCTTAGTTAACATGCAAGTCTTACATTTTTCATTTTTTGCATCAACAACAGGAATAAGGATCATTTTCGACATGTATTTTACTCTTCCATAGCGAACATATCATAATCTAGCATGCCATAATTCTATTTTATTCAAATTTCCACACATACTTATAGAAGCCATGCAAAAAGAATCATTTTGCAACGAAATATTAATATTTAACATAAACATACCATTATACAAATATATGAATTCCATAAATACACCATGTTTTGACAATACATACGTGTCATTTTCATACACTTGTTTGAAACCACAATGGTTTAAAACAACACTAGATAATAGATTCTTTCGAATCTCGGGAACATATTATACATTGTTTAATAATATATATTTTCTAGAAGTAAATAATAACTTAACATTTCGTGGTCCTTTAATTGGTTCGGTTGCAACATGTTCCCTCTTAAGTGAAGATCCATCTTCGATCGGTTGAAAATTATTGAACCATCAAAGATCTCCACATACATTACTTGTTGCTCCTGAATCAATATACCATGAAACATCATCATCTTGCACATAAAATGCATCAGATATTAGAGATATATAATTCTGACCAGAATTAAAATTCTAATATAAAATCTGATCATGTTATTATTCAGGATCGTTAGATCCACTTAAACCAACATTGCTTCAACTTGGACCATCATTATTCCCACTTGGACCAACATTGTTTTCCCTTTTTCCAATTCGACAATCCTTCCGAAAGTGACCAGGTTTTCCATATTCCCAGCATGCATTTTAGGATTTTTGTTGGAATAATGTTTCTTTTCATTGTTGTGATTAAACTTTTGTTTATTCCCCTTATTTGTATTTACGTTCTTAAAGAATCCACTGTTTTCCATATTTATATATAGGATTCCCACTTGGTTTTTTTCCTTTAGGATTAGTGTTTTTATCTTGAACACTTAGAGACTCTTCAATATTAAAATGAATACCAAGTTTGACAGAATTCATTTATTTCTCGTTGTCTTTCAAAGTGCGTTTAAAATCCTTCAATGAATGAGGCATTTTATCAATAACTAGAACACACTTAAATACGTTAATCTATTTTCATATTATCTTGAACGAATTGACCCAAAAGTCTTTGTAATTAATTGTATTGTTCAATCACAGGTCGAGAATCAACTGCCTTGTAACTAATAAAATTATTGACCATTAACTTTATATTGGAAGCATTTTTTGCAATATATTTCTATTCAATAGAATCCCATAATTATTTTGCATATTTGACATTTTAGTATACATCAAACAAAGTATCAGACATACGGTTTAATATGTGGCCGCAACAAATATAATCATCATTCTCCTACCTATTTCCCCTCCTTGTTTGTTCAGTGTTTCATTCTCAATGATCTCCGGGAAGGGGGTACTCACGACAAAAACAAACTTGAGGGTAGTTAATAGAAAATACATCTTGTTTTCTATCGTCTGAAATTATGTCCTTCAAACTTATCCGGTTTAGCGAATTTACTTGTCATCTTCTTCATTGATTCTCCTCGTTCACCATCTCCATCTTCGTACACAGTTATAGATAATTTTAATTTTATGTAGGGATTAGAGTTTGGTTTCTGGATAAGTCTTTGAAGTCTCGTAAACAATTTCAAATTGAAATTATATTTGGGGATCTCCAAAAAATTCCAATTGGATAAAATCATATATGTATATGTCGAACAAACAAAATAAATAATTATTCTATGTGATTTCGTTTTTAATAGAACCCTGATATTTATGTATTTCGACCAAATAATTTGGTTTGACAGTCAGAGTCTTAAAATAAAACAGGAATTAATTTTTAATAAAAATGGCCAAATTTAAAATTTGAAAAAAATGGTCAAATTTTCAAATTCAAAATTATGTTGGACTTGTAACAATAGCCGATTCAGCCCAAATAAAAAAATTCCAATATGTCATGTCAGCTCGACCTTAGTTAGGGGCTCTGCCATTTGGACCTCGAATGGGGCTCCGCCCCTTGACCCATTTATCGAAAAAAATAACTTATGATATAGTTTTTAACAAAATATCTAGGACTTGTAAGTGTTGCCAGGTTGTCACTATATTAACTTTTTTGTATCATCCATGATTGTAGGCCGGTAGTACCCTTTGAGCAAAACAAACGTGTAATGATTTGTACGCACTGTGAGCTTTGTCTTCTCCATCAGAGAGTTATTATACCATAAATTTTGCTTCATTAGTGTCGAGACATTTGAGCAAGGGTTTAGTTATTCTCAGTCTATATAAGATTTTGAAAATTCAGACATACATGGATTACTTCATTTTGATCTACATAGCATTGGACCTATGTTCAGGTTGTCATCATTCCACTAAATATCTCCTTCTTATTTTATATCATCCCTCTTTATACCTATTACTCGTGAAGCCGACAGGGTTGACAAGAAATAGTTTGATAGAGTGATGGTTGGATTTTTTTTGTAGAATAACCTATGATACTAAATTGACACATTGAAGATGCCAATACATCAACAATTGCATCTTCTTCTCATGGTCCTTGGTAGATAAGGGATTCTATCCCATCTTGGGGAACTGAATAGTGACAGATTCAGGTATTCTCATCGATCTCAAAGTTTCTCTTTTTAAAATTTTACAAAATACTGATACTTCATCTTGAAGAGAATGAAGAGATACTAATATGTTATCCTTGAGGATCACAACTACCTCCGACTGGAGTTCGACTTCAGATTTTCACTTCCTGGCCTTGGAAGTTTTATTTTTCATTGCTTGGATCTTCCTCCAGGTTCTCGGTTTTCGACCTCCGCATTTTGTTGAGTATTTAACTCATCTGGGTAAGAACGAGCTCTATATTGTCTTTCAGTTTCTTCAATTGGTTCAATAACTAACCGCATCTGTTTTGTCTCTAGGATCGCTACAAAAGGTTACGATTCGATGGGAACTTTTATAGGCATAACAGAGTCCTAAATATACTCAGTGAGATGTTTAGATTTTTTTATCCACCCTTTGAATATATGTTTACTATAATATACATCCCCGAGTAAATCTTAGATTTTTTTGTACATTTTCTCCTTCGGTCGAGGAGAGCATTTTGGTTTCAATTCATTTTAATTGTTTGAATTTGGGTTGTCACCACCAACATGAATTTGGTAGCCAAGATCTGTACTAAATGGTTTGATAAATTGATAACGAAATATGTTTTTCATCCACGATCATAATTTCTATCTTTTGTCCGGCCCGTTCAGCTATTGAAAACCAGTTAAGAGTAGTAAAATTAGTTTTCATTAACGATTGCTATCAAAGGAGGAAAAATGATAACTTAACAAGAGCACATCAATAACATTTTGCGGTGGCTACTTGACCGAGATGTTGTTTTTGGCGATAGTAACACATTGATTTTTTTTCTCTAAAAAAATAATTACAAATGAATATTGTGAGAAAGGAAAAATATATTTAGAGAGAGGTTGGTGAAGACTCAACGATCACTTGGTCTCAGGAAGTGGAAATATTTCATAGTTCCTCTCCTATTTTTCAATTAATGCGCGTATATGGTAGTGGAGAAGGTTTTACCTAATAAATCCTCCATATTTTATCATCAAGGACATATGACATAGGTCGAGTGATTAAATGACACGTGTACGAGAAAAGGTCATGCGTGACAAGCAGGCACCAAACTAATAACTTATCTGTTAAAGTCTATCGAATACAATATCGTCTGAACCAATTCATTTTAGATCACAAGAACACTTACAAGATAAGTATATATCTAGATAAAAGTCGAAATAGAGGCTACTTATAAAGTTAGGAAATATCCAATTCGCTTGTCTACCCAGTTATTTATAGAGTCAGTATTTACTTTGTGATGTATATCCAACAATATGTAACTTTGATGGTAACTTATGTAATAAATAAAAAAATATGTATTATTTGGAATAGTCATTAATGGTAATCCTCTGGCATTTGGACCCACCATCATTACTATTCAAAGCAATGTATCCCATTTTGGGAAAAGATAAATAATTATTAGTTTATTACTACTTTTGAAAGCTTCCCTCTCTAAGAATTCCCTTGTTTATATCTCTAGAATCTGACTCCCGTAATATATTAGACTAAATAATTCCTCATATATTTTTAGAACCATCACAACTAAGTTTTATAAAAATAAATTTTGAATAATTCACAAATTGTATCATTGTTACTTTGTAGTAGCAGATTTAGAAGATAGTTATATATATATTCCTAAAATATTTTTAAAAGTTTTGTTTAGTGGCAAACACATTATAATATTTAGAACAAACCTCTTTAGTGGCTAAGGATTATAATAAATTATGCATTAATATTTTTTAATGTTAAGTTTTTAGTGTCTCAATTGAAACCGCTATTTTATTGTCTTGTTGGCATTTGACACATATAAATCTACTTCAACTTTTAAAAGCATAATGAAACTTGGTGTTTTGGCAAGATAAATATTTTATTAATATCGAATGAATCTGTACGACCTTGTCGCGCCACTAAATTAAGAAATAATACATCCTAATGAATTATAAATAAATTTACAAAAAGTTATGATTAAATTACAAGTCAAAGTCTTAAGTACTATGATAAAGTTCCAAACGTTTTATGTTTCATGGGTACCAAATTTAATTTCCTTCTTCATCGAGTAACTTGTAACTTTATTTATTTATTTTGGCTTCAATTGAATAGAGTTGTTCCCAATATGTGGCAAGTTTGTCGAGCTTTGTATCTTTTTTTATGA
The DNA here is from genome assembly GCA_036936605.1 of Limnanthes douglasii subsp. nivea. Taxonomy (NCBI): domain Eukaryota; kingdom Viridiplantae; phylum Streptophyta; class Magnoliopsida; order Brassicales; family Limnanthaceae; genus Limnanthes; species Limnanthes douglasii. The sequence continues at coordinate 173,325,683 of JAUPFV010000005.1, forward strand.
AGGAAAAATCTTCGAAAATATTATCTCATGTTTTAAAACTCCTGAAACAAACCTTTCAGGTTTAAAGTTAGTGAATTAATGGGATAGAATATCTCATTACATGTTATCCATTTAGGTTTATTGACCAGTAGACCCAGAGGCCCAATTTCATTTATTACATAAGGCCTTTTACCTAACTTAGACGAGGCAGAGTTAATGTCAATGCACCTAATTTTCTCTAAAAATTACTCTATCTCCTTAATATTTACACTTAAGTTTATCTCTCTACAAAATAATAAAACTTTGTTTGTGATTTATTTTACCTAATCACCCCTCATATATTTTTTGGAACCATCAGTGGGAACCATAGTGAAAGCTTGTACAAGGATACAAACATCCAAAATCATTGGTGTGCTAGGATTGGCTTTGAAATATAGCAAGAGATCGATTCTGAAATGTAGGTGGATCATGCGATAGTTATTGAAGGAATCATAGTTGGATAAAGGTTTAAGTAGTTGGCTTGCGATGCTCAAATTCAGCCTTCGTACGAAGAACAACGAGAGCAGTTGATCTTGAAATATTATCACCATCCATTATGTCAGGAAATTGTTGTGTTAAATTCAAAAAAGAAACAATGATAAATCGACCATGAAAGGTTCGTTCAGAAATCCAAAAGGTTGGGGAATAAGAGGTTTTTGAAGGAAATGATGTCGAGTACAATTCTTTGTGAAACTAGGAAAAGTGTAGAAGAAAAAAAATTTGGTTAGACAAAAGCCACCATTCATCAAGAACGGACCAAACAACAATATATCGTTATATTCTTTTTGAATCTAGTGATCGCCGCTATAGAAATAAGAAAGGTTGTGGTAGTATACGTCATTCGAAAAGACGTTCTAGTTGATATCAAGGTTTGAAGCGGGAGCAAGAGACAATAAATAATGTGACTTCTCGGATAAGTATGAATATTCTGAAGGTAATAATAGAATGGAAGTGAAGAGAAAGGTCGGACAAAAAAACTACGGTACAAATCGAAGAAAATCATGCTCGGTTACAAAGAGTTTTAGGGAATCAACGTTTTGATTACGAAGTAAACACTGAATCTCTGAATATGTTCGCATGTGGTATTTATGCAATAACTAATAATACACACTAGTATATCCAGGGATATAACTGGCGGTAGTCTTCATAATCTACTAAAATTCTCTCCTGACACCTATCAAAGCGATTCGATATATCCATAATGGAAAATTTTGATGGGAATAAGCGCAGTTTAAAAACTTTATGACGAATTATGATGAAGGCGATAAATTTTTGTGTCAAGCCTTTTCTAAAACCTTCATAGTTAATGCTCTAAAGTGGTAAAAACAGCTTCTGCAATGTTCTAGAAAATGTTTTATATGTTTTAGACAATATTTAGTGGATAGTTTGTGGGTATTAAAAAATGTGGGGGGAATGAGGACACAATAATCCAATTTCTACATTTGGCTTCGGAGAGTTTGAAAGATTACACCAAAAGCTTTGTTCATATAAAGAATTACCTAAATGATTACAATGAGCAAGTTTTTGTTTCTTCTTTCATATAAAAGCTTTCCCTGAAGATTTAGTTGATGAGGTAAGTATGACAAAAACCTTGACTTTCGAGGCTCTACTAGCTTAGGTTGATGAGCATATCAAAATAAAAGAGTGTAAGAGATTAAAACTGATTACCCTATAAAGATAAATGCGCCACTCGTCTGCCTTATTTTATCAACAGTTTTAAGCCCCACCAGTGACTAATTTTCTCCCAAAAAACACAAATCAAATGCCACCTCGACCTAGGATAGGTCAACAACCCGAAGGTCAGCAGCACAAGCCTAGAATAAATCAATGGGTCTGCCCCGATAATTTTACGGATTTGACGGACAGCGTTGATACTATTTTTGATAAGATGTGAACTTTCGTTCAGTTTAAGAAACCATTCCAGATTCAAAGTCTGAGGAAATTCATAGCTCTAGATCAGAAAATCGAAACTGTAATTGAGAACGAAAAGTTGACCACATTTGTTAAGGCACAGTTAGGGGGGTTGACAGCAGGCACCAATGGGTAATCAGGCAACAACCTCAAGGCAGTTAGACGCTGTTGGACAAGAGCCGGAAATGAAATGGTCATAACCGGACCCTGTAATGAGTTTGATGTGGATACCAAGTATCTCTATCTTGATCCTAACCAAACGAGTGTTCAACTAATTGACGAACCCAAAACTGAATAAAAGGTCAAAAGTTTATGCGAATTCTTCAAATCATTAACTATTTTCGTTGGGAATACCATATCTCGAACATTCGGACACAGTTAGCGGGAAGAATGTTAACCTAGACTACTGCACTAGCCTCTAAGACAATTAAAAGTGCTCAAACAAAAAGAGAATAACAGTTACTTGGAGCTACTTTGGAGTCAGATGTTGTAAATGATTTGAAGGAAATTCTCAGTTCGAATTCGTTGATTGAGAGTTTCTTCATCTGATTTTTCAAAAGAGCTCTCAACATAGAGTTTGTCGTCTCATTTCGTTATTCTTTTTCGAAACGTCGGATAATAAATTCAATTCTACAAATTCGATAAATTGTACTTACAATATTTTAACAATTTTTGTCTGTTTTTAATCAATAATTTTGCGAGTCACGCAAAGTCAATAATGGGGATTACATGAGTTTCTAGAGCTAGAGGTTCTACGTAGCGGACGAATTAAACCGTTCTTCCGAAATTGTCGTTACTTATTTTCAAGTTCTTCTTGCATTTAATTGATTGATAAAAGAAAATTGAATTTCACAAAAGACGCCAATTAATTAAAAAAATAGATAAAAAGTTTGACCATTTTCTCGATAAATATTTAAATAGAGAATAAAATACTAAAAATAATAAATACTAAAAAAATAATTGATCAATTTACTTATAATTGTTTGCCTTTATTTATACAGTTTTATAATATCCTGTTCACAAAAACAATGCTATTTTTTAAACCTAAAATAAATTAAATATTTTATACGCCTCTTTTATGGACGTTTGATCCAATTATTTTATTAACGGTCTATAAGTTTAAAGACCTGGATTTTTCATGCTTTTGTTAAGAAATAATTTTATTTATAGAAAAAAAGCCCTCAAAAAGTTTAATGCATTATAAAAAGAAAATAAAATATAATATAGATAAAAAAATTTAAATAATTTATTAATATGTGTGGACAAAACTAAACGGAGACCCGTTTTATTTAAAATGAATTCTAATTATAATGTGAATGAGGCCCCAAATTATACTAAAATAACCTTAATATGTGAACTTTTTCCAGTCCACTATCTCTTCCCTTCTAGTTACACTTCAAATGCTCCACTCATGGGGTAGTCATGGACACCGAATCCCGTACTCTTACCATGGACTTCGATGCCCGAAAGGAAAATCCCAACACCAAACTAATAGGCGTAATTGTTGATAGGGGTGAGATCGTAAATATGTAACACCACATGGTTTTCATCATTATTACTGATCTGATCCCCAGTTTCAAGCTCGATATTGGGCTTCAAAAAAATTTATTGTCTTCTCTTCAGTGTTATTTGAAATATTGGACTTTGCAATTTCTTCTGTCGTATTTTGTTACTTGTTAACATGGACGTGTCTAGCGTGCTGGGTAAGTAGATGCAAAAAAGCAAAAGGTTTAAAGCAAACTCCAAACACCAGCATATACCGCTGAGTATTGGCTATTATGTGTGCTATAGACTTGTTTTTGTACAGTTAGGTATGCTGGTCCATCTTTAACAGGCCGTGGTTAATTTGTTACATGACGTGATTATCACCGCATTTGTCGGTTTTAAAGGTAGGAGAAGAAGGTGAAGTTAATACATGAGTTTCTTCAGCGAAACCAGTGGGAATTGTATATTCAAAGGAGGATTGAAGTCTGGTGACTTTTGTCTTACTTTAATAAGATGGTATGTAATCTAAGATGTAGAATATGTTTGGAACTCTGAATTCTAGAGCTCAGTTGATTTACAAATGAAATTCATGTTTGATTAAAAAAATTAAAATGGAGAAAAGTTTGGTTGCCGAAGAAGAAGAAAATGGTTAAAATTTAGGGAAATTGTAGCAAAGGTACCTACTTAACTATTTTATTGTCATCTAGTACCCAAGGTTTGATCAATTGTCACTTAATACCCAACTCAACTATCTAATTGTCACATAGTACCTAACTTTATTTTAATACCCTAACTACCCTCACCATTCATGAATACGTAACCAAAATTTCTATTTCCTTCTCTTTCCTACTTTTCTTTTAATTTTATTTTTAAAAGATCAGTATCTTTCGAACCGGAGCTCGAAAAAAAATAAATGAAAGTACCATCACTTTTGTTTTTTAAAAATGAACAAAACTAGATCCATTGATGATATTTTTTTATTTTTTTAAAAAATAAAATTTCACCAGTTACAAGAATCGTTCAGATTTTGCAAGCAATTCGCATCTTGAGAATTGTACCAGTTTTTTTTTTCTTCATACCAGTTTTTTTTTTAATCGTTCAGAAATCCCGAGAGTTGCAAGCAATTCGCATCTTATCATGAGAATCGTTCAGAAATTTGCAAGCAATTCGCATCTTATCATGAGAATCGTTGAGAAATTGCAAGCAATTCGCATCTTATCATGAGAATCGTTCAGAAATTGCAAGCGATTCGCATCTTATCATGAGAATCGTTCAGAAATTGCAAGCAATTCGCATCCTGAGAATTCGCAAGCAATTCGCATCTTGAGAATTGTACCGGTTTTTTTTTTTTAGTTGTTCAGAAATCCTGAGAGTTGCAAGCAATTCGCATCTTATAATGAGAATCGTTCAGAAATTTGCAAGCAATTCGCATCTTATCATGAGAATCGTTCGGAAATTGCAAGCAATTCGCATCTTATCATGAGAATCGTTCAGAAATTGCAAGCAATTCGCATCTTATCATGAGAATCGTTCAGAAATTGCAAGCAATTCGCATCCTCAGAATTTGCAAGCAATTCGCATCTTGAGAATTGTACCAGTTTTTTTTTCATACCTGTTTTTTTTTACCAGCGCGCGCCTATTTTTGGTCGGGGGTATTTTTGTCCAAATTTCAGTTCGAGGTACCAAGTGACACTATTCAAAAAGCGGGTACAGCCGGGTAATAACATAGTTGAGAAGGTATTTACCGGTAGTTTTCTCTAAAATTTAATGTAATTTATTTTTTGGGTATTAGATTAGTTTTAGATAGAAATTTGGTTGGAGGAGAAGAAGAAAATGGTTATATTTTTTTGATAAAAAATTGGTTTTATATGATGGATAAAATGGTCGTTTTACATATATAAAAAATTGATTTAGGATCTTATTATAGCGATAAGGGGTCTGAATATAACATTTCCCTATATGTAATTGAGCTAAACTCATTAAATTAAGAAATTTATACAATCTTCATTAGTTGTATCTAGTGATATGACTAATCAGATAGTTTGAATAGCATTCATATTCTTTTAACCGCAAATATTTCTTTTACGCACTATACAACTATATTATTCAATCAAAACGTATTTAATATAACAAACAATTATATAACCATAAAACAACAAAAAAAATTGATATAATCAAACATAACAAAAATAAAAAATGAAAATAACATGTGGATTTGTTTTGAATGAGTCGAATCTGTACAATTTTGTGTCTGTGATAGTGTTATTGTGTCTTAACAGTGTACTGTGTTCGGCAGTACAAATACGTATTGTGACAGTATATTGTTAGTCTTGTGGGAGGAGCCCATTAGGCTCATTATCTACTAAGTTTATTTATTCCCTATAAATAGATTACCAAGACTACACAAAAACACAATCTGAAATCTATAACCCTTTTTATCATAGTGAAACACTTTTCTCTAGCGGTGTTCATGGACTTAGACAATTGTCAAACAACGTTAAATCTTGTGTTCTTTTGTTTACTGTTCTTTGTTTCATTTGTGTTACTTGCTTGAGCCATTTGTGATAAATTGCATCGTGATTCATAACAAAATTGGTATCACAGCCACGTGGTGAAATTAGGATGTTTTCAATTAAGGTTTCACAATGGCGTCTACAACAACAAACTACATGATTGAAAAAATTGACGGGGGACCCAGCTTTGCGTTGTGGAAGATAAAACTGAAATCTTAATTGGTACTGCAAGGGCTGTGGAAGGTTGTGGAGAATAAGATAGCAGAAGAGATGAAAGAAGATGAGAAGAAAGATCTTCATGAAAGGGCTTTGTGCTGGATTTTAATAAGTGCGAAAGACAATGTGCTTCGCAATATTAGTGGTGAGAAGACTGTTCCTTGCGCATGGAAGAAGCTAGGAGATCTTTACTTATAGAAATCAGTAGTAAATCGATTATACTTGAAGAAGCGTTTGTACGATTTCAGACTGAAAGAAGGTATGTCTATAACTGAGCACTAAGATAATTTTAAATCAATTATAATGGACTTGGAGAACATAGATATCAATATTGAGGATGAGGATAAAACTTTGTTTGTATTGAGATCGTTACCATCTCGTAGATACCATAATGTATGGTAAGGATAAGTTATCGCTAGTAGATGCAAAAGGGGAACTGAAATCAAAGGAGATGAGACAGTTGCAGCCAGACAATCAAGCTGAAGGGGAAGGTCTTTTTACTAGGGGAATATTTGGAAGCAAAGCGAGTTCTTTAAGAAGAAAGCACTGGAGTCCCAAATCAAAGGTAAAGAACTCAAACTGTTATGAATGCGGTGAGCAGGGTCATTATAGGAGAGATTGTCTGAAACTGAATGGTAAGAAGGGAAATCAGAAGGAAAATGCAGCAAACATTGTTGAAGGTGTGAACGATTCTGACGCTACATATGACATGTGTCAGTTCAAGCAATGGTTCGATACTTACAAGACAATATATGGGAACTGTTTATTTAAGGAACAATCATTCGTTGATTGTTGGTGGTATCGGTAACGTCAGAATCAGAATGTTTGACGGGGTTGTTAGAATCTTGGCGTGCTGGCATGTTTCTAGGTTACAGAGAAACCTGATTTCTCTTGGGACACTAGACTCTCGGGGTTACAAGTACCGTGCATAAGACGGTGTAATGAAGTCACAAAAGACTCAATGGTGTGCATGAAAAGCAATTTGCAGAAGGGTCTTTACATTCTCGAAGGGAGTGTTGTTATAGGTGATGCTGCAGTAGCATCATCAGGGAGTAATAGCCAAGGTAGGCAGGATCAAAATCAGTTATGGCATTGGCGTCTTGGTCACATGAGTGATAGAGGATTAGCTGTTTTGGGAAAGATAGATTTGTTGAAAGGGTATAAAGCAGAATTTGTGAGCATTGTGTGTTTGGTAAACAAACTAGAGTCAAATTCAGAAAATCGGTTGTAAGAAAGACTAAAAGGACAATAGACTACATTTACTCAGATCTTTGGGGTCCAAACAGAATTCCATTGAACAGCGGAGCCAGATACTACATGAGTTTGATTGATGATTACTCAAGGATGGTGTGGGTTTACTATCTGAAAATGAAAGATAAGTGATAAGTGCATTTCATGTCACTTATTACGCTTCCATTATTCTTAAAATCGTCGCGGGTTAACAAGTTTTCGTTGTGTTTCAACGTGTTTTTCATTCATTCTCGTAGGTATAACAATATGCAAACAATATAAACTTTTTAAGAATAGAATGCTCATAATGTTCTTAATAATTTATAATTTTGTATGTTTTATTTCCTTTTAACATTTTTATGGCTAGATTGACTATTGTTTATGTTCGTGACCTTCATTTTATTTCAGTATAAAGGCCTGCATATAAGTGACAATAGTCTTGAGAGATTTCGATAAGAACTGGTCATTATTTAGATTACGATCCAATGATTTTAATATTTCATTTTATTTTGCATCGCATGAAAATGTTGGTTCATTTACGTGCACCACTATGCCTTTTGTTCCAAAGAAAATTTGTAGTAAAGGGTTGCAGTTGTGCCGCGGGTAAATTGTGATAATATTAATAAATTTGGGGTTGAAATTAAAGAAACTGGAATTTTAATGTACTTGAGGGCAAGTTTTGAACAAGTTTTGGGTCTGTGATCCAAAGTCGTACACATGGGCTTCATTGGGCTGCATGAACCGCCAGAGACAAAACGGGAGAGAGAGAGAGAGAGAGAGAGAGAAAAGGAAAGTAAAGAGGAAGAAAAAGCAAAATGGGCTTCTTTTAGGGTTTTCGGCAGAAGTTATAAATAGAATAGACGAAAGAAAGAAAAAACGCAATTGGCCACTGACTTTTCTTTCGGCAGAATATACAACAAAGAAGACAAAAGGAAATCGGATACCTTTTGGGTTTTTAACCTGGAGACGCAGACGGAACGAGAGTGAGGAGAACACCGTCATCAAAATTGAGAGAAAAATGAGAAGGAGATGACGTCTGTTTTTGGCTTTGGGTTTTTGATTAAAAGATATAAAACAAGACAGGTGACAGCTGTTTTTTTGGGTTTTCTTTCGGCAACATACAACCAGATGGCAGGAGGCAGACAGTTTCTTCGGTGGTTTTCGAGAGGAAGTAGGTGACACCTACTGTCGTTTTCGATCGACAGTTGAGGTAACAGCTGCGGTGTTTTCGATCAGTAGTTTATGTATTGCTCTAGACAGGTGACAGCTACTTTTTTCGTTGCTTTTTCAATCGGTAGTTTACGGATTGTTTCTTTCAGGCGATACTTGGTGGTTATTGTTCGGTTAGACGTTCTCTAAACGCTTATTCATCTATTTACATTCGTCTTAGAGCTATGTTAATTTTTGAGCCCATGATGATGATTCGTTCGATTATGAACTAATCATTGTCATGGAACTCTAATGGATTTGATTGAATAATATTTATGGTTTGATTGCTTGATTGATTTGTGAGATATGTTTATCGGTTACCTAGTATGGTTGTGCTTATTGTTAGATGCGTCGCGAACATCTAGTTTATTAATCTTTAATGAATGCAAAAGTGGATTTAAGGGTTTAGAACTTGCCGTGCTAGCATAGGTTCTTGAATGATTCATATTGTGATTGTTCATGATTCATAATATGTCACTAACCATATCATATTACCCTATGTAATCGAAATACATAACTTGTGCTTAAAACCAATTGTACCTCAATTCGTATAGACATATAGGATTGTCATGCAAGTGGTGTCTGCTTAGCTGCTATCTTTTTTGTGGTTGTTTAAGTGGTTTGGTTTACGCGTACTGAAAAGTAGTGTATATTGATTTCGTGTTATCTGATTAGTAATCGTTGTTATCATACATATTGATAAAGTATATTAATACTCTGAGTAAAATAAACAATGAAGTTAGGGTTCCATGTTTTCTCTCGCATAAGTAAACTCGTTAGATAATCTCGTTAGTTAATTTGCTTAGTTATATTCATTCACCCATAATTTATTACTCGTTCAAGCATTACTCTAATAATCATACGTTGTTGCATAAGTAAATTCTTGTCATATACACCTGGTCTTCGTGGGAACGATCTTACTTACTTATCACTTGCTATTATTTGACCACGTATACTTGTGTGAGAAAAGGACTAACAAGTTTTTGGCGCCGTTGCCGGGGACTTGGTGTTATTTGATAGTTTTATTGTTTATCATTAGGTGTCGTTATAAAACTACTGACTTGATTTGGTTACTTGATTTTCGTGTGTTTTCTTGTGCTCCAGGTACTTGAGCGTGTATGCAAACACGGTCTCAAACTAGAGCACTAGTACAAAAGAAGCTTGAAACACAGCAAGGAAAAGAGTTACTATTCTCAGATTTTGATACCACCTCTACAATGGACGATCCAGCTCCAAAAGCACTCATGGATTACTCTCAACCAAAGATCATAGATATTCAGTCTAGCATTGTCAGACCCAATATTGCTGCGAATAGGTTTGAGATTAAACTCGGCACTATTGAGATGATGGAGAATTCTTGTCAGTTTGGGGGAGCTTCATCTGAGGATCCTAATATGCACATTATGACCTTCCTTGAAATTTGTGATACTTTCAAGTTCAACGGTGTTTCAAATGATGCTATAAGACTGAGACTCTTCCCATTTTCTCTGAGGGACAAAGCTAAGAGCTGGTTACACTCTTTACCAGCAGGCTCTATCACTACTTGGGATATACTAGGGCATAAATTTCTCTCAAAATTCTTTCATATGGCAAGAACATGCGCCATGAAGAATGCTATTACTCAGTTTTCTCAGTCACATGGTGAATCTTTAAGTGAAGCTTGGGAACGTTACAAGGAGATGCTCAGGAAATATCCTCATCATGGGATGCTTGATTGGTTAGTAATAAATTGCTTCTACAATGGTTTGGGTGCGCAAACAAGGCCCATGGTCGATGCTGCATCTGGAGGAGCCTTATTAACGAAAAGCTATGAGGAGGCTCACGAGCTCATTGAGATTATGGATGCTAATGAAGTCCAGAACCCTTCTCAGGGACTGTCACAACAGAAAGTAGCTGGTATTCTTAACGTAGACACTACCACTGCTTTAGCATCTCAACTTGAAGCTCTAAACATGAAGGTAGATTCTTTGACTAAACTATAGGTACATCAGGTAGCTAGTGTGTGAGAGATTTGTGCTGGAGGGCATGACACTCAACAATACCCAATGTCTACTGATTCAATGCAATTTGTGAGTAACTTTCAGAGGCAGAACCAACAACCAATCTCAAACACCTATCACCCAAGCAACATAAATCATCCGAAATTTAGTTGGAGCAATAATCAACAAGGTAATCAGCATTATGGTGTTAAGCCATACGCTCCTCCTGGATTTCAGCAACAAGTTCAGCAACATCAATCTCAATAGTATACCCCAAGACAACCTCAGAATCAACATCCTGGCCCTCCTCAACATTCTGTGAGAGACTCTGAATTCGAAGAGATGAAACTAATGATTAAAAGTCTGATGGTATCTTACAAGACCTTAGAAAATCAGATTGGGCAGATGGCCAGTAACATTATCGTTAGACCTCAAGGAGTTCTTCCTAGCAACACAGAGCATAATCCAGGTAAACGAGACGGCAAGGAGCAATGCCAAGCTATCACCTTGAGATCAGAAAAGGTTGTCGAGAACCCCACAGTTGAACAAGATGCTAAATCTTCTCAAAATCAACCCTCATCTGAAGTTAATTCTGATCAAGATCAGCCACCTAAAAAGCCATCTCAGTCAGTTGTTGACCCTACGATCTACCCTCCTCCACCTTTTCCGCAAAGGTTGCAAAAACAGAAGTTAGATACTCAGTTTGGGAGATTCTTAGAGGTATTCAATAAGCTACACATCAACATACCTTTTGCTGAAGCATTAGAACAAATCCCTAGTTATGCCAAGTTCATGAAGGGGATTCTTTCAAAAAGGCTAAAGCTTGGTGATTTTGAGACAGTGGAGCTCACAGAGGAATGTAGTGCGATCTTACAACAAAAATTTTCTCCCAGGCTTAAAGATCCAGGAAGCTTCACTATTCCTTGTTCGATCCACGACTTATCTTTCAGCAAATGTTTATGTGACTTGGGAGCGAGTATCAATCTGATGCCCTTATCTGTGTTTAAGAAACTTGGGCTTCCTGAGCCAAAACCGACTAACATCTCTTTGCAACTGGATGATCACTCTATCACATATCATCGTGATATTGTGGAAGATGTCTTAGTAAAGGTAGATAACCTCATCTTTCCGGCTGACTTTGTTATCTTGGATTTCGAAAAGGACAAAAACATCCATATAATCATGGGAAGTCCATTCTTGGCTACGGGCAAAACTTTGATTGATGTCCAAAAAGGGGAGCTCACTATGAGAGTGCAGGATTAGAATGTCACTTTCAACGTTTTCAAGGCTATGAAATCTCCAACAGAGGATGAAGAATGTTTCAGGTTGGATATTGTCGATTCTTTGCACTGTAATGAGTTAGATCGGTTTCTGAGTTTAGATGTTCTAGGCAGAGTTCTACATGGTGAATCTAACTTCAAAGACGAAGAAATAACCGAATGTGTTCAACTACTACAGGCAGCCCCGTATCAAAAGAGGCTCAATATTTCACATAAGTCGCTTGGATTGGGTGATCTTAAGGATTCTCAGGAAAAGCTTAAACCTTCTCTAGAAGAAGCTCCTAAACTTGAACTCAAAACAACTACCAGATCATCCCAGGTATGCTTTCTTAGAAGAGTCATCTACATTACCTGTTATTATTGCATCTAACCTTTCAGGCACTGAGAAAGAAAAGCTATTGAGATTTCTGAGGAAGTTCAAATCAACCATTGGTTGGACCATAGCAGATATCAAGGAAATCAGTCCCTCTTACTGCATGCACAAGATTCTGCTCGAAGAATGGAGGAAACCATCTATCGAGCATCAAAGGAGGCTAAATCCTATCATAAAAGAGGTGGTGAAGAAAGAAATTCTCAAGTGGCTAGATGCAGGCATTATCTATCCTATCCCAGACAGTCCGTGGGTAAGCTCGGTGTAATGTGTACCAAAGAAGGGAGGAATGACAGTAGTAAAAAATAAAAAGAATGTACTCATCCTCACTTGGACAGTCACTGGATGGAGAATTTGCATGGATTATCGTAAATTGAATAAGGCCACTAGAAAGGATCATTTTCCCTTGCCATTCATTGATCAGATGTTGTATAGGTTGGCGGGACATGAGTATTATTATATGCTCGATGGATATCCAGGCTACAATCAGATTTGTATAGCCTTGGAAGATCAGGAGAATACCACCTTCACATGCCCTTTTGGTACATTCACTTTTCGATGTGTCTTGTTCGGACTTTGCAATGCACTCGCTACTTTTCAAAGGTGCATGATGGCTATTTTCTCTGATATGGTTGGTGATATCATGGAGATATTCATGGAAGATTTCACAGTCTTTGGAAAATCATACAATGGTTGTCTATCTAATCTGGGTAGAGTACTTGAGAGATGTGTGGAAACAAACCTCATTCTTAATTGGGAAAAATGTCACTTCATGGTACAAGAAGGTATTATCCTTGGACACAAGGTGTCTAAGAGGGGTTTAGAAGTGGACAAGGCCAAGCTTGAAACGATCAAAAAGCTTCCTCCTCCTCTCTCAGTAAAAGGAATTCGTAGTTTTCTTGGTCATGTTGTATTCTATAGACGTTGTATTCAGGACTTCTCAAAGATCACCAAACCATTTTGTAGTCTACTTGAAAAGGATGCTCCCATCCGATTTACTGAAGAGTGTTTCGTTGCTTTTGAGCTCTTGAAGAAAATGTTGACTTCAGCCCCTATCATCACTGCGCCTAATGGGAAGAGCCATTTCAGATGATGTGTGATGCTAGTGATTTCGCTTTGGGAGTCGCTCTTGGTCAAAGGAAGCTGAAGGTATTTCACGTGGTTCATTATGCCAGTAAAACCCTCAATGATGCACAACGAAACTACATTGTTACTGAAAAAGAGCTTTTAGCTGTTGTCTATGGCTTTGAGAAGTTAAGATCCTACTTGTTTGGTGCTAAGGTCACGGTTTTCACGAGTCATTCGACTATCAAGTACCTGCTATCTAAAAAGGATGCCAAACCTCACTTAATTCGATGGGTACTCTTGCTTCAGGAATTCGAGCTGGAAATTAAAGACAAAAAGGCGACTAGAAACCAGGTAGCTGACCATCTCTCATGACTTGAGCAACATGAGAAAGACGAGGGAGATGGAATTCTTATCAACGAATATTTCTCAGATGAGAAGTTGTTCCTGATCCAAGGAGAAGTGCCATGGTTTGCTGATTTTGTTAACTATCTGGTTAGCAATGTGATACCTTCAGATTTTACTTGGGCTCAACGGAAGAAATTCTTGCATAAAATGAAGTTGTATCTTTGGGATGAGCCATTCTTATTTAAACAGTGTGCTGATAAGATGATCCGATGTTGCATCCCTTATAGTGAGATTGAGAAAGTTTTGCATGATTGTCACTCTACGGTTTATGGAGGACATTATGCTGGGGATAAGACAGTTGCTCGAGTTCCTCAAGCAGGTTTCTACTTGCCTACCTTGTTTAAGGATGCTCATTTGTACGTTTGTAGATGCGATCGATGCCAAAGGGTTGGTAATATTTCTAGGCGAAATGAGATGCCCCTTAATATGCTTCTTGAGGTTGAGGTATTCGATGTGTGGGGAATAGATTTCATGGGACCATTTGTGTCATCTTGCACCAATATATACATACTCTTAGCTGTGGATTACGTATCTAAGTGGGTTGAGGTGAAAGCTCTCCCAACTAACGATGCTAAGGTAGTGCTCAATTTCCTTCATAAGAAAATTTTCACTCGCTTTGGAACTCCTCGTGCTATAATCAATGATGAAGGGACTCAATTTTGCAATCATAAGTTCACAGCCTTGTTGGCTAAATATGGTGTTTCTCATCGCGTTGCTACCGTTTACCACCCGCAAACTAATGGTCAAGCTGAAGTCTCGAATCGATAAATCAAGCAAATCTTGGAAAAAGTGGTAAATCCTTCGATGAAAGATTGGTCTTTGAAGTTAGATGAACTGGTATGGGCATACCGAACGGCTTACAAAACTCCAGTTGGGATGTCACCATTTCAGTTAGTATATGGTAAGGCTTGTCATCTTCCAGCATAACTCGAGCATAAGGCATTTTGGGCTTTAAAGAAGTTGAATTTCGACATTCAAGTAGCTGGTGAGAAGCGTTTGCTTCAATTGAATGAACTTGACGAGTTTCGGTCTCAAGCCTATGAGAACTCGAACATGTATAAGGAAAAAGTCAAAAAATGGAATGATAGAAAGCTTTTACATTAAGCTTTTGAGCCGGGTCAATTGGTTCTTATTTTCAACTCTTGTCTAAAGCTTTTCCCTAGGAAGCTCAAGTCAAGATGGTCTGGACCTTTTAAAGTCAAGACAGTATATCCACATGGAGCAGTTGAAATCTATGAGGAATCACCAGACAAAGCATTCAAAGTCAATGGTCAACGACTCAAGCATTACTATGGAGATATGGTGAACCGTGAGGCATTCATCATCAGCCTCGTCACTACATGATTCTGAGTGCTATCGTCGAGCTTTCGACATTAAACAAGCGCTTTGTGGGAGGCAATTCACTAGGAAACAATTATTAAAACTGTTGGACGAGTAGGGGAGTGTTTATTGTATCTTTTAATCTCTTGTAGTTGCATTCATCATAGTAGTTATTCATGATAGACAGTGCATCTTCATGTTAGTCACGTTTATTTGCATATTTATGTCATGATCATATAGACTGTGTTTAGGATCGAGTTAGTCTATTAGCATAGCATTTTGTTCATGCATTTTGCATCTTTGATCCCTTGATTTGTTGTTTCTACTTAATTAGCCAATGATGAAAATTGTTTGGAATGATAGTAGGAATAAAATCTAATTAGGTTGCTTGTAAGTTAGCTTGCTTGATGTAGAAGCACAATTACACGTAGACTCATCGATTGTTTTTATGCTAGTTAAATAATCCTTTGTGTGTCTGTATATAGAATAAAGCGTTATAAATCTTTGACAACCCCGGGGAAATATGGATGTGCATCTTGACTATTAAGAATCTAGGTTGTATTTCGTTTCTAAACCTGTGATCATTATGATAAGAACAAGTAAGGTCCATTAATTTGTACTAAAAACATATCGATTGAGTTTGAGCACACACGCACGCTTCCTCATTACATTCATTTAAATTCAGCTGCATTCATATATCAATTGTTAAATTTGTTTTGCATTGCTTGAGGACAAGCAACGGTTTAAGTTTGGGGGTTTGATAAGTGCATTTCATGTCACTTATTACGCTTCCATAATTCTTAAAATCGTCGCCGGTTAACAAGTTTTTGTTGTGTTTCACAGTGTTATTCATTCATTCTCGTAGGTATAACAATATGCAGATTGTATAAACTCTTTGAGAATAGAATGCTCATAATGTTCTTATTAATTTATAATTTTGTACGTTTTATTTCCCTTTAACATTTTTATGGCTAGATTGACTATTGTTTATGTTCGTAACCTTCATTTTATTTTAGTATAAAGGCATGCATATAAGTGACAGTAGTCTTCAGAGATTTCGATAAGAACTGTTCATTATTTAGATTACGATCCAATGATTTTAATATTTCATTTTATTTGGCATCGCAGGAAAATGTTGGTTCCTTTGCCTGCACCACTATGCCTTCTGTCCCAAATAAAATTTATAATAAAGGGTTGGAGTTGTGCCGCGGGTAAATTGTGATAATATTAATAAATTTGGGGTTGAAATTGAGGAAACTGGAAATTTAATGTACTTGAGGGGAAGTTTTGAACAAGTATTTGATCTGTGTACACATGGGATTTATTGGGCTGCATGAACCGCCAAAGACAAAACGGGAGAGAGAGAGAAAAGGAAAGTAAAGAGGAAGAAAAAATGAAATGGGCTTCTTTTAGGGTTTTCGACAGAAGTTATAAATAGAATAAATAGAATAGATGAAAGAAAGAAAAAACGCAATTGGCCAATGAATTTTATTTCAGAAGAATATACAACAAAGAAGACAAAAGGTAATTGGCTACCTTTTTGGTTTTTAACCTGCAGACGGAACGAGAGTGAGGAGAACGCCGCCATCGAAATCGAAAGAAAAAGGAGAATGAGATGACGTCTGCTTTTGGATTTGGGTTTTCGATTAAAAGATACAAAACGAGACAGGTGACAGCTGTTTTTTGGGTTTTCTTTCGGCAACATACAACCAGGCGGCAGGAGGCAGACAGTTGCTTCGGTGGTTTTCGAGAGGTAATAGGTGACAACTACTGTCGTTTTCGATCGGCAATTGAGGTAACGGCTACGGTGTTTTCGATCGGTAGTTTATGTATTGCTCGAGATAGGTGACGGCTACATTTTTTCGTTGTTTTTTCAATCAGGAGTTTACGGATTTTTTCTTTCAAGCGATACTTGGTGGTTATTGTTCGGTTAGACGTTCTCTAAATGCTTATTCATCTATTTACATTCGTCTTAGAGCTATGTTAAGTTTTTAGCCCATGATGATGATTCATCCGATTATGAACTAATTGTTATCATCGAACTCTAACGAATTTGATTGAATAATACTTATGGTTTGATTTCTTGATTGATTTGTGAGATACGTTTATCGGTTACCTAGTATAGTTGTGCTTATCGTTAGATGCGTTGCGAACATCTAGTTTGTTAATCTTCAATGAATGCGAAAGTGGATTTAAGGGTTTAGAACTTGTCGTGCTAGCATAGGTTCTTGAATAATTCATATTGTGATTGTTCATGATTCTTAATATGTCACTAACCATATCATATTACCCTATGTAATCGAGATAGATAACTTGTCCTTAAAACCAATTGTACCTCAATTCGTATTGACATATAGGATTGCCATGCAAGCGGTGTTTGCTTAGCTGCTATCTTTTTTGTGGGTGTTTAAGTGGTTTGGTTTACGCGTACTGAAAGGTAGCGTATACTGATTTCGTGTTATCTGATTAGTAATCGTTGTTATCATACATATTGATCAAGTATATTAATACTCTGAGTAAAATAAACAATGAAGTTAGGGTTCCATGTTTTCTCTCGCATAAGTAAACTCGTTAGATAATCTCGTTAGTTAATTTGCTTAGTTGTATTCATTCACCCATACTTTATTACTCGTTCAAGCATTAGTCTAATAATTATACGTTGTTGCATAAGTAAATTCTTGTCATATACACGTGGTCTTCGTGGGAACGATCTTACTTACTTATTACTTGCTACTATTTGACCACGTATACTTGCGTGAGAAAATGACTAACAATGAGGAATATTCAACCTTTGTCAAATGGAAGAGAATGATTGAGAAGCAAACCAAAAAAAAATCAAACGTCTTAGGACGCATAATGGATTAGAATATTGCAGTCATGAGTTCAACGAGTTCTGCGAAGGTGAGGGAATAGTGCACCATCGCACTTGTTCTAGAACACCACAACCAATTGGAATCGCATAAAGAATGAACAGAATACTTTGTGACAAGGCACGACGCATGCTCTCGCATTCTCGTGTGGGAAAGGATTTTTTGGCAGAACCTATCAATATAGCATATTACTTGGTGAATAGGTCTCCATGAACGATTATTGATTATAAAACTTCTTTTGAGATTTGGTATAGATCATCGGCTGATTACGAACATTTGAGGGCGTTCGGTTGTCCTGCGTATGCTCATGTGAGAGATGGTAAGCTTGAGCTGAGGGCTAAGAGGTGCATATTTCTAGGATATGCTACTTGAGTGACGGAATCTAGGTTATGGTGTACCTCTTCAAAGTCTCCACGTTTTCTCATCAGTAGGGATGTTACTTTTAACAAGTTTTCTTCAATCAAAAGTTAGAAGGAAGTAGGATAAATGGTCGAATCGGGATCAATTGTGAAGTAAACAGGTGTAGCTTGAAGTAGAATCAGTTCCTAGCAAGTCCAATATTTCAAGTGGTTCTGAGGTAGATCCAAAATCAGGAGGTGAAGCGTCAGCATCGGATGATAGTGACGATGATGCGCCTAAACCAAACCAAAAATCTTATAGCATAGCATTGGGCAGAGAAAGAAGAGATATTAAACTTCCAAAAAGGTATGTGAATCTATTTGCATATGCTCTGTCAGTTGCAGATGAAGTTCAGATGTAGGAACCTAGTATATACAGAGAAGATATAGTGAGTTCAGAGGCAGATCGATGGATTGGTACTATGGGGTAAGAGATTGAATCTATTCATAAGAATCAAACATGAAGCTCGTTGACTTGCCTAAAGGACACAAGGTAGTAGGCTGTAAATGGGTGTTCAAGAAAGAGGAAGGTAATCCAGAGGTTGAGGCATCTCGATTCAAGGCAAGATTGGTCGCTAAGGGTTTTACTCAAAGGGAATGTATCGACTTCAATAATGTGTTTTCTCTAGTGGTGAAGCATAGTTCTAGTCTAGTTTTGTTAGCCATGGTAGTTTTACAAGATTTAGAGCTTGAGCAGTTGGATATGAAGACCGCGTTTCTATATGGTGAATTGGAGGAGCGAAGCTACATGAGACAACCAGCGCGATTTATTGAACCTAATATGGAAGATAAAGTTTGTCTACTCAAAAAGTCACCTAGGCAATGGTACAAACGTTTTGCTACATTCATGGTGTCAAAAGGGTTCACGAGGAGTCCATATTATAGTTATGTGTCTCATCAAAAGATGTTAGATGATTCTTATGTTTACTTGTTGTTGTATGTGGATGATATGCTTATTGCTGCTTGTAGTATTTCGGACATTGTGCAAATAAATAAGCCGTTTAGTGCCGAGTTTGAGATGAAGGATATGGGCAGAGCAAAGAAGATTCTTGGTATGGAGATTATCAGGAACAGAAGTGTAGGATCAATATACTTGTCTCAAATAAGCTATATTGAGAAAGTGTTAGAACGATTCAACATGTTTGATGCTAAGGCAATTAGCATCATGTTTCCTACTCATTTCAAGTCGTCTGCAGCAGGAGCGGCCAAGGACGATGCTGAGTTGGAACAAATGTCGAAGGTTTCATATGAAAGTACAGTTCATAGTATCATGTATGATATGGTATGCACACGTCCTGATATTTCAGATGCAGTTAGTGTAGTTAGCAGGTAGATGGGATGTCTTGGGAAAGAATATTGGCATGTAGTGGAATGGATACTTT
Organism: Limnanthes douglasii subsp. nivea; assembly: GCA_036936605.1. Classification (NCBI taxonomy): domain Eukaryota; kingdom Viridiplantae; phylum Streptophyta; class Magnoliopsida; order Brassicales; family Limnanthaceae; genus Limnanthes; species Limnanthes douglasii. The sequence continues at coordinate 173,345,337 of JAUPFV010000005.1, forward strand.
GGTATCTTAATAATACTGCGAACGTTGGCTTAACTTTTAACAAAACTGATATTGGTGGATCGCTGAATAATGATACAGGATCAGTAGTTGGTTTTGTTGATTCAGATTTTGTAGGTGATATGGATAAAAGAAGATCCCTGACATGATATGTATTTACTCTAGCCGGGAGTGCGATCAGTTGGAAAGCACACTTGCAAGCTATTGTAGCTTTGTTTACAACAGAAGCAGAGTACTTGACGGTAACAAAAGCAGTTAAAGAGGCAATATGGTTGTAAGGTTTGGTGGAAGATTTGAGGTTAGATAGGACTACTACAAAAAAAATTGTGACAGTCAAAGCGCCATACACCTTACAGGGAACTAGGTGTACCATGAGCGTACAAAGCACGTAGATTTTAGGTATCCTTTTATTCGTGATATAATATCAAAGGGAATTGTTGATGTGAAGAAAGTATCCACACACAATAATCCAGCAAATATAATGACCAAGGCAGTATCAGTTTGAAAGTTTAGGGAGTGCCTAAACTGGATTGGTGTTTGCATTATAAAGTGAATACCTTAGGGGCATTTGGTGAGTCATAAGAAGATAAGTTTCTTTGTTGATAGTGAACAAAGGATATTTACCTCAAGGGCAAGATTTGTTGTGAATGAATCGAATAGTTCCTTAACAGTGTTCTGTGTCTGGCACTACATTGTGTCTGTGATAGTGTTATTGTGCCTTGACAATGTACGTCAATACAAATAAGTGTTGTGACTATATATTATTAGTCTTGTGGTATGAGCCCATTAAGCCCATTATCTAGTAAGTTTATTTATTCCCTATAAATAGATTACTATTACTACACAAAAACACAATTTAAAATCTGTAACCTTTTTCTATCATAGTTAAACACTTTTCTCTGACGGCGCGCGTGGGCGTAGAAAATTTTCGAACCACGTTAAATTCTGTGTTCTTTTCTATACTGTTATTTGTTTCATTTGTGTTCTGTGCTTGAGCCATTTGTGATAAATTTCATCGTGATTTATAACAAAATTAATAAATGATGGATAATTTCAGAACGATTATGATAATAAAGTAGTAATCAAGGGGTACTACGTCAAGAGAAATGAAGGATGAAAGATGTTATACAAAGCATAGCCATGCAACGAATTAATAAGACGAGGAATCTTCGGCGGAACATCACGAACACAAGGACATTGATAGAAGACCTATGTGTCGCTCGTATGAAAACTGGACAGTCATCCCGCGTGACAGCAGACCAGTGCTTCGGCAAACACTAAGCATTTATCTGTGTAAAGATTGGCCAGTACCTCGGCCAATGGTGAATAGTTGTTACGAAACATAAGGCCACTATGGGCAGTAATAGTACATACTAAAAGACGTGGAAATTAGGCATGGACCCACGACCAATCCTAATGGAAAGTGGAGAATTATTAGGAGATAGTAAAGTGATGTATTGTATAGTATATTATATAAATGAGAGATAATCGTAAAATTATGTAAGCTTTTTTTATCAAAGTAATATGAGATTAACACTTTATTATTCCGCTTTCCATATTTTACATCTATCACTAAAATCCCTCAACAAATTTTGGCACCGTCTGTGGGAAACGCATTAAGCGTAGCTCGTACTAGGGTAAGTGATTGTATTGACTAGGTCAACAATTGAAAAGGAGAATATGGCCTTTCCACGTGGGCAAAGAGGGCAAAGAAATCAAGGAGTTCAAGAGAATCCATCTAACGGCGGGACCGTCGTAGGAGCTGATCTAATCGACCGTCGGGAGGTCTACTTAACCACGAACCAGACTCACGAGCAGTCCCATGTCAATGCTGAGGAGAATGCTGGCATACCCGCAGAGGGTGAAAACCCCGTGAACCTTGGTATGTCTTCCCCTCTTCTAACATGTAGATCCTGGAAACTAAATTGAGGAAATCAAGTGTGAGCAGAAACTAGTTGCTCAGTGGAGACAGGAAAGAGACCGCGAGCCGAAATAGCGTTTTGATCAAATTTAAGAAACCCTCCGGTTCTTGATCGAGAAGGTCCTCCCTATGGGTGTTGTTAGACAGGATGTCTTACTAGATAACGGGTGGAGGGGGGGACGACCTCACACAGAAAAACTAAATTTATGCTCACAAAGGCGAGCATACCGACGAGAGCAAAAGGAAAAAAAGAACAACGGATTCTCACCGGGATGATTTATCAACTAGTGAAGTGCCTATGGAGAATAGAATAGTTAAGGCTGCCGAATATTACCACATAAGACCCAATATTATTGTTTATGTTTTTTAGGAATCTCTCTTCCTGAACAGAATTATGGAGTTTAAGTTGAACTCCATAGAGAACAAGGATTATAAGGAGGGACCCATACCGAACGCACCATGTTCTCAAACTAGTTGTTCGTACCCGTCTTATTATGAGAATCCAACAAGAAAATCAACGCCCCTGATGGAGAACATAGATACTATCTACAAAAATACTAAGGGAGGAGCTAAGTACTAACCACCAAAGAGTATGTTTGCGGCACTATATAAGTGATCCCCTCACTACTTTTGCGCATACCATAATAATCATGGACACCCAACAAAGGAGTGCTGGGAGCTGAAACAGGAGATCCAAAGATTAATCGATAGTGGGGACCTCGTCCAGTTTGTAAAGCTGAGAGTATACAATGGTATAAGAAGGGGTACCCAACGCCAAACTGTCTGTGGCATCAGACAAACCCATGGAAAAAACAACAATGGCTGTGTACGATTTTTGGAGGCGACACTTTGTCTCGAACCAATCCCACAGCCTGAAAGCGACACCGTAGGGACCTTGTTATTCACTTAGTTTGTGGCTCTTCATATCACAACTTAAGAGAGGCAATCATTGATTTGACCTTCAATGATGATGATTTAAGGGGAATTATCACGCCCCATGACGATGGGCTAACGATAAGTGCCAACATTTTGAGAATCATGGTATCGAGGATACTAATTGATAACGGTAATTTGGCTAACGTTATCTTTAACAAAAACTACGAACAGATGTTGAGAGTGTCCTCTTACAAAACAACAGACAAACAGCTGGTCAATTACAAGGGAAACTCAACCAAATGTATAGGAAAATTTGAACTTCCGGTCACTATCGGGTACGATAATACCAAAAATAGTATCCACACCTTGTTTATGATTGCAAAGGACCCCAGCGCGTACCACGCTATACAAGGGAGACCATGGATTCCTAAACTCGAGGCCACAGCTTGCTCATTTAGACAATGCATCAAATACCCAATAGGAAATCTAATGTGAATAATAAGAGGCAACAAGATACAGACGAGACAGTGCTATGCAACAATATTGGACCCTTCCAACAAAACCAAATATAAATTAATGGGATTTAGTGTATGGGGGAACCAATAATCGCTCGATAGAAATACTTTAGAGGTAGAGAACCCCAGAGATAATGAAGAGGAGGAATACACCCCACTAGATGAAGAAAGCATAACATTGGAAGAGGACAAGGTTGTCAAGATATATAATAAACTTGAACACAACTTCAAAAGAAATCTATAACTTTGTTGCAGGAAAACAATGATGTATTTGCATAGGATGCTAAGTAAGTGACATGTGTAGACCCAAACGTTATCTCTCATTTATTAGCCATCGATAGTAATGCTCGGCCAGTGAGGCAAAAATAACGGTCTTTTTCTTTAGAAAAGTCGAAATAAATATTTAGAAAGGTCAAAAACTTAGTCAAGCTAGGTCATATCAAACAAGTAAAATATCCAATTTGGATCGCCAACCCAGTGTTTGTAAAAAAAAAGAACAGGTAGTGGCGCACGTGCGTGGATTTTAAAAATCTCAACCGAGCATACCCGAAGGATAATTTCCCTCGGCCAAAAATTGACCAGTTAGTAGATGTCGCTTCAGGAAAAGAGTACTTGTCGTTTATGGACGCATATTCAGGGTATAATCAAATATCTATGAACCCAACGGATGAGGAGCACACTACTTTTCAAACCAAGAGAGGCCTTTATTGCTACAAGGTCATGTCATTCTTATTGCACCATGTTCTCAAACTAGCCGGTCGTACCCTTCTTATTATGAGAATCCAGAAATAAAATTCACGCCCCTGACGGAGAACAAAACCGCCATCTACGAAAAGACTAAGGGAGGAGCTAGGTACTAACCACCAAGGAGTATGTTTACGGCACCGTATAAGTGATCCCCTTAGTATTTTGGTGCATACCACAACGATCATTGGCACCCAACAAAGGAGTGCTGGGAGCTGAAAGAGAAGATCCAAAATTTGATCGATAGTGGGGACCTCAACCAGTTTGTGAAGCTGAGAGAGAATGTGATGGTAGAAGAAAGGGTACCTAACGCCGAACCGACCGTGGCATCAGACAAACCCATGGACATACAATAATGGTTGTTTATGATTGTTGAAGGCGACACTTTGTCTCAAACCAATCCCACAGTATGAAAGCGACATTTTATGGACCTTGATATTCACCTAGTTTGTGGCTCTTCATATCACAAATTTATGGAGCCAGTCACTGATTTGACCTTCAATGATGATGATTTAGGAGGAAATTACCACCCCCATGAGGATGCGCTAAACATAAGTGCCAATATTTTGGGAGTCGTGGTAACGAGGATACTAATTGATAACTGGTGAGGATTAATTTTAACTGAGGGTAATTTTGTCTGAAGTTTGAGGTATTTCAAGGGTATTTAATGTTTAGTAGATTGTAGTGAGAGATTTGAGCTGCCTGGTTGTATTTAATTTTCATTACCCTCATTAAATGAAAGTGGTTGGGTATTTATACCCTTAACCTTGGGCCACATGGGCTTTCGGTTCATGATTATTAATTCGGGTCGAGTTCAAAGACCCATTAGTTTTTAAGTAGGTAGGTAATTAGCTTAGTCATGAAGTGATTAAGTTTTTAATACATTAGTTTAGTTCGGATGTTCTAGTGGGTGGGTCTTGTCCGAATTTCCCCTGTACGGTCCTCATAATGAGTGGTGACAAAATCCGGACTAATCAGTATCCCGTTTTTAGGTTGCGTTTGAAGGCGTTTGGAAAGACCTAAAAAATAGTCCATATGCACTCATAACTATGTCAGGACAGATTTCAGATTGTGTAACGACTTTATCCGGATGGATAAAACTCTCAGAAATTGAACGGTTTTGCCAGATATCGTGGGACACGTGTCCTTCTCCGATTCGCCATACCGGCCGTTTTTCTCCTAGAACGGCGCTCCCACTTACTCCAAAAAGTAACCTCTTCAATTAATGTGGGTGACATCAGCGTCGTCTTTAATCATTACATATATCTTTTCGTATTCTCCTAGGTATCGAAGCATCTTTTGTTCCTTTCCTATAAATTAGTCCACTTTTCACTGTTTTACCATCTTCATTATCTCTACCCTTGTTAAATTTTAAAGCTTTCACTTCTCAAAATACCCTTCTATTGGTGTGAGTTTATGTTCACAGCAAGAAACTCCTTAGTAAAAGGTGGCTGGCTCAACTTGTCAGAGTTAGAAAAAGCTCAAAAGGTTGAACGAGAAAGGCGCATTGCTGCAGACCTCCCTGTTTCCCCTATTGACAAATCGGAAACACCAAGTTTAGAGCCTGACCGGGGTTCTTCTTCAGCTAAGAGTGCTAAACCCAGGAGGTTGTTCCAGTCCAACCTTCACCAATCCTTTCGGGCTCATCGGTCCAGGAATCAGAGCCTGTTGTTGAACCAGGACAGGCAGTCACAAGATTTAAGAGACCTTCCCCATTCATTGCCATGGGATCGGACACTGACGCCTCTCCAAAGAAGCTAGTAGAACGGCGAAGAGGTCGTTTGGTGAAAGGGCAGGCTTCAAAAACTACACCTTCCAAGTCTAGGGCTAAAAATAAAAATATAAGGTCAGAAGCACCCATTAAGATTCCCAAGGACAAGTTGTCCAGTCCGGAGGCAACCAGTTCAAGTCTCCGGAAAGAAACCTCCGGATCTGAGCCCCAGCCAGAGTCCATACCACAAGAAGATAGTAATGCCCAACCATCCGGAGGGCCTGTTGAGCTAACCACAAGTTCCTCTCATCCAAAAACAACTGATAATCCTTCCACAATAATGGAAGAAGTGCTGGAGGATTCTATTGAAGAATCTCCTTTTGAGTCTGACGTCTCCGGGCAAACAAGTGAGACTGCTGCTGCCAAGAAGGACATGGGCAAGGAGAAGTTATGCTTAAAACATCCGGATCTGCCGGAGAGCCTCGTGGGAAAAGTGGGACCTTGCTTCCACAAGGTAAGTGTCAAATACCTGCTAGCTTTGCAAAAACTTAATTACGCTTTCATTCACACAGCCAAACTGGGTCGGATGCGAACAAAATGGGGAATCCCAGAGAATGTCAAGGTGAGGATTCTGGTGGACCTGGAGACACCGATGGATTGCAAGCTCAGTGAGATAGTTTTCTTCACTGAGCTATTCAATTGGTGACTAAGGTTTCCCCTAGACCCAGAGATAGTCAAATACTTTCACCTCATCAAACTCTGCCCAAGCCAATTGAGCCCCAATGCTTGGTATACCCTCATGGCCTGTATTATGGCCTCGAGGCTCTCCAGAATCCCTCTTCCAATGGAGCAATTCGCAGCTATGGCCAGCCTCTGCAGAAACCACATTATAACCTTCTACCATTTCAACAAGGGTGATGATTACAAGGCCGTGGACGACCTGCTTGAGTCAGAAAGGAACTGGAAGACTCAATTCTTGTTTATTAGTGGAGTCTGGGAGAATGGGAGGAAGATTAAAACTGGTGTAAACCCAAGCCTTCTTACCAGCAGATGGAGAAGTGATGGTAAGAATCTCATCTCATATTTCCAACTTTACTTAACACAAATTTGTCTGTCTAACTCGTCTTCTTTTGTTTTTGGTAGTGCTGCCTAAGGACTTTAGTGATTACTTAAAGGCTGGGCAGACCACTTACTCCAAGCTAAATGCTTGGGCTGCTGAGAAATAGGGAAACCGTTTCCACAACGCTTTTACCGGAGGAAATCTAACAAGATCCTACCTTTGGAACACAGCTGACCGGAGGGACTTATCTTGGGAGGAATTAACCACTCCACCCCCTCCGGAAGTAATCCTCAGGAGGACAGATGCACAGGATGGATCGTTGTATCTGCCAGGTAGAGCTAAAGCCCCAAGCAAGATGAAGGGAAAGAAGGAGAAAGGTAAGCAAGGTATGGTTGAAGCCAATCCTACCGAATTGGAGGAAGTTGTTCCAACAAACCCAGAGGGGCCAGACGAAGGATAAATTAATGTTTCTCTTCTACAAGTAGTGGAGCATGAAAGTACTAGAGAAGTGGTCGGATCTCTAAAACCCTCAAAGGCTCCTAAGAAAGACATGAAACATGGAGCAGAAGGCAAAGATAAGAAGGCCAAGAAAAAGAAAACCTCCAAAGGTGATGAAGTTTCTCTCTGGCCTCCGGAGCCTCTTCCACTCAAGCAGAAGAGATCCCCGGTGACTTTCAAACCGGAGGGGGTGCAGGAGGGGATATCAGCATTGATGGTGTCGATATCAGCGGGCTTGAGGGGATCGGTCTTTACTTCGAAAACCTTCCCAAACACGATTTTGCTGGTCCCTACCTCCCCCCAAGTTCTTCGAACCTCGTCACATTCAATGGTAGGTCTTTTTTTGTCTCAAGTGAGAGAGACGTCATCGCTCATTCTTTACTGAGCAATGTCCAGCCAATGCTTACTTTGGAGAAGCAAGTATGAAATCAGTCAGCCATCATCAATACCCTCAATTCTGACAAAGAGAAATTGTCTAGCGACCTCCTCACTACCAATCAAAATATTGATGCATTGAAGAGGGAAAATGAGGAGTTGAAGAAAAGAAAGAGCGATTGGGCCACAAAGCTATCCACTTCGGAAGAAACTATCAAAGAACTCCAATCAAAGCAATCTGACTTGGAGAAAAATCTTTCTTCTTCAAAAGAGGAGGTGAAGGCTAAAGGACAGGGTCATTCAGACTTTAACTAATGAAAAGATCTCGCTCGAGGACTCTGTGTCCAAGGCTGCACAAGAAAAAGTTGATTTGCTAAAGGAGCAAGAGAAAACAATCCAAGCTAGGATTGATTCTTATACTAACAGAGTGATAGACACTCAAGAGGAAAAGTATGCCAAAGTGAAGTCGGACATGGTCATACTCTTTCATGAGAAATTCCCGAAGAGGACACTGGGAGATTTATGAACTTTTGTAGAGTATGAAGACCTCCCCTTCCATACGATGGCTGATGGTGACAAGCATGATTACTCCAGTGGCTGGGATGACACAACCGATGAAGAAGAAAAAACCGGGGAGAGTCCGGATGAGGAAGATAATGACCCCAAGAAGAAGAAACCAAGTGAGGCTGGGCCATCTAAGAAAGCTCAGTCTTAAAGTATCAACTATCTCTTTTTTATTTTTTGTGATTGGAGCAAAGTCCTTGGATGGCCAAGGCATTTTTTGTAATCATGTCCGGCTCCTGTCCGGATAAACCTTTTGTTTGAAAACTCAAAGTCATTGGGTGGCCAAGGCACTTCGTATATCTTAATGGGCAATTTTTACTTTCCACAAACGTACATTGTTTCATAGTTTTTCAGCTTTGGTGGCTAATTTTTAAATAGCCCTTAGTTAGTTTACAAGCATTTTAAAGTGAGAGTGTTTAAATTATCCGATGACAAATGTTTAAGTCGTCATTACTCTATCAATTTGATCTGACATTGATAGAAAATTTCAAAGAAAGCACTAACTGAAATACTCAGAATCTTTTAAGAAGGCATCAAATTTTATTGAAAAGCCTGGACACCTCATTAAAACCTCCCCGCGCCACCAGGGTAGGAAAGAGTATGCCCCCAAATATATACATGAACTTTAAAACAAGTAAATATTTACATAGTCTTCATTCCAAGTACAACCGGAGGTGTTCAATGTTCCAGGGGTGATTCAAATCCCTTCCATCCTTATCTTGAAGCCGGTATGTCCCAGGATTAAGCTTTTCACTGACCACATAGGGACCTTCCCAAGTTGGAGCTACCTTGCCGAACTGCTTTTCTTTAGTGTGTAGGAAGACTTTCCTCAATACTTTATCTCCTGGCTGAAAATCCCTTCTTTTAACTTTGGAAGCAAACCTGCTTCTCATCAGTCCTTGATAGTGTGTGGCTCTGAGGTGAGCCTTAACTCTTCTTTCCTCCATCAAGTCAAGTTGGCCTCTTACTGCCACTTCGTTAGCGTGTTCGGAGAAATTATGAACTCAAAAAGAAGGAAGAGTAGCCTTTATAGGAGCTGTGTAGTCCATCCCATATACTAAATCAAAGGGAGATTCTTGTGTTGCAACCCCAGGAGTGGTTCGGTAGGCCCATAATACTTCTTGTAGATAACTTGGTCATTTTCCAGCAGCTCCCTCTAAAAAAAATTTAAGTCCGAACAAGATGGTCCTATTAGCCACTTTGACCTGACAATTTTCTTGTGGGTGGAAAGGAAAAGAGAAGAAATGTTGTATGCCTCTAGAGGCGCAAAAATTATCCATTTCCTTGTTCTCGAACTGTGGTCCATTGTCTCTGGTTATCTTTTGTGGAATTCCAAATCTACAAAAAATATTGGATAAGATGAATTTTATAACAGCTTTTGATGTTGTACCTGCCAATAGAGCTGCTTCCATCCATTTCGAAAAGTAATCAATGGTAACAATTATAGTTCTGCACCCTCCGGACGCCATGGGTAGAGGTCCCACTAAATCCAGACCCCAACGAGCAAAAGGTATTGGTTCAGAAATTGACTCTAAATGGATAGCCGGAGTATGAATTTTATTGCTGTATCTTTGGCATGGGTCACACTTTTTTACCAACTCCTTGGCATCTTGCATTATGGAGGGCCAGTAGTACCTAGCTAACAAAACTCTTCTTGTCAGAGCCCTAAACCCACAGTGAGCTGATCCCTCACCATCATGCAACTCGGAGAGCACTATCTGGGATTCCTCGACTCGCAGACATCGTAAGAGGGGTTTACTATAGGATTTTTTATAAAGAACATCCCTTAGGATGACAAAACCACGAGCCTTATATTTTATTTTTCTTGTCACTGTTTTCTCCAGAGGCAAGATGCCATCTGAGAGATATTGAAGGATTGGAAACATCCAATCTTGGGGCTGTTTGATCTGTATATTCAAACTTTCTTCTTCCTTATTTGGATTGATTTGAATAGATGGGAAATCTTGCACATGTATCCAAGGGTAGGACTCAGAGTAGGCTACGGTTGCCAAAGAGTCTGCCAACATATTTTCTGTTCAGGGTATGTGCTCATAGGTGATGTTTTTTAAATTAAGCGCCACTTCTTTAAGGATGAACAAGTATTTAATCAGTTGCTCTTTCTTGGCTTCGGACTGACCTTGTGCATGATGGATAAGAAGTTGAGAATCACTCATTAACCTGACTCTCTTAGCTCCACATATGAGAGCTAATTTTAAACCAGCTATAGCAGCCTCATATTCAGACTCATTATGGGAAGCCCTGAAGGCAAAACATATAGCTTGGTACATTGTGTCACCATACGGAGAGGTTAAACATACCCTAGCTCCACATCCCATGGTACTTGATCCACCATCAGTCTGGACGACCTAGACTTTTTTATCTTTTATACCGGTTGCTTGCTTAGTATCCCTATCTGAATGGAATTCGACTAAGAAATCAGCCACAGTTTAGGCTTTGACTGCTGTTCGAGGAGCAAAATCAATATCGTAGTCTCCCAACTCTACTGACCACTTGGTCATTCTACTTGAAATGTCAGCTTTTTTGTGAACGCTTTTCAAAGGAGAAGAGGTCCGGACGATGATAGAATGAGCCTGAAAATAGGGCCTCATTTTTCTTGCTGCAATCACCAGGGCCAATGCCAATTTTTCCAGCTTCAAATATCGTTTTTCTGCATCTATCAAGCTTTTGCTGATATAGTACACCGGACGAGGATAATTGTCCACCTCTCTTACCAATATTGCACTTATTGCACAATCAGAAACAGTTAAATACACATAAAATATTTCTTCATCAACAGGTTTAAACAGAGTCTTGGGGGAAGACAAATGCTTCTTAATTTCATCGAAGGCCTCATCACACTGTGGGGACCAATTGAAGTCCTTTGCACTTTTTAAAGTTTGAAAAAACGGGGCTCACCTGTCCGAAGACCTTAAAATGAATTGGTTTAGTGCAGTCAGTCTCCCAGTCAATCATTGTACCTCTTTAATATTCTGAGGAGGCTCCATTTTTAGTAAAGCATTAAGCTGGTCTGGATCAGGTTGTATTCCTTTCTCACTTATCACATACCCCACAAATTTTCCGGATTGCACTCCAAAAACGCACTTTTCTGGGTTCAACTTTAAATTTACTTTCACCAAGTTGGCAAAAGTTTCTTGGAGATCTGCCAAGTGTAGCTCTTCGTCCACACTTTTCACCATCATGTCATCGATATAAACTTCCATGTTTCTTCCAATTTGATCAGCAAAGGCCTTGTTTACCAATCTCTGGTAAGTAGCCCCAGCATTTTTTAACCCAAATGGCATTACTTTGTAACAATGGAGGCCCCTATCAGTAACAAATATGGTATGTTCTTGATCATTTGGATCTACTTGAATCTGATTATATTCGGAGAAGGCATCCATAAAGGACAACAGCTTGTTTCCAGAAGTGGAGTCCACCAACTGATCAATTCGGGGGACCGGATATAAATCTTTTGGGCAAGCCTTGTTGAGATCTGTGAAATCGATGCACATATGCCACTTGCCATTTTTCTTTTTTACCAACACCGGATTGGTTGTCCATAAAGGGTCTTGAGATTCCTTTATGTGTCCCATTTTAGTAAGCCGGACAACCACTTGAACTATGACATCAGCCTTCTCCTTAGAAAAGGCTCTCCTCCTTTGTACAACAGGTGTTATATCTCTTCGGATGGATAACTGGTGTGATATAATGCTTGATTGTACTTCGGTTACGTCAGCATTGCACCAAGTAAAGACGTGTTGATGATCTTTCAAGAAATCTAACATTTTACCCTTTAATTTCAAAGTCATCTTGGATCCTATCTTGACATTTTTTCCTTCAGCCAGAGAGTGAGTTTCAACTTCTTCAACCGGTATCAAAACACCAGGGGTCTCTCTAGGGTCATCAATTTCACCCTCTCCCGCAGAGGGCCCCTCAAACTGCTATTCCTCATTGAGCCGGACTGCCCCCAATGTTCGAGGGGCTAGTGTTGTCGCATAACACTCCATTGCTACCTTTTGGCTGCTTCAAACAACTCCCACTTGTCCTTGCACAACATACTTCAAGAACTGGTGGACTGTTGAAGCCACTGCATGCATCTTGGAGAGCCAAGATCACCCCAGAATAGCATTATAACAACTGGGACAATCCACCATAATAAATAGTACTTTAACCATCTTTTAAACGGGCCTTTGCCCAATAAAACCTCTTCCTCGAACTCCCCGATCACATGTGATGAGCTTCCAGTGAAACCCACAATTGACCTGTTCGAACGTTGTATTACTGCTGGATTCTTCATTTTCTTGTATGAAGTTAAAAAGAGAATATTGGCCGAACTTCCGGTATCCACCGAAATTCGTCTTATATCATTGCCTCCAATGGATGCTCCTATGACAACAGCATCTTCATGTGGACCAGCAATATCCCTCAAGTCATCCTCGTCAAAAACAATAAAAGGAAAAGGAACTTGCGATTTATAGGAAGTCATGCCTCCTTCAAGCTGGGTAGCTAAAGTATGAACGTGCCTCTTTCTTGAAGAAGCAGTTGGTGCAGTCATGGTGTCCCCTCCGAATATTGTAAGTGACTTAAAAAAGTTAATAAGGTCGGACACCGTTTTGCAATGCTCCATGATAACACCCACTTTATTCTGGGTCGGATTAGGGTCCAAGTATTATGACTCTACATCGAACCTTTCGATTATCACCATAGCCCCATCCGGAGCCGATGTGCATGCATTGTTTGGACCAGCCCGATGAGCGCTATCAGGCCTATTTCCACCTCTTCTTTTAACACACGCCCCCAACTTTCCTCTTTCAATTAAATTCTGCACTTCTTGTTTCAACGCAATACAATCCTCGGTGGTATGACAAGTATCATGGTGTACTGGCAGAAACAATTATTACGGCTCTCCCTAGGATACTGTAATGTAGTCGGCCTTCTGTAGTGTACTTCATCTTTTGTTTTGTCATAAATGGTGGCTACATTTTATTTCAACTCAACAAACCACTCCGGTTGAACCCAAGGCCCTTGTTTATTTCAAGATTGCTGACTCTGGGCTGGTGCAGCTGGCTGAGACTGAGCTTTGGCTCTGTTATAACCCTGCTCGGCTTCCTTAGCCTTGTTCCCGGACTGGTTTTGGTTTGGATTTGGTGCAGCCGGAGCAGACCTCACCTGCCTGTGCACCCTAGTTTTCTTTGTTTCATTTACATTAACTTGTTTTCCGACCTGATTCAGTAGACCTCCCCATGTCATGGCCTTTTTTCTGGTTATTGAATCAGCCAAGTTTCCAGGGTTTAAGCCCTGCCTCATAGAAGCTATTGCTACTTGTTCGAAGCAATCAGCCAATCCATTTTTGGTATTTACAAAACGACTTTTGTATTCCTTTAAAGATTCGTTTGGTTCTTGGGCACAATAGATAATCGTGTCTCCATTTCCCTTCACTTCCTTACTTCCCACAAACTGCCTTCAAAAGGCCACCCAAAAAGTGTCAAAATTCCTTATACAGCCTTGTGGTAAGCTATTATACCACTTCAGAGAACTTCCCGTAAACGATTGGAAGAATGCCCTACAAAGTAACTTGTCGTCATCATCAAAATTCATCATAAATTTTTTGAAGTGTTCCAAGTGGTTATCCGGGTCTTTCGTACCATCATATTTTTCCATTTTCGTACTGTGAAATCTCTTAGGAAGGTTTCCGGACAGTATTTTGGAGGACAATGGAGATTGTCTTTAATTTCATCCACGACAGAAAACCGTGTCTTCGTTAGGAGTTGCAAAGATACTTGGTTCATCATGGAAGGCAAAAGGATCCATTAACAATCGATCTACATGTCTCTGGCTATGACTATGAGACGATCATTTGCCCATATGCCTCTTTAACCTTCCATGCATATCCCTTTTTCTTGAGTACTTCTTGACCAACTTTTGTTTCTTTTTGGAACGGCCTTCATCACCGTTAGATGACAAGGACTCTTCGACTCCATCTTCACCTGAGGAGCTACTGGAGGCCTCTGAGTCTGAATCAGAGCTCTCCACCGGTTTAGACCGGTGAGACTTTTTTGAGCTAGCATGAGTCTTTTTTGCACTCACATGGGTTTTCGATGGCTCATGCTCTCTAGGATTATCAGTATGATGAGCTACTGATGCTTTAGACTTCTCTTTTGGGCCCATCTCTGCCGCCTTGGCAGCCCTCAGAGCATTTATTTCAACTTTTAACCTATCTTGTTCATCAATCATATATTCATCATTTTCACCCACCACTACTGCCAAAGCTGGTGGTACTTCTTGCTCGTCCGGATTCATCCGAACTGGTTTTTCTTGATGGTTTTGAATGCTAGATTCAGGAACCTTCTCCTCCCACTGTGGTCGCCAATTTGGTGAGGATTAATTTCAACTGAGGGTAATTTTGTCTGAAGTTTGAGGTATTTCAAGGGTATTTAATGTTTAGTAGATTGTAGTGAGAGATTTAAGCTGCCTGATTGTATTTAATTTTCATTGCCCTCATTAAATGAAAGTGATTGGGTATTTATACCCTGAACCTTGGGCCACATGGGCTTTCGGGTCATGATTATTAATTCGGGTCGAGTTCAAAGACCCATTAGTTTTTAAGTAGGTATGTAATTAGCCTAGTAATGAAGTGATTAAGTTTTTAATACATTAGTTTAGTTCGGATGTTCTAGTGGCCCCCACCTCCTACCACGCTATACAAAGAAGACTGTGGATTCCTAAACTCTAGGCCACAGCTTGCTCATTTAGGCAGTGCATCAAGGGAGACCTTGGCTATAAAAGCTTGATAAAAACATATCTACTCACAGGATATTACTGACCCATGTTGGCCTCAGATGCTAGAGATTTAGTCCAAAAATGTCACCCTTTTCAACAATTTTCCAACAAGCGATATCGACCAAATGAGTCGATGAGTACCGTGTCGGTGTTGTACCCCTCCGATAAATGGAGGGATATATTTAGTAGGACCTCTCCCAATGGTTACGAGTAAGGGACAATTCCTTGTTGTAGTAGTTGACTATTTCTCTAAATGGGTAAGGGCCAGGGGTTTGACAAAGACGAGGTCCCAAGAAATATTTAACTTCCTACAAAGTCAGATCGTCTCAAGATTTAGAATTTTAAGGATCCTCGTGACCGACAACGGATCGTAATTCCCGAATGAGGCAATGGAGACATTCGACCACAGACACAGAATCACTCAAAACCTTTCCACACTAAACTATCCTGAGGCGTATGGACAAGTCAAGGTGACAAATAGAACTATCGTGGAAGGAATAAAAAATATGCTAGAATGATCAAAAGGTAAATGGCCAGACAAGTTAGAGGAGGTATTGTGGGCATACCGAACTACACGTGGGTCAGCAATAGGAGATACACCTTTCTCGCTGGTATATGGGATGGAATCAGTAGTACCGACAGAAGTTATAATACCAAGCCATAGAGTGGCTAAATACTGAGAGGAGGTGAATGATCAATAGAGACAATCATCAATTGATATATACATATGAAGAGATCAAACGAGGGTATAATTATAACCTTATAAAAGTTTAATAAGAAGAAAATTTAACTTCAAACTTAAGCATTGAAGCTTCAACGCAGGACATAAATGTGAGTGCATGACAGAAAATGCAAACAAATTTTACAGCGAGTGCATGACAGAATTGCAGACAAATTGGGTCCGGATTGGGATAGGACATATAGAATTATTTCTAAAGGACATCATCCGGCCTACAAACTGGAAGGCATAGAAGGTAATGCATTGAAACCCCCATGGAATTTAAATCATTTGAAATGTATTATCATGCTACTTAAGAAGGGTTATGCACTCTTTTTCCTTTTGGTGGCGCTTGAGGGTTTTTAACGAGGCACATTGTATGCTAAAATTATCAATGAAGTCGCCTATATTTTGCCAAGTTTTATGCGTACAACTTTATTTTTTGTTTTAGTATTGCAAACATAAGTCTCAAGAAATTATAATTATCTAATAGTATTATCCACTCCAATAACAGTGAAATGGATAGAATTGGCCACGTCTATTTGGCTACACAACGGGCGACACTAAGCTCAGTTAAAGTATAGTCAATAAAATCGAAATAGTGTATATCACAAGTCTCGAATGATATGATATGGGCGATACTGAGCCTGAGCTATATAGCTCAGTAAAATAAAACGACTAAAAATTCATAGTCTATAACAAAAGGTTATGGTCCATACTGAGCTCAGGTTGATAAGACCTATAGAGCAAACAAGATTATATGAATTATTATAACCACGCAACAAACAACATGTTTATTTAAATAACCATACCCCCGAATGATCTCCAAATATATTAAACACAATAATATCAAAAGAAAAAAGAAAAACAAAGTCATATTTTTTATTAAGAAGGACGGATAGATGTTCAGATAACAAAAGTTATAAAACATATAGCAAAAACAGTGCAAAAAATGGTTCGGTGATAAAGTACAGTTTTGAAATATTTTCACCAATACCGTCATCATTACCAGAAGGTCCCTCTAATAATCCGATCTTGGCAGGTACTGTGTAACATGAGGATCAGCTGTTAACCCCTCAGATAATGTGGAACCTTCTATAATAAGGGGGTGACAACCACTATCACCTTATTTATAATCTCTTATTCTTCTCCTTCATCATCGGTAACCCAAGGCTTCTCTTCATCTGGCATAAATGACCTAAACTGACCCATATGATGGCATTCAGTCTAGAGCTCGATTATGGTATCTTTCAAAACCCGTTTCAGGTTTGGCTTTATCTTTCCTAATGCCTCCTTTTGCCCTTCAGCATAGGATTTTGAAACAATTTGATTTTACCGTATGATGCTCCAGCTCTAGCCTTAAGCGAGTCGATTCCAATCTGATAGTATTGTTCTAAATAATAACTTTGTTGTTGATAATAGAGGACTCTTCGACTTTAACTAGAAGCCCTGAGTTCTGATTAATCAACTCAGTTGCACACTTTAAGAGAACCTTGTTTTGACTTGACAGGTCCTTGACAGTCTTCACCAACTCCTCTTTGGCGGAAATAGCAGTAGTCAAAAAACTAGTAAGATCTGATTTTTCCTTCAGCAACTTTTCACAAAATGATTTTGAAGCGCCATATCCCTTCTTGTAGCGAGCGAGGTCATCAGAGAGAGTTTTCAAGAAGCCAAAAGTCAGCGGCTCGAGCAGGAAATGCTCAATAATCTTTGCATCCATTGGGTTCATTCTATGGTAGCCGAGTACTATCGAGTTAATGTAATTTTACAGAAAAAATAATGTCAGGAACTCCAAAGAAATCAAAATGTAATCATTACGTGATAATAAATATCAAAATAAAACAGCGTACCTTTACCGATAGTTCCAACTGCGTTACAAGAGATCTAACATGCTCATACTATTGTACAAAGTCATTTTAGGACATTGCTCAACTGCTGAAACAGCAAAAAAGATGGCTTAGGCATGCTTACAGCAAGGGTTCGGTGAGGGAGATCGATTTGGGAGGTAGGATTCAAAGTACTTGGACCATCAGACACAACAGTGTTTGAATGGTCACATGCGGGGAGAGCAGCAAAAGACTGGCCTTTATTTTAACCCATTGACAATAAAGCTAGAAGGGGAGTGATCATTTTTTAAAAGAGGGGTACCCGAGAGGGCTCGGTTATGGTTAGTCGAGTCTAGAGAAGGGGTATGCTCCTTATTATAATCCACAGAAGCGCCCCCAGTTCCATATTTTCTAGAATCTATATTTTCATGCACAGAAAAAGGGGTCCCACTAACCACCATTGCCAACCTATCCAACCCAGTAAGGGATTGGTCCCCAATCTCATCATAGTTATTGTTCACGCAGGGAGAGGGGCGTTCTTCTTAATCACCATTTTCTTACTGGGAAATCCCTTAGTTAGAAGGACTGTAATTTCTTTTTATTTTTTGGTTTAGATTCATTGTTCTTAATACCAAATGCCCTCTTTTTCATAGGAGCAGTATTGGCTTTGGTCTCAATATCTTTGGGCATCCTGGGGGAAGATCTAATACGACACCCCTCGGTTTATCAAGTTACACCATCAACGTTTATGGTAATAGGTTCTCTGGTGGAAATAAGCGTCACATCTCCATCCTTTGAGATATCCATCTCTGGTAAGGGCCATAAACCAGTTCTAACAAAATTGATGGGAGTGAATAGGCGATAATACTCCAATTCCAACTGAGTATACGCAGCGGCGGACAATTTTTTCAAAGCACTTGCTTCTTGATCACCATACACCTTCTTTCACAACTCTTGGTACTTCTCAGAGTCTGTATCTTCAACAAAGAAAATATAGAAGCATATCAACAATAGTAATGAAGGCGTTGATAAACATGGAAAACAAATAAATCAATCCAACCCTTACGTGTGCTCATCCATCGCCTCTCTAATTTGAGATTCCGATTGGCAACAAGATGTTCCTAATTCTAAAAAAAAGTGTTTCCAGTGGTTATCAGGATCCAATAGCATGACAATCTCGCTGCGGGTGGATATATAGTATAATGGGGTTCTTAACAGTTTATATACATCAATACTAGAAAAAAAGTCACATATAGTAATCCCCTTATCTAACAATTTCGAACTTAGTGCAATATTAAGTAAAAAGCGACATCTATTGGCAGTCAACTGTGTCGAGGATATTCAGATATACCTAAAAAACTCATTTATAAATTAGGGTAAAGGTAATCGAAGCCTCCAGTCGAACAGTATAGTGTACCGACAAGTTTCCCTCTCTCTTGCATGATGAGAATGTTCGTTGAGTTCGGGAGCCTAGTAATTACATAGTCAGGAAATTTATATACTAATATAAACCTAGCCAGCCCTCTGGAATCAGGTTTTTATACAACTGTGAGAGGCGGTCAAAGTAACTATCTCAGAAATTTTCTACCTTCCACCGTGCCCGTCGGTGGGGTACCAAGAAGAGCTCTACCGGCAGTTTTAGACTTCTTCAATGATCTTTTGCGAGTCATTTCTGGGCCACACAGAGAAGTTAAAGGGCCAAGTCTTTAACAAAGACAAGGTCCAACGAAATATGTGACTTCCTACACAGTCAGATCCTCTCAAGATTTGGATTTCCAAGGATCCTCATGACCGACAACGGATCGTAATTCCAAAATGAAGTAATGGAGACATTCTGCCACATGCACAAAATCATTCAACATTTTTCCACGGCGTACTACCCTTAGGCAAATAGAAAGGTCGAGGTTATAAAAAGAACTATCTTGGCAGGAATAAAAAATATGCTAGAAAGATCAAAAGGTAAATGACTAGACAAGTTAACTGAGGTATTATGGGTATACCAAACTATACCTCCCATCAACAACAGGAGATACACCTTTCTCTCTAGTATATGAGATGGAATCAGTAGTATCGACAGAAGTTATAATACCAAGCCATAGAGTGGCTAATTACTGAGAGGAGGTGAATGATCAAGAGCGACAATCGTCAATTGATATGATACATAAGAAGAGATCAAGCAAGGGTACGATTATAACCTTATAAAATCTTAATAAGAAGAAAATTTAACTCCAAGCTTAAGCATTGAAGCTTCAATGTAGGTGACTTATTAGTGAAAAAACGTTTCCAACTAGTGCGGGTCCGAAATGTAGGCAAATTGGGTCCGGATTGGGATGGACCATATAGAATCGTTTCTAAAGGACATCATGGGGCCTACAGACTGGAAGACATAGAAACAAAATGCATTAAAATACCATGAAATGTAAATCATTTGGAAAAGTATTAGCATGCTACTTAAGAGCGGTTATGCACTTTTTTCTACTTTGGTGGCGCTTAAGGGTTTTTAACGAGTCAAATTGAAAGCCAAAATTATTAATGAAGTTTCCTATATTTAGAAGTCATAATTCATATTAAGAATGAGGGATAAAGGTTCAGATAAGAAAAGCTATAAAATATATAGCAAAAAGAGTGCAAAAATGTGGTTCGGTTATAAAGTACGGTTTTGAAATATTATCACCAAGACCGCCATCATTGACAGAAGGTCCCTCTGGTAATCCGGTCTTGGCAGGTACTGCGTCTACACAAGTGGCAGGGGGATCAACTGTTAACCTCTCAGAAAATGCTGAAACTTCTGTAATAAGGGGGCTGACAACCTCTATCACATTTTTCATAATCTCTTCTTCTTCTCTTTCATCTTTGGTAACCCAAGGCTTCTCTTCATCTGGCACAAATGACCTGAACTAACCTATATGATGGCATTCAGTCTCTAGAGCTCGATTATGGTATCTTTCCAACCCCGTTCCAGGTTTGGCTTCATCTTTCCCAATTCCTCCTTTTGCCCTTCATCATAGGCCTTCGTAACAATTTCATTCTACCGTAGGATGCTCCAGCTCTAGCCTCAAGCGAGTCGCTTCCAATCGGATAGTATTATTCTCAAAAATAACTTTGTTGCTGGTAACAGAGGACTCCTCGACTTTAACTAGAATCCCTAAGTTTTGATCGATCAACTCAGTTGCACACTTTGAGAGAACCTTGTTTTGACTCGACGGGTCTGTGACAGTCTTTGCCAACTCCTATTTGGAGGAAATAGAAGTAGTCAGATGACTAGTAAGATCTTTTTTTTCCTTTATAAACTTCTCACAAAATAATTTTGAAGCGTCACATCCCTTCTTGTAGCGAGCAAGGTCAACAGAGAGAGTTTTCAAATAGCCAAATGACAACGGCTTGGGCTGGAAATTATCTATAATCTTTGCATCTGTTGGGTTCATTCTACGGTAGTCGAGTACCATCGAGTTATGGTCATTTTACAGAAAAAATAATATCAGAAACTCCAAGGAAATATAAAAATAAAACAACGTACCTCTACCGATAGTTCCAACTCGCATTACAAGAGATCTGACATGCTAGTGTTAAACATAAAAAAAATATGGCTTAGGCATGCCTACAGCAAGGGGTCGGTCAGGGAGATCGGTTTGGGATGTAGGATTCATAGTACTTAGACCATCAAACGCAACAGTGTTTGAAGGGTTACATGAGGGGAGACCAGCAAAATACTGATCGTTATTTTAACCCATCGGTAATGAAGCTAGAAGGGGATCGATCATTTCTTTTTAGAAAGGGTGCCCGAGACGGCTCTATTGTGGTTAGTCGAGTCTAGAGAAGGGGTATGCTCTTTACTATAATCCAAAGAAGTGCCCTCAGTTCCATATTTTCCAGAATCTTTATTTTCATGTACAGAAAAAGGGCTCTCAGTAACCATCATTGCCAACCTATCCATCCCAGTCAGGGACTGGTCCCAAATCGCATCATAGTTATTGTTCATAGGGCCCCGTTCTTCACAAATACCATTTTCTTCCTCATAAAACTCTCATTAGAAGGACTATTCTGCCCAGTGCTCTTACCTTCTTTTCCTAGTGATGATATCACAATGCAATCGCTAGAGTTGCGTTGTTCAGAGGCCATAACAGTGCCAGTGGTATCAGCGGCATATGTAGTGGTGATATTGTGGACTAATTTATTTTTATTTTTTGGTTTAGCTTCATTGTTCTCAATACCAAAGGCCCTCTTTTTTGTAGCAGCAGCATTGGAAGCGGTGTCTATATTTTTTGTCTTCCTAGGGGTAGATCCAATACGACACTCCTCGGGTTATCAGCATAAACAATCAACCTATGCGGTAACAGGTTCTTCGAGTGAAATAAGCGTCATATCTTCGTACTTTGACATTTCCGTCTCTCGTGAGGGTCACAAACCAAATCTAATAAAATTGATGGGCGTGAATATGCAATAATATTTCACTGAATATATGCAGCGGCAGACAATTGTTCCAAATGGCTTGCTTTTGGATCACCGTACACTTTTTTCACAACTCTTGGAACTTCCTAGAGTCTGTATCTTCAACAAAGAAAAGATGAAATCATATCAATAATAGTTAAAAAGGTGTTGATAAATATGGAAGATGAATAAATCAATCCAACCCTTATGTGGGCTCTAATTAGAGATTCCGTTTGGTAACAAGGTGTTCCTAATTCCCGGAAATAAAAATAAAAAAGTGTTTCCAGTAGTTATCAAAATCTAACAACATGACAATCTTGTTGCGAATGGATATATAGTAGAATGGGGTTCTTAACAGGTTATATACATCAACACTAGAAAAAAAATCACATATATTAATCTTTTTATCTAACAATTTCGAACTTAGTACAACACTAAGTAAAAAGTGTCATCTAGTGGCAGTCAATTGTGTCGGGCATATTCGGATATACTTAAAAAACTCATTTGTAAAGGTAATTGAAGCCCTCAATCGAACAACATAGTGTACAGACAAGTTTCCCCCTATCTTGCATGATGGGATGTTCGCCGGGTTTGGGGAGCCTAGTAAGTACATAGTCAGGAAATTTATATATTAATCTAAACCTAGCAAGCCCTTCTGGGCTAAGGTTTGTATACAAGTGTAAAAGGTGGTCGAAGTAACTATCTCAGAATTCTCTACCTTCTACCGACGGTGTTAGACTTCTTCAAAGATCATTTGCGAGTCATTTTTAGGGCACACAGACAAGTTGATGTCAGAAGTATCGAAACCCATAATGCAAGATTCTAGGGTTTCTAAGTAGAGGGTTGGGGAAACTAACGACGACAACATAAATGACAAAATAAGAATAAATGAAAAAAAAATACAAAAGCATTGCAACGTTTACTTTCGATTAATATTTGGCGTTGCTAAACAAATAACTGGTGAATACTTGAACAAGTAGAAACCTGCACCTTTAAGGTTAGTCTAAACGAAAGAAGATGAAATGAAAGAAAGGGTTCATAAGACCAATTTATAATAAATCAATTGATATCAATCGGGACCAATTTACGGGGCACAGACTAGTGAGAAACGAAAAAGACACACCATTTTGATAAAGAAAAGAAACGTGAAGCGTCATTTCTACACGCAACTAGAGAAATGTAAGATCTTCCAATTGAGAAATAAGATAACTGCATCATAACTAAAATTCCTCACCAAATCGTCAATCGCACCAAATCGTCAATCGCAGAAGAAAATATTGGATCAAAGGAAAAACAAAAAAAAATAACCGCAAATCACTAAGAAATCGATAAAAATAATAATAAGTAAAGTCCAACAAATAAGGAGAATCCGACCGAAAAACAAATCAAAAGCATTATAAAAAAGACAATAACAAAATACTTATTAAAAAAATTATAAATGATCATGGATAATTAAAATAAAAAATCAAATAGTTATAATATTTTATTTGGTGGATGATTATCCGTCGATTATACCAACAAGATAAGAGGAAGGAAATATTAAACTTATTTTTTTAATACGTGTCCCTAAGTGAAACTTACCAAAGAACTTCAGTACATCTTTCCTGTTTTATGTCACATATTTTTTCTGCTTACAGAATCCTGAATCAAATAATCAAATCAGGAAATTCATACAATCTTCGATAGTTACTATTCAATCAATCACATTACTAACCGGATCTTTGTTTAACGCGCATTGATATTCTTCTACCTTTAAAAGCAAGTATCTTTCCGTTCTCGATATTTTCTTCTTACGCAGATTCATTGGCGAGTTAAATCAGCTTTCTTGTAAAGGTTTTTCTACGCTATACAAAAGTCGAAACGATCAGAAAATCTACCAAAAACTTAGGCCAGTAATGGAACCTTGTGACGGTGGTAACGGCCGCCGAGAAAGTGTTGACCTAAAGATGAATGAAGGAATCGAAACAGAGACGTTTTGGACGGTGTGTCCATACTGTTATGTTGTTTCTGTATATGAGAAGGTGTATAGGGAATGTTGCTTGACATGCCAGAACTGCCGCAAGCCATTTACAGCTGTGGAAATTGATCCGCTGTCGAAGGAAACGATGGTGAAGGGGAAAGATCAGTATTACTGTGCAGTAGGGTTTTGCAAGTTAGGTTATCAATGGGATGGTTACGTCACTGACAAGCAACCCAATGGAGAAAATAGTAGGGATGTTAATTCGGACAATACTGTCGAGATGTCTGATGGTGGTGAGGAGGAGGTGAAAGAACCAGTGGTGAAAAGAAAAAGGAGAGTGAAAACCGTAGCGAAGAAGAGGAAGAGAAGAAGGCTATTGACTTCTTTAAAGGAGTTGATGATATAATATCTAGCTTGGAGGGGATGGGTGTCTGAATCGGAGAATCTTGAAGACCTTTTGGTTTTTGTAATATTAGAGATTTGTACTTAAGCACTGTAATACCATAGTTTTTGGATCTAAAAGGGTTCATCTTTGGTTTTATGTTTATAATTCTTCAGTTTTGCAGCTCAATATGGAATATAATTGTACTTCGGTAACACTGGAATGTTTTTCTTAAGTTGAAACACTTAACTACTGTCTGTTTGAAAGTTTAGTGATTGGAAAGAACTTGACTAATCTTTTCTTACAATTTCTGAGTAGTTTAATCAAAGATTAGGCGAAAGTTTAAATTTTTATTGGCAAGAGCCTTGTTTCTGGCTTGACCCATGTGTTTCTTCCAAATCATATGAATGAATGTCAGATATCACTATATTTCCTTTAGCTATTAGGCTTTCTTTAGGTTTCCTTCTGGTGGCAGATATAGTTAGTTTTTGGAATTCATAGCATATTCTATTGTACTTTTTGGTTTTGTGGAGGGATGACAATTTTTTCCGAACCTGCGGGTACCCGACCCAAGCCGACACGATGGGATGGGTTATGGGTTTTAAAAATTTCTCACGGATGGGTTGTGGGTTTAAAAATTTACTACCCGCCGGGTATGGGATGGGTTGTGGGTTTAAATAATTTCCCACGGGTACCCAACCCGAACCCGACCCACTGGGTAATACCCGATGGGTATCCGTTAAATTAATATTATATAAAATATTATATCATTTAATATTAGTTATCAAGCTTTAAAATAAAGTTATTAATATTAGTATATGTATTCTGTAAGGGTGAAGCTATTTCCTCCATGAGATTTATTATTTCCTCCATCTCAAATTTCTAAAAAAATACTCAACATTTGCTTTTACTTTTTTGTCCTCAATTTACTTTCTAATTTATATTTTGATGTCACTATCCAACCCTTATTCCAACAAACATATTATTAAGTCAAATTACGGCCAACATATATCATTTAACTTCTAAAATTAAATCCTAAAAACAAAAAAGAACTCTAATTTCTCAAAAATTAATGATGAAAAAATAATACACTCGAGCCAAAAATCCAAACACCTCACAACATCACCAAATCAACCAAAAAGACAATTTAATCTTGTAAAAATGGCAACAAACAAATATTAGAGAGTCAGAAATAATATACAAGTTAATGTTTTTTTTAAAAATAAACAAATCAAAAAAAGATTTCTAAAGTTCTATAAAAATAATTTGATAAAAAAAAACAAGAAATCTATTCATGGAACTCAATATGCAGGAAACAAACTAAAAAAAATCATAGCAAGAGAGTTCTGGGAACGGTAATTTTTCTGCATATCGAGTTTGTGGAACTCGCTATTCATAGTACAACCAACTTCTTGGAACTCTTGTCAACCGATATATTAAAAAAATTAAAGAGATTTTTTACTATTGATAAATTGCTTCAATCGAAAGTGGTGGCTAGGTTTTTTTTCTCGATTAAAAGGTTGATGACTGTGTATTTATATTGGATTAGAGTTTATGAGTGGAAGTAAATATGATGAGTAGAAGGTTGCTGGAAAAAATTAAGGTAGATTTGGTGTTTGGATGATTGCTGGAGAAGAAGGTAAATATAAGTATTTGAAGTAAAATTAAAATAAGGGTAAAATAATAATTTTTTTATGGAGGAAATAAAGTATATTTTGAAATATGGGGGAAATAAAAAATCTTACGGAGGAAATAGCTTCACCCATTCTGTAATAATCAAACCATATATTATCTGCTAATATATAAATTATACTTTTGAAAAATATTGTTCTATTTAAACATTAAATTTAATTTTTAAAATCTTTTCTTTTAATATTTTTTATTTTTCTTTGTAAAACTCATACTATCAATATCGGTCTAATATTATTAGTATTATTAATTAAATTAAAAAAAAAATACTAACATATACCAAAACCATATATTAATTATTAATAAGATTATAAAAATACAAACTATTTGTTGATTATCACTAGATACCGTATATTTTGAAAAATATTTTTCTACATTTAAATATTAAATTTGATTTTTCCATTTTTCCATTTTAAAATATATTTTTTATTTTTTGGTCTAATAATATTATTATTTATGAAATAAAAAAATTACTAACATATTCCAAAATCATATATCAATTATTAATAGATCACAAAATATTATTCTAGATTTTAATATTATATTTGATGATTTATATTTTTTAAAACATCTTTTCTTTTTTCTGCCATTAGTATCAAACTCAAGACAAACTAATAATATAACTAATTAAATTATAAGAAAATGATTTACTAAAATATACCAAAACTATGTATTACTTATTAATAGATAATAATTAGCATTAGGTTGGAGTATTTTTTTTTTATAGAATTGGTTTAAATCTAGAGAACAGTGCGTAGTTTTTTTTTAAAAAAGAAACCTTAACTTCAATGGGTACCCGCGGATGGGTACCCGAACCCGGCGGGTTCGGGTGTGGGAAAAAAATATTACTACCCGACGGATACGGGTTAGGGTATGGGTTTGGAAAAATATAGACGGGATGGGTTACGGGTTTAGCTATACCCGCACCCATCCCAACCCATTGCCATCCCTAGTTTTGTGCATATAGAATTCCAACTATACCGGAAAATTCAATTATTTCTCATTCAGGAAACTCTATAACAGTTTTTTACTCCTGACTCATTTTCGTTACTTGCCTATTTGAATCTTTCATATCTAAACAAAGCCTTGCTTACCAAGCTTAATCAAAGTCAGTAGCAGTTATGTATTTGACACATAAGTAATATTCTAAGGTTTGAATAAGGATCCCTTAGTTAACTACGATGGCTTACATGACTAAACATCTTATGATCATTGGATCACATGGTTTTCCATCAATCATGGTAAGGTGTGAATCTATACCTCGAGTTTGTCTTTCAGTGCTTCTAGTGTAGCCTTGTTGTGAGCCTTCCACGCGCAAAGGGGAATGGTGCAAGCATCTTTACATTTTTTCAGCCAGAACAACACGCTTCGTTATAGCTGCAGAGACTATCTAGTCCTGACATGAGCCTCTTGTTCGGCAATCATCACCTCCATAGTTTTTTTTGGGTCTTCAGCTGCGCTAAAATCTTTATGTCAGCCTCTATGATTACAAGCGGACTTAGGTCCAAAAGATGAAAGTTTTTGCTTTCTCAGACAGTCTGAAACAAGGTAAAAACATTAAACATGGCCTGAAAATGAACGATAGAACTTAGCAAATGGCTTCTACGAATAATGTGCAATTGTCTTACCGACATGTTCGACTTGTAGCTATCCTTAACCAGAACTAGCATCTTTGCGCTACACTCTTTAATTGGTGAGTTCTGCTGGATCTAATCTCAGTTGGAAAATGATTCTTTGGTGCATTGGCGACTGTTTTTTAACCAGCACTGGATTTGCGGACTTTGGTTCTCAGTTGCATTACTCTTTCAAAGCCTCTTAGGCATCGGTTCGGCTTTAAGACCTTGAGCTTTTTTTTTATAGATCATGGCTTAGAGTTTCTTGGGACTTTTTCACTGACTCTCCCGCCATTGTTGCCGCTACTCCCAGTACATTTCATTTTTATTTTATCTGCGAGACTGCCACACCCTTGTAGCAATAGATGTTGGGAACTTGTGCTCGTTAGCCTTGCCCTTACCAACCACTTTGGCTGGTCGAGTTCCATACATTTTGATTATTTTGTATGGTACAATCTATCTCTAGTTTTCTATCATGTAAAACTGGGTCTCTAGATTTCTAGAAATTTAATTGGAAAATAAATAAGTCAGGTTTGGTATTTCTAAGCTACGTAACATACAATTATTGATCAAAGTGTCAAATAACCTTAAAATAATAAAGTATGAAACTTTTTTATTTTTAATTTTCAAACTTCGATTTTTTTATTGTGAATAAATTTAGAGACCAAAATTTTTTTGGAGTTTAATTTATAGCCAAAGTAAGATCTATTTTTTTATTTTTAAAAAATACGGTAACCGAATAAAATAATGTAAAAAAGTATCATTATTTTCAAAAATAAATAAAACAAATAATGTATAAATATATCATTATATTTAAAATATATCCTATAATGTAAAAATATATAATTATGTTGAAGATACATTTTATAATTTCTTTAAACAAAGAACATGTAAATCTATTGATGAAACGAATTTGGCAAATGTTACAAATTGAGATAATATTGTCATCTCAAATTTTGATTTGCATTGATGCATATTTTACTTTACAGTTTGTCCAAAAAATTTCAAACAACTTCTTTCATCATTGTGTGATGTTCCATGCAAAATCAACAATCGAAAGTTTGAGTATTGAGGCTTCCACCATTATAGTGCACGTACCTGCAAAATAATGTGAAAATAACTTTGATATATGATCAGGATTGCCCCTCTTATTGTTGGGTTATTGACCTTAATATAAATCTTGATCTAAAATGATTCATCACTATTTATAGTCATTTAGTTAGTCTTAGGTATCCTATGTTTAAAATAACCTTAAGATGGGTTGGAGTTTGACTTAGTGGAAAGTCACAATTAGATTTGATTTTAGTGACCAATTTGGAGACTCAGTCAGCAGCCAAATTTTGTTCTCGATGAATATATTTTAAAATCACTTGAGTTTTTGTTAATTTTCTACAACAATCGATTATTAAGGTGAGATACCATGGAGCCTTGCTTAAACTTAACATTTCTATAAACAACATTGAATATGTTTCTATGTCAACTTGATTGAAGTTATTTGAATTGCATAAGGTCAAACCATCAAACAATGTCATGGTTTCAGCAATAAGAAAAGTATTTTTACCATATAAATGGCTTATTGACTTGATTAGTTCACCATGATGATTTTTTAAATTAATACCATTGTTGGATTCTCCATCTAACAAACAAGAACCATCAAAATTTAGTTTTAATCTATTCCTAGAAGGAGAATTCCATTTAACTAAGAAGGATGATTTGGGAATAGGGAGATGGTTGAAACAACCAAGTTTTTTGGTTATTTTTAAATCTCCATACAAATGTTTATGATTGAATTGGTTTGAGTTGTCTAATTTAACAAAAGTATGTATTATTTTATCTATTAATATTTTAGAATAGCTGTTTTTGCCTTTGTATTTTAAGTTGTTGCAGTGTTGGCATTTTGATACGAGCGAAAAAACAATTTTCATTATATAGTCAACAGAAATATAACATTTAAGAAGTCTCCAAATGATGAATAATCACTTCTTAAGGGTTATGTTATTTTAAATTTTGTTATATAGGGTTGATTTAGGGTGATTGACTCTAATTAGTTTCCAAGATTTTTTGAAAGAAAATAAACCATCATAAGAAAAATTTCATAGAATTGTATCATGAGTTAGTGATATTTATTTTGGATATTGTATGTATATCATATGGGAGCAAATGTTCTTTTAGTCTATTTAGGTTTCAAGAACTATAAGACCATAAATCAGAGATCAAGTCTCCTTTGAATTAATAGTTATTTTCACTATATGATAGAGTAATGAATGGATGAGTATTGTTCCACTTTTCAAGCCAAAAATATATATGACCTTTTCTTATATTCCAAAAAATAAATTGCTCAACAGTTTCTCAAAGTTAGATTATTATTTTCCATATATTATAATCTTTTGATTCGGTATTAATTTGAAGAGGGTGTGATGATAGACAATAAATTGAGTAAAACTAAAGGCTAAGCTTCAAACTAGAGTTGAAACATAATGGAAGTTAACAGACAAGCTTCATACTAAAGTTAAAGTTGAGAGGAAGTTAAATTCTAAGCTCGAAGCTAAAATTGAGGGTGACATTTGGCTAGGATCTGAGATTTTGACTAAGGCATTGTTGGTGGCTCGGCCGGAGGATGATTTGGAAAACACCCTAAAGAAACGTGTATGTCTTCCTATATTTGAATCTTTTATGAAGAATATAATATTTACCAAGTTGTAGCAGTATCTTCGGCTCGTAGTACTTTAATGGATTTTGTTACTAATGATGAGTTCGGATCTTACAGTCACAACAAATCCATTAGTCCGAACAGGGGTAATTCAGACCATATCACACCACTAAAAATCCGAACAGGACAAATGTATTAACTTTTGACTAAGTTATTTGCTAATCAACTTAAGGTTAATGGGTCAGTGAATTCGACCCGGTTTCTTAACCTCACCCGGTAAGCCCATTGGTCAGTAATTAAGGTATAAATACCCCAACCACATTCATTAATGAGGGTGACCAGAATTTAATACGAGTAGGAAACTTAATTATCTCTCTACTTCTCACACTAAACACAAAACACCCCAAAATTAATAAAATATTTTCTAAATATTTTACCAATCTACCCTCAGCCCAAAATAAACCAAACTAAATTGGCGACCACAATGGGAGGCGACGGTGCCTGAATTTTACATTCAAAACCAATGAGAAAAACAGTTCGGAAGGATCCGAATGATTAAAGTACTCTACCTCCTGAGGTGGAAACGGTGAAGGAAAACAAGGAATATACCATTGAGGAGCGAGACCAGCTGAGGACAGAAATAGAGGCACTAAGGGCCAAAAAACAAACAGAGAAAGGTATCAAAGAGAAATATGTGTTAGTCCTTCACCATAATGACAACCCTGGGGAGAATGAGCCATCCCTAAAGACTCATCTGAGTTCAAAGAAGACATACCGGTCTAAGCATGTTGAAAGTTCTAGATCTGAGTCATCTAGCATCTCGTCGAATGAGGCGAAGCTTGAAGAATCTTTGTCCTCAAGCAATGAAGAGGGGAGATCTAGAAAAAAGATAAAGTTAACCAAAAAGCGCTCAACAAAGAGGGACATGCATGGTAGGCTCAAAAGGCATCAGGGAAAAGGGTCGTCCCATAGGCATGTTGATCAGTTGCTGGCTGATCCTTTTCTTTTTTAGTCCGAACCAGGTATTTTTACAACTCCTAATGAAGATACAACTTTTAGTCGCAATAAAAACTAGAGGCAGTCACGTTTGTCTATGAAAATACTATCCAGACACCTTCCGAAAAGGTTTGATAGCTCTAAGATGGAAAAATATGCTGGAAGTCGAGATCCGGACAACCATCTAGAGCAATTCAAGAAATTCATGATGAATTTTGATGACGATGATAAGCTCTTGTGCAGAGCCTTCTCCCAAACTTTTACGGGGAGTGCTCTTAAATGGTATAATAGCTTGCCTCAGGGGTGTATTAGAAACTTTGGTACCTTTTAGGTTTCCTTTCGGAGGCAATTTGTTGGGAGTAAAAAACTAAATGGTAATGGGGGTACCATCATCCATTGTGTCCAAGAACCAAACGAATCTTTAAAATATTACATAAATTGATTTGTGAATACAAAGAACGGATTAGCAGATTGCTTTGAGCATGTGGTAATTGCTTCTCTAATACAGGGGTTGAATCCTGGGAACTTAGCTGATTCTGTGACCCGGAATAAAGCTATGACTTGGGTGGCTTGTTAAACCAAGTGGGAAAGCAGATTAATCCAACCAGAACCAGACTCAGAGCCAACAATCGAGGAGTAAGAGGGGTCCTTGGGTCCAGCCTGAGTGGTTCGCAGAGTTAAAAGAAAATATGGCTACAATCTATGATAAAACTAAAGATGAAGTGCACTTTTGAAAGTTGTCGGCGTTGCAGTCCCCCAGAGAGAACCGAAACACTTGTTTTTCCAGTATCACAATGATATAGGCCATAATACTCAACACTGCATAGCATTGAAACAAGAAGTCCAAAACCATATTGAGAGGGGCAAACTAGGGACGTACGTTAAAAGATGAGGTGGAAACAGACCTGACAATGCTCCTCGGACAGGTCCTTCGAACAATCCTGGAATGGTTGCTCAAGAAGGTGCAATGGTGATCCTTGAGAGGTTCGATGTTGACTCTGAGTATCTGGATCTAACTCGGAATAAAGTGGGAGTGATAACAGAAAAAACCAAG
The DNA here is from genome assembly GCA_036936605.1 of Limnanthes douglasii subsp. nivea. NCBI lineage: Eukaryota > Viridiplantae > Streptophyta > Magnoliopsida > Brassicales > Limnanthaceae > Limnanthes > Limnanthes douglasii. The sequence continues at coordinate 173,377,694 of JAUPFV010000005.1, forward strand.
ACAGTATCCGGACTGGTCAGTTTCTTTGAATCAGTAACTATCTTTGGAGGGGATATTGTAACTGCACCTACCCCTTCATCAAGGAAGAGGCATGTCCACAATTTTACTACTCAATTAGAAGGGGGGATGTCTTCCCATCAGTACCGGTCCTTCTTTCCATTCATAGTCTTTGATGAACATGATTTAAGGGATATTGCTGGGCCTCACGAGGATGCGGTGGTTATGGGAGCTTCTATAGGGGGAATGATATACGCCAAATTCTGATTTATACGGGCAACTCGGCAAACATTCTATTCTTATGCTCCTACAAACAGATGAAGAATCAGGCTGTTATTCAACGTTCGAACAGAACTATTGTGGGTTTCACATGGAGTTCTGCGGATGTAATTGGGGAGTTTGAAGAAGAAGTGTTGTTGCGAAATGGGCCTTTTAAAATGATGGTGAGGGTATTATTTGTTGTAGTAGATTTCCCCATATCATACAACATAATTTTTGGAAGGTTTTGGTTTTCCATGTAGTGGCCTTAACAGTCTAACAGTGTTTAAAGTATGCGGTTTAAGGACTAGTAGGCATTGTCCGAAGTAGTCAGAAGATAGCCAGAGAGTGATATGCAACAGCGCTTGCTCCTAAGACATTAGGGCAGTTCGAATTAATAAAGATTAGTAGTTATCGGAGCCTTCTGCTGAGGAAAGTGAGATTGATGACCTAGAGAGGCTCCCAGTGTCATAATACCCATTGAAGAAGTTGAAACTCACTCCCTTGCAGAGGGTAAGAACATCAAGATTCTTTCCAAGATGGCGTCAGAGTTAAAAAAGAAATTGTTGTCTTTTTTACTAAACAATCAACATGTGTTCGCTTGGTGCAATAGTGATGTAACCGGGGTACCAACGGATGTTATTTCACATAAGTTGTCTATCCGGAGCGATGTTGCACCTGTTGTACAAAAAAGAAGAGTTTTTTATAAGGAAAAATCAGATGTGATAGTTCAAGATGTTGATCGGATGACCAAGATGGGGCACATTAAAGAGTCCCAATATCCTCTATGGACTGCCAATTCAGTGTTAGTCAAGAAAAATAACGGCAAATGGCGTATGTGTATTGATTTCACTGACCTCAACGGAGCTTTCCCAAAGGATCTTTATCTTATCCCTCCGATAGATCAGCTAGTAGACTCTACATCTGGGAATAAGTTGTTGTTCTTCATGGATGCCTTTTTAGGGTATAATCAGATACAAGTGGATCTGAAGGATCAAGATCACACTACTTTTATTATAGATAGAGGTCTCCACTGCTACAAGGTAATGCCCTTCGGATTGAAGAATGATGGGGCTACTTATCAGAGGTTGGTGAACAGAACATTTGCTGATCTGATCAGTAAAAATATGAAAGTATACATAGATGACATGATGGTTAAAATCCTGGAGGAGGATTTACACATAACTGATCTTCAGAAACTTTTCCTAACCTAGAAATTTGAATTTGAAGTTAAATCCAGAGAAATGTGTGTTTGGGGTCCGATCTGGAAACTTTCTGGGTTACATAATAAGTGAGAAAGGTGTTCAGCCTGATCTGAATCAGCTTAATGGCCTATTAGAAATGGATCATCCTCGAAATTTTAAAGAAGTTCAGAGGCTCACCGGAAGGTTGGCTACATTAAATAGATGTATTTCAAGGTCATCGGACAAATGCGCTCGTTTTTTCCAAATATTGAAAAATACTAAACTTCAATTGGTCCCCGCAGTGTGACCATATGCCTTTATTAAAATAAAGAAACACTTATCTTCAACAAAGACTCTTTTCAATCATGTCCAAGGAGAAAAAATTTATGTATACATGGCTTTGTCAGAATGTGCTACAAGTTCTGTCTTGGTAAGAGAGTGGACAATTATCATTGTCTGGTGTACTACATCAGTAAGAGTTTGTTAGATGTTGAAAGAAGATATTTAAATTTGAGAAGTTGGCACTAGCCTTAGTGATTGCAGCAAGAAATATTATGTTGTATTTCCAATCTCATTATATTGTTGTCTGAACGTCTTTCCCGCTGAAGAATGTTCTTCAAAAGGCAGATATATCAAGAGAAATGACCAAATGGTCAGTATAATTGGGTGACTACGACATTGATTTTACCCTCCCGAATGGAAATTAAAGCTCAATCAGTGGCTGATTTCTTGGTGGAATTCCATGCGGACAGGTTCTCTAAACAAACTTCAGAAGATAATTTCAAGAAAGAATGGGTGGTCCGAACTAATAGTGGATCAAACACTATGGGCTATGGAGCTGGAATTTGCTTAACCTCTTCGTATGGTGACAAAATATATCAAGCTATATGTTTTGGATTCAGGGCCTCTAACAATGAGTCCGAATACGAGGCAGTTATAATTGGTCTTAATTTAGCTCTCATCTGTGATGCTAAGAGATTCCGATTAATGGGTGACTCTCAATTACTAATCCACCATGCCTAAGGACAGTCTGAGGCCAAGAAGGAACAACTGGTTAAGTACTTACTCATTTTGAGAGAAGTGGTGGCAAGCTTGAAAGTGTTTGATATGAGCATATTCCTAGATCGAAGAATACATTGGCAGACTCTCTAGCAACTATAGCGTATTCGGAGTCCTACCCTTGGATTCTTATACAAGAATGTTCGTCCATACAGTAAGATCAAAAGAAAGGAAATAGAGAGAATATGAGTATACATGTGATCCAGCCTAAGGACTGGAGATACACTCTCCATCAATACATTTCTGATGGGACATTGCATTCGGATAAAGTTGTGGCAAAAAATATTAAATACAAGGCTCGTGGTTTTTTTATAATAAGGGGAATTCTTTATAAAAAATATTTCAGCAGACCTCTCATGCACTGTTTGGGATTTGAAGAATCCCAAGTTGTTTTATCTGAAATACATGATGGGCAAGGCTCAACGTACTGTAGGTACAAGGCACTAACCCGAAGAGTCTTATTAGCTGGATACTATTGGCTAACCATAATGGCAGATGCTAAAGAAATGGTGAAGAAATATGATCCATGTCAAAGGTATGGGAATGAAATTCATGTGCCAGCAGTACCTATGGAGTCTATTTCTGAGCCAATACCTTTTGCTAGGTGGGGATGGATTTAGTTGGACATTTACCTATGACATCTAAGGGGTGCAGAACTATTATCGTCGCCATTGACTATTTCTTTAAGTGGATAGAGGCAGCTCCCTTGGTTGGGACCACGTCGAAGGCTGTTATTAAGTTTATCTTATTCAATATATGCTGTAGATTTGAAATCCCCAAAAGATTACTACATACAATGGGCCACCGTTTGATAACAAATATATGGAGGATTTTTGTGCCTCTAGAAGCATTCAGCATTGTTTTTCTTCTCCTTTCCATCCCCAAGAAAATGGCCAAGTTGAAGTTGCAAACAAAACCATCTTTTCTGGATTAAAGAATAATTTAGAGGGGGCTGCGAGGAAATGACCAAGCTATTTACAAGAAGTATTGTGGGCGTACCGAACTACTCCTCGGGCTGCTACACAAGAATCTCATTTTTCCTTGGTGTATGGGATGGATGCAATTACCCCCATAGAGGCTCGTTTACCATCATATAGAGTCTATAACTATTCTGAATAGGCTAATGAGACAGTAGTTAGGAATCAGTTGGACATAGTAGAGGAAAGAAGCGTTAAAGCACACTTGAGGACAACGTAGTATTAAGAAGATATTTTTAAACAGGGGATAAAGTATTAAAAAAGTCTTCTTACAAACCAAGGAGAGGCAGTTCGGTAAACAGGCTCTGAGCTGGGAAGGCTCTTATAACATCTGTGAAAAGATCAAACCTAAGACATATAGGCTTCAAGACAAAGAATGAAGAGCTTTAAAGGACCCATGGAATGTTAAGCATCTCATGTTATATTTAGAAAAAAAAATTATGTAAATATTTACTTGTTAAATACCAATGTAAATATTATGGGGCATACTATTTCCTACCCTGGTGGCGCGGGGAGGTTTTAATGAGGTGTCGGGTTTGTTTTCCAATAATACATGATACCTTCATCAAAAGTTTGGTGTGATTTTACTTCAATTCAATCTTAGTATAAATCATTTATTCAACACTCCGGATTTTTAGTGATCTTGAGTAGATCAGATAAACTTAGTGATTGATCATAACTATTGAATATATGTGATCGGAGATATTAAACACTCTCAATTCAATACTTCTAAAATTCTAGGGGTTACTTAAACATTAGCCATGAAAGATTTACAGCAAAGTATTAAACAAAAAGGAAATTGGATAAATTAAACCTGGTCGGACTTGAACCGAACAATAGTACAAAACATGCCTTGGCCATCCAAGGACTTTAATTTTTCAAAAAACAAAAAATACATAATAAAACCTTAGATCTTGTTCCATTCGGATTTTTCTTCACCGCTATCTTTTTTGGGACTTTTGAGTTCAACACTTGAACTCTCACCCGTTCCTTCTTCATCATCAGTGGAATCAACTCCACTAGCGTAGTTGTGCTTGTCACCATCTACCAAGGTATGGAATGGGATGTCATCATACTCCTCATACTTTCATAAGGGACCAAGGGTTCTCTTAGGGAAGGTCTCATGAAACAGCAGCACCATGTCGGATTTAATCCAATCGTCTCTCTTTTCTAAGAAGTCTACTACTCCATTGGCATATTCGTCAATGCCTTATTTGATAGTTGTCCTTGCTGACGTTCCAGGGCCTCCTTCTCCTTGATCATCTCTGAAACAGTGCCCTCCAACTTAGTCTTCCCGTTGGTAAGGTTTGGATAGCACCATCCTTGGTTTTCAACTGCTCCTTCAAAGCTGTGAGGTTTTGTGAGGAAGAATTCTCCAAATCGGAGTACTTAGTTTGGAGCTCAGTGTTGGCTGCTTCTAATGCGGTCAACTTGGTTTCCAAATCCTCATTTTCCTTCTTCAGCACCTCTATGCTTTGTTGAGCACTTAGAAGACTATCTGACAGAGTTTGCTTGTCAGTAGTGAGAGAGTTTCAATTTTTACCTGCCGCTCCAGATCGAGTACTGCCAGATATAACCGAGGAGAGCATGACTTAAAGTATCTTGTTTTACAGATATGGAGAAAGATTTCCTATTATAAGTTACTATGCTGGAGGAACTGGAAGGACGGTAAGGACCAGCAAAATCATCCTTATCAAAGTCATTAAAATACAGACCGATGTCTTGAAGGGCAGAAAGGTCCACTTCGTCGTTTCCTCCACCAATAATTTGTCCGGACTGAAGGTCTGTTAGGATTTCCTCTTTCAAAGTAGGGTCAGCAGGAACTGGGGGTGGGATTTCTATGGGGCGAAGGATTATCTCTTCCCCAGAGCAACCTTCTTCTTCTTGGCAGCTTTCTTATCACTATTGGCCTTACGCTTTTTATCCTTTTTAGGAGGTCTTGGTGGGTTCTTTAACCCTCCAGCTTCCCTTACAGTCTCAACCTCTACTCCCTTTAGCAAGGCTACATCAATACCACCCTGGTTCCCCGAACCAGTCCCCTTTGTAGCTGTTTGAGCCAAGTCTGTTGTAGCCTTCCTCTTCTTGTTCTTCATTTTGCTGGGAGCTTTGGCCCTGGAAGACAGGTACAGCTTGGCATCTTTGGCTTCTGTCATTTTCAATATTATGTCAGCAGGATGAAGGATGCTTATCTGTTCCCATGAAAGGTATCTTCTGCTTGTGATGTTCCACGGATGAGACCTCACAAAATTGCTCGACTTGAAGCAATTATGAAAGGCGTTCCTTCAATTCTCCGAAGCCCATGCATTGAGCTTTGCAAAAGTCTTCGGCCCTTCTTCCAAGTGGCCTGTGAACTCCTTCGGAAGAACTGGGGAGATATAATAAATTAGTCAAAATAAGAAAAGTTGCAACTTAAGAAATAAAAAAGAAAAAGAAGAAGAACTTACGAGTGCTTTTCCATCTGTTGGTCAGCAAGCTGGGGTTTGTGTTGGCCTTGATCTTCCTACCATAAAGAAATGTGTTCTCCAAGGTTTTTCGGACTCGAGCAGATCATCCATAACCTTGAAATCATTCCCCATGTTGTAGTGGTAGAAGGGGATTTGGTGGTTCTTACAGAGACTTGTTACAATAGCAAAATACTCCATTGGAAGTGGGATCTTCAATAGCCTAGATTCCATGATACAAGCTAAGAGTGTATACCAGGCGTTGGGGCTTAGTTGACTGGGGCATAGTTTGACCAGATGAAAGTATCCGACCATCTCTGGGTCTAAAGGGAACCGAAGTCCTCAGTTCAGCACTTCGGTATATACTACCACTTTGTTCAACTTACAATACATGGGGGTCTCCGGAATGATTGGTATCCTCACTTTTACAGACTTTGGAATCCCTCATTTGGTCCAGATTCGACCCAACTCAGGAGTATGAGTATAGACATAATTAATATTTTGCAAAGCCAGCAAATACTTAAAACTAACATACTTGAAACAAGGGCCTACCTTAGCCTCTAGACTCTCCGGAAGCGCGTCTGGATGAGTCATGTCAACTTTAATTTTACTTTTCCTTTCTAAGGCAGCATCACTGTCTGACCTGACGCCTCAATCTCAAAAGGGGCTTCTTCGATGCTATCCTCCATACTCTCTTCCATCACTGTGGAAGGTTTTTCAGCTGTTTTTTAAGAAGGCTTCTCAGGTTCCTTCATCGGAAGTTGTATAGATGGTTGTGTAGTTGTTGCCTCTAAGGGCCTGGTGTCTGGTAAAGACTGCTCTCCGGAGGGCTCGGCATGTGGAACAACTTTAGCTACCTCTGATCTTGAGGGTTTTGAAGATGATGGTGTTGACTGGGTTTTTGCTTGACGAGTCGTCCGACGAGGAATTATCCTCTCTGGTGATCTTTCTATATCAGAGCACATCGCTATAAATGGTGAGGGTTTTCTAACGCTTGAGATAGCCTTTTCTTTGGAAACAGGGTGTTGAGACTCTTGCACTGAAGATCCAAAAAGGAGGGGTGAGAGGTTTGGTATGAATGAAAGTTTTCTAGTTCTAAGGTTTCTTGAGGAACATGACCCTTGATCGGCGTTCTGGTTTGGCTGATTACCCTTCTCACTTAGAGAAACAGGAAGACCGACAGCAATGGCTTTCTCTCTCTACTTTCCTTGCTCTCTCTAACTCAGATAAGTTCAACCAAGCTCATTTAACTAAGACATTTCTGGCTGTGAACATATATGTCTCAAGAACAGTTTGAAAATGAACTAAGATTTTCTCTCTAAGAAAGATTTGAGTGTGGAAAACAATGAAACAGTAAAAAGATATATATATATATATATATATATATATATATATATATATATATATATATCTTTTTACTGTTTCATTGTTTTCCACACTATATAGCAGTAAAAAGTGACAGTTACCAAGGAGAAGGTGAACATAATATTTGCAATGATTAAAGGTTGCACAACGTGTGAAAATCGAAACCTATGTAACTTTTTAGACCTAGTGGATGCGGCGATCTAGGAGAAAAACGACTGGGAAGTCGAACCAGATATTTACACGTGTCCCACGATTCAAGAAAAAACTCTTAGAACTCTGGGAAAGAAAATCAGTTCTGATAAAATTTGAACAGGGTCGTTTGTAGAGAAAAAGCCTTTCAGTTCAAATGACACGAGCAGATCGGACAAAATTGATGTCATCTTGGTGAATGTTTAGCCCTTGCAAAAATCTTTTACAAGGCCGAAAAAGGGGCTACTGATGAGTGCAGATCTTACAGTCACAACAAACCATTAGTCCGAACAGGGGTAATTCGGACCATATCACACCACTAAAAATCTGAATAGGACAAATGTATTAACTTTTGACTAAGCTATTTGCTAATCAACTTAAGGTGAATGGGTCATTGAATTTGACCCGGTTTCTTGACCTGACCCAGTAAGCCCATGGGGCAGTAATTAAGGTATAAATACTCCAACCACTCTCATTAATGAGGGTGATCAGAATTTAATACGAGTAGGTATCTTAATTATCTCTCTACTCCTCACACTAAACACAAAACACCCCAAAATTATTAAAATACTTTCTAAACACTTTACCAATCTACCCCCAGCCCAAAATAAAGCAAACCAACTAAATTACAGGAAGAATGGTATCTTTAGGAAATTAAGTAGGAGAAGCATGTTGACTTCATGAAGGGTTCATAGTTTAACTGGGAGGAACTTTTTAAGTAGTTGGACGAAGTATTAGAGCATAAAAAGGTGTTGGAACGTACACTTATTGCTCAACATTTATAACGTCTAGACCTTGAGATAAACTTTCAAGCATGAATGACTCACGGTGGATCATTATGCAGTCTTGAATATGAAAGTATTGTTGATACTTGTCATTCACCATATATTTCTTGAAATAATCCTAGATTTGATTTAGGTATTGTATTCTAAAGTCAAAGAGGTTATGAACCCGTGGATGGGATAACTCTCCAGATCGTGAGTCCCTTGAGACTGGTGGTAAAATGAGGTCAGAATATTACAAATCTTATGTATGATATCGAAAACTAAAAGTTTAGAAGTGGTTTTACTGAAGAATATGTTAATTCTCATTCTACCATAGATTCCGTAATTCTTGATTCAACCTAAGTAACTCATCTGCCTTTTTCTAGTCAGATTGAAGATGAACTCCCTGTAACACAATCTGACAATGTTCTTTAGATGTAATTCTTTCTATTTGTTATATTTTGTAAGGTCAGAACATTTTATGAACTAAGTCTATAATGGTTATGGACACTTTTGAATAATTGATGTATATGTTTTCCTTGTTCGGAAACAAATAACAATTGTGCACTTAGTTATCATTTATATTACTTGTGCTTTGTTATATATATGTATTCATTTTATTTTTATTTAAAAAACTGTATCATTAAGGACAATATTATTTCATTTTAAACGATCAATTCCAAAGGTGAATACATGCTTAAATAATATTTGAAATAGGTCTATAATTATTAAAATTTTATTTATTTTGTATTTGAAAGGTTTATGACTATCTTTAGTACCAAAAATTACTTTGAAACAATCTGGGACTTACCTATTTATGTTTTTATTGGTTTTTTTGTTTTGAGAAATACATACTCTCTAAAAGAAGCTGAAGACTACTTTTGGAATATTTTCATACTTATTTTCTTCTTCTTTCAGTGGTATTTAGACTCTTGAAAGTTTTGAAAAACAATTTGAATCATTTCAGACTTACTTTCTTTGTTTCTATTTGTTTGATGAAATCATAACATTCTTAAACTTTGTAAATGACAAAGAATAATTTGTCAATGTCAGGTGTCTCCTTAAAAACTTCTTGCACCACTGAGGTTGAAATAGTAGTTTATGTTTGTACAAATGCTTTTATCTCATACACCAAAGTAAAATATGTTTTACTTGTTGTTGTTCTTGGGTTTCTTCCTTCTAACATTTTTATGATTCATCTGTTATTGTTGTGTTGGTAACCTAAATTTGACCATATTCCTAAGGATATAAAGGAAAACATAAGTTTTGTCTTATATCTTTTGTTGAGAAAAATAAAGTAAGTCCTTAATTTCTGAACAAATATTTCATTATGAGTTGTGGTGACCTTTGCTAACCCAGATTTGCAACGTATGTTTGACTTTAGTAAGTTTATAAAATCCTTGGTTGTGATGATAACAAGTGATTGTGTCTCTACCAATTTGGAGAAATAATACAACGATACTAACAAAATATTTCTTCCTCTTGAAGCATTTGGAAAGGTCCCTACAATGTCAATATCTCATCTATCGAAAGAATAACTTATGATATAGTTTCTAACAAAAAAGCTAAGACTTGTAAAAGTTTCCAGGTGTCACAATATAATATATTTTAATTTTGCATCATCCTTTATTGCAGGCCGGTGGTACCCACCGTAGGTTTTTTTTACCACAAACATTGCTTCATCAGGGCCGAGACATTTGAGCAAGGGATTAGTTAGCCCCTGTCTGTATATGGTTTCAAATATCCATACATACATTGATAACTTCATTTTGATGCGCATAGCATTGGCCCTATTGTGACGTTTTATGCATTCCACTACATATCTCCTTCTTATTCTTCATCCCCTTTTATTACCGTTACTCATGAGGCCGGCATGGTTGACAAGAATTGGTTTGGTAAAGTGATTGGTGGATTTGTTTTGTAACATAGCCTATGATGCTAAATTGGCACATTCCAAAGATGTCAATATATTAAAAGTTGCATCTTCTTCTTTTGGACTTGTTCAAAATTGACTTTGTCAAACAAAGTTGTATGACGCCAAAATCTCTTTAGATATTGAATGAGATTCTCCTTTGTATCCTCTGGACTTGACCTAGAGTCTGGTGTACTACCAATTAGGAGTATGTGGAGAATCAACTAGCAAATTTGATGGATGAGTCAAGATGTCCCATGTCGGAGACGTTAAATGGACTCTCATATCGCATCCTAAATTTTTATTCTCTTTATCAATTCAAACTTGTCAAGTTGATTTTGGTTGCTCTTCTGACGGTGTTCCTTTTTATGATCGAAATTTTATTAAAAAATCCGACAAGAATTGAATTTTAGTTATAGTTTTTTGCTTGAAAACATCGCCTCAGCATTTCAAACAAATCGAGATTTTTCATCAATTTTTTAATGAAGAAAATGATCTTATCATAATAGTACGAGCATAAAAGTAAAACATCGTTTTTTAACTACAACCACCACTGTCAATACGAATTTTTTTAACGGTAGATATATTGTTTCCGCATCGAACACAAATTTATTTACATAAATGATTTTAGATTTTATTTTTATAAACACAACGGTAAAAACACGAGGTTGCTAGGTAGAATAAACAAATAATATAGATAAGCTAATATAATAGCAATAATATTGTTTGAAACCTACTTATTAGGTTGTTCAGTTTGATGATGGTCGTGAGGAGAAAAGATGGGAATAGTTGGGATTATAGTAGGAACTGAAATGGGAAAAAGTGTTGGGAATAGAAGGAATATATGGGATCTGACTTCTAGGCAATGAAGGCAGTGCTATCGGCTGCAGATAACGGTGGAATAGTGGCCATAGGGATTGGCGGCGTTTGTTTGTAAAAGACAACAGGAAGCTAGGCTCGTGTCCAGACTTGAGCATGATAGTGCTAGACTTGGACGAAATTCTTGAAAGAGACCATTGTTAACAAAGAAAAAGCCATTTTTATGACAAATGAATGATTTTCAAATTCCGGTATTATGTCTGTCGTCTGGTTAAAAATCAAAGGCAAAGCTAAATAGAAATTCTATTTGGTGCCCTTAAGGGGTAGTCGAGTTGGTTGAGTATAGCATTCTTATGATTAAAAGGTCATGAGTTCGAGTCCCTCTACATACACTTTCTCGGCTGAGCCTTTCACTTTATGTGGTTTACCTTCTGGCGTTGGTTTGCAGGCTATCGCGTTAGACTGGGGGTTTACCTTGTGCGCATTCATTGCACTCTGAGTAGCGGCTGCGGATTCCCTCCGGAAAAAAAAAATTCTATTTGGTTATAATGAGACTTTTTTATAATGAGATTTCATTTGGCTATATAATGAAACCCAAAAATGATCCATTTTATTTTTGATATAATAGTTGTATTTTCAGCCAAAAATCTTCTTTTCGCGCTTCTCTTCACCAAAACCTCTCAAAATCAAAAAAAAAAATCAACATTTCTCAAATCTGAACTCACAAACACGTCAATGTATGAAACATATACTTATTGATGTACTTTTTATACATTTTAGTTAGTATTTTTAGTGATATTTAGAGTTATAGGTTTTTTTGAAAAAATCGAATTTTCATCTAAATGTTGTTGTTTTTTTGGAAAGTAGTAGATAACTGTTAGTCTAGTTATTGTCGACATTTTGGTATGTTGTATGTTGATTGTGGTTTAGTTTTTAAGGATTTGAGGTTCTTCGTTTCGAAATTTGGAGAAGAGGTTTTCGGGGCGCGATTCGCGATTGCCCACTTCGCAATTTTCTTTTTTTATCACATTTTAGAGTTTTTTTCCTAAATTTTACACCATTCATTGGAAATGACTAATGTATTATATTGGTGGAAAAAAATTGAGTTTCGAACTCGTAAACTTAAAAAAATGGAAAATGACAAAAATTTCAGAAAGTTTCGCGAGTAGAGAGTGTCTGCTTTGTCAAAATTGAGTGCTTAGAGCGCACGATTTTGAAAATTGTAACATTGCGAGCGCTCAATTTTGGCAATTTTGTGCATTGTTTGTTCGCAGATCATGCAGTTCATAGCGTTGATAGTGCTATATTCGCACTGAAATTTCAAAAAACACGAAATGATCCTCTTCTTGGGTTTGGAGATTGTCCGTCAAAGAATCATCCTCCTTCGACAAGAAATCATTTATATTGCAGCTCAACTCTTCGTTTAAATCGCTCAAATCCATGATTTTTGATGTTTTTTAAAATTTCAGTTTAGCTAAAGAGAAAAAACTTTAGGAAGAGGAAGAAGAAAAAGTTGATTTTTGGTTAGAACTTTGGTTTTATATATGAAGGGTAAGATGGTCAATTCACATCAACAAAAAAATTTGGATTTTTAGGTCTCATTATAGCCAAAAATGAGATCCTGATATAACTTTGCCCAAAAATCAATATAAATGAATAATATAAAGAGCTAGAATTAACCGTTGTTAACCTCTCTGCTTATGTTCAAGATATTTCTCTCGGCCTGGATGGTTTACTCTATAATTTTTAAGCCAAACAAACTCTTAACAAAAAAAAAATATTAATGTGTTTTATGTTAAGAAGATTGATGCTTCCATGAAAAAATTTCAGCGTACTTGCAGAAATATTAGTTAAAACATTAGTTAAAATTTTAACTAATATTAGTACACCACTTCTAAACAATTTTTTCAGAACATAAAGGCTCGCGCGAAACAGTCTTACTTGCAGTCACTGTCATAAACTTGTTCGACCTCTTTTCCTGTCTTTTTCAGCTCATTTAGATACTGCAGGGTCTCCCCTAATACAGATGCGTTGTCCAACTGTTTTTTATTCACAAATTAGGTGACATGGTCCCCAATAAAGAACATATCTTTGGATTTATTTACTGTTGTAAGAAATCCAACCCTTTTCATTAAAACTAAAGAGACATAATCCATACCTTAAAACATTGATGAACAGTCACATAATCAAAAGTCATGAAGCAATGTAAGCCAGTTTAGTTATAACTAACGGATACTTGTTCCAACCGCAAGGTGGAATACTGGTAATTGATTCCGAGCCCGGTCTCAGCCAAGACTTTTTTCGTTTTCGCCTTCAATTTTTTTGGTGGGAACTGGTTGGGGTGACCCAGTAAAAAATGCTACTTCGTTTGGAGTGACGGAGGACTTAGTTATATGCATTCGATTACTATTATTCTAAATTATATAGATTTGTCATGAGCTGATGTAACTCTTTAGTTCAGAATTCTGTAATCTTTAAAAGTATATGACCTTGAATCTGAGAAAGAATAGTTGAGAGTTTATGTCATCTAGTTCATATCATTTATTACAACTGAATCTATAGAGGGAAGAATAATTCACATATGTGAATATACATACACACAGAAATGAGCACAAATATACAATGGACTGTTATATCTTCCAATCTTGGGTAGGAAATTTCCAGAAAAGCAGAGAAGAACACACCTAGTTGCAATTTGTAAGAATCAACCTAACACTTCTCAAAAAAGGCCTTTAGAGAGGAGAGTTGCTTATTCTTTTATAAGCTTAAGTGTACCCAACCGTTCTCGGATAACCCTTCGATATGTAATACAAGTCCTAGATAAAATTTGTTCAGCACTTAGCAATGAATAACAATTCAATACTTTAGCAGCTTAAACTAAAGATATTTTTTTACCATCATTGAAAAAGAACAAGATTCGAAGCAAGGCTTTGTTTGGATATCTAAAAACCTAACAGGTAAATAATGTAAATAAGCCATAAGTAAGAATTGTTCTACTGTTCCGTGAGATCCATAGTTGTTAATAGCCCACTTGGCGCACGCAATTGCACATAGTATTTAGGATAGGCATCATATACCATAGTATAAGAACAGATATTGAAGGCAATATAAGCTGCAAAACTGAAGAGTTAGAAAACATTGTTAATCTTCTGCATTACTATTCTGCGATGAGATATCAAAACATATAGTCAATAGGTGCCCATTTGAAACTTGTCTTCTCTAAACTAAAGATAGAACCCATTTAGACCCCAAAACTAAGGTTTAATCCTAATGCCACCGCTTAAAGAGTTATAGACCTATAGTACTATTCACTAACTTCACAAACACCAAAAACATAATAGAAAAATCTACAATTTTACCACCAAGAAGCCTTGTCTTCAAGATTCAAACACCCTTCTCCTTCAAGCCAGCAATCATATCATCAACTCCTTCAAAGAACTCCGAATCGACATCATTCCCACTAGTCCCTTCTTCTGCTGACTCTTCTTCACTTGAAGACAGTGGCATTGATGGAGTTGTCCTATTCCACTTCTTCTTCTTGGCCAGTGATTTCACTCTCTTATGTCTTTTCACCACTGGTTCTCTAACCTCCTTCTTTTCACCATCATCACTATCATCAGAAACCTCCACAACATTGACCGAATTAAAAGCTTTACTGTTTCCTCCACTGGTTTTCTTGTCAGCGAAACCATCCCGATCATAACCTAATTTGCAAAACCCTACTGCACAGTAATACTGCTCTTTCCCTTTCACTATGGCTTCTTTCGGCGGCGGCTGAATTTCTAGAGCTGTAAACGGCTTCCGGCAGTTCTGGCATGCTAAGCAACATTCCTTATACACTTTCTCATACATATAAACACCGTAACAGTACGGACACACAGTCCAAAATGTTAGGGTTTCGATTCCTGCATCTCCGTCGCTGTCACCGCCGCTACAGGGTTCCATTTCCGGCCAACTTTTAGGCAGATTTTGATTGTTTCCGACTGTTAGGGTACCGATTTCAATGTCGTAGTTTCTCTTCTTATCTTCCTTCGATAACACCGTCCAGGCATTGCACACATGATCGAACGCCTCCTTACAGAAAGCGAACTTGTTCTTACTGGGGTTTAACAGAGTCACGAGCTTCTTGAACTGAGATCGAACAACGGCATGAACATCGGGATCGGTTTTCGAAATCTGAAGAATAGAGTAGTAATCGACTCGGTTATCAGTGAGGCGGCGATCAGCGGCCAGGAGGACGTCGGCGATGGCGAGGATTTGGTTGGGTTGGAGTGAGTCCGGGTTGGTTTCTCGAACCATTAGAGCATACTTGCGGCTAATGTTGAAGTCACGGCGGGTGAGATTGTTGCCGGCGAGTTGAATTAACCTCTCCGGCGGCCGTTTTGATGTCTCGCTTTCCATTTTTCTTTTGACAGCTGGTGGAAATAGAGCCCGATGACAGAAAACCGAAAGAGGGACAAAAAAGGGCTTTAGTATTTGTTGATATGTATGTATGAGTCCTCTTGGGGACAGTTTGTATTTGGAGAAGTTACACATGTAACCATTTGGGCATTTGGTTGATATTCATTTGATTAGGGTCGCACACGTACTGTCCGGTATCAACTACTATCAATTTTTAAAACATTATTTAAGTGATAAATTGTTTAGGGTCTTGATTTCTAAAGTAATAAAAGTAATATAATTAGTTAAGTAATTAATTACACATATTTAAACTTAGTTGAGTTTCACAATAGTGTCGTTTACACGTACGAATGAATCGCAAAAACCAATACTCCCTCCCTTCCACTTTATAGATCGTTTTAAACAAATTTTCAATTTTCAATTTAATAGTCAATCTATCTAATCAAGAAAGTATTAACTATATTCAATTAATTACTTTATTTTAATAGGTAATCAATTTTTTTTAATGCCATGTTTTTAAGAAGAAATAGTAAATTATACAATACTCTGAACCAATAAAAATGGTTGTTTTTTAGCTTTTTAGAGAAGACCAAAATTATTATTGCTTTTATTAATACCCGAGTAAAATCCTTAAACATCAATTATAATGGAACGGAGGGAGTAGTAGATATTTGATATGAATGTCGAATTCGTTACCTAATAATATAATTTTATTACATAAAAACTAAAATAAATTAAATAATAAACAATTGTCTTGTTGCTTTGCTTAATTTAAAATATAAAAATAGATAAAGAAATTTAAATTGAAATAAAATAGTTTAAGCAAAATTTATAAAAATTAGACCAATAAAACAGATCCTTCTAGTTGTAACAACAAGGTTCTGTCCGGTATTTCGTATCAATCATCAAATACAAGCTGCTCTCAGGAGAGTATTAAGTATGTCACCGCTAACACTCACCCGTTCTAGTTATGAGCAGTTTTCCGAGAGAAAACAATATATTTCATCGCCGAGGAAAAGGCATCATCGAAAGAGTAGTATGCATACCAACCACAGACATCACTCTCGATCCAACCTTGGGGATCTCTGAGACGGACTCGATGAAAGACCGCGATCCTGGCCTAAGTAGGATAAAATAGATCGACATGGCTGATAAGTTTGGATATTTTTGGAAGGGTACTACTGCCTAAATTGGAGGGGTAATTCGGACGTGTTTTGCACCAAACCTACGATGAACAATACAGCTAAGTAAATCATGACTCAAATGTGTGCTAACCCGTTTAGGTATTGGGCTTTGAAGATTGACCCGAATCTAAAGTCTGACCCGAACGACCCATGGGTCATAAAACAAGTATAAATACTCTAACCAACCTCAAGGGGGATTTTTTCTTTGAATAAAACTTAATAGCTAAGATACACCTATTTTATCTCTTTACCCTTTACTCCAAAAATAAATACCTAATAAAGATAAAAATCTTTTTAAGAATACTCTTTGATCAGATATAATCCTCACCAAATTGACGACCATAGTGGGGGTCGACGGTGCCTGAATTTTAGATTCGAAACTAGTGAATAAAGCATTTCAGATGTCATTGAAGCAGATGGATCCTAATGTACAAGATGTTCCACCTCTAGAGGTTGAAGATGTGTGAGATAATAATGAGCACATTGTTGTGTATCATGTCAACCACAACATTGATGAAAGACAGTCAATGCAAGAAGAACGTGATCGCTAAGGGCTGAGATTGAATCTTTAAGGGTTCAGAAACAGGTTGAGAAAGGAATAAAAGAAAAGTCGGATGCCTCCGAACTCCACCCTGCCGATGAGCCTCGCGAAAATGAGCAGTCCAAAAGACTCATGATAGCTCTAAGTAAACGCATCGGTCTAAACGGATGTTGAGTACAACATCAGAATCTTATGATAGTTCGTCCAATGACTCAGGCCTTAATTATTCACTTTCATCCAGTAGTGATGAAGGCTGATTAAAGAAGAAATTAAGGCTGACCAAGAAACATTCAAGAAAAAAGGATAGAAAGGGCAGAATAAAAAGGTTTCAACGAATAGTAAAGGGTTTGGCTGATCACCAAATCGACTATTTGTTGATCCATATGTTTTCTTGCCAATCCAAACCAGGTATTTATGTTACTCCCAATGAAGATACTGTATTTAGTCGTAGTCATAATTGGAGACAATCGTCTTTGTCTTCGAAAATTCTCTCTGGACACCTTCCCAAGCGATTCGATAGCTCTAAGATGGAAAATTAATATGGAAGTAAACATCCAAACAACCATCTCGAGCAATTTAAGAACTTTATGATGAACTTTGACGATGGTGACAAGCTGCTCTGCCGGGCTTTGTCACAAACCTTTAAAGGAAGTGCCCTTAAGTGGTACAATAGTATCCCTCATGGGTCTATAAACAATTTTGACATGTTCTGGGTAGCATTCCGGTGACAGTTTGTTGGAAGCAAAGAGGTTAAGGGGAATGGTGATACTATTATTCATTGTTCCCGGGAGCCGAACAAATATTTGAAGAAATATATAAGTATGTTTGTGAACACGAAGAATGGGATGACTGATTATTTTGAACAGTAGCAATCACATCTTTAAGACAACGTTTGAATCCGGGCAATTTAGTCGATTCAGTTACCCGGAAAAAAGTAATGACTTTTAAGGGGCTTTTAAATCAGGTTGGAAAACAATTTACATTTGAAGAAACTAAGAAGTCTAGCGTGCCTCGTCAAAACAGATCTGCTGCTACAGTATTAACTCCACAAACAACAACCCAATCCAGTTACAAATCAAAAAAATCCGGACAGAGATCCCATCGGCCCAAGTGGAATCAGTCCAACCAAAGCCAACAAGGCAGAAGTAAGCGGGGCACATGGGTTCAACCTGAATGTTTGTTACTTGGGAGAGAGTGTAGCAACAATCTATTACAAAACTAAATATGATGTGCATTTTAGAAGGCCAGTTCCATTGCAGTCCCCTAGAGAAACTCAAAGTACTTGTCTCTGCAAGTATCATAATGATGTGGATCATGTCACGCAAGATTGTATAGCTTCAAAGCAAGAAGTTCAAAATCTTATTGAGAGATGAAAACTAGGTGCCTTTGTTAAAAAACAAGCGGGTGATACGAAAAATCGCAAGTGTACGATTTCTGTTGTAGTTTTAGAGTATTTAAAACTCAAAATATCAAACCCAAAAAAGAATCATTTTATTTTTAGATCTAAAATAAAATAATCTGCTTATTTAAAAAATAAATATATAATAAATAAAATGTAATTAAACAAAAATTAAATTAAAAAAAATAAATCTGAAAATTAAGAGTTTATTATTAAAATAAAATTAAATAAAAACAATTAACTAAATTGAATGATAATTATATTAAAATAATTCTGGAGTTAATTAAACTTGTATAAACAATTTCAATGTCTCTAAGGTTTTTATTTATAGGAAAAGTTATGGGTTTTCTATTAACCATAATCTGCTTAAAAATAAAACGCATCAGATAGTATAATTAGAATATTTATTAAATAAAATAAAAAAAAAATTATTCTTTTAAAAGATATAATATAATATTATAACTTATTATAGAAGACCAAATATTTTATTCTCCTAAAAATAAAATCATAATCTTTATCAAATAAAATAAAATAATTATATTATTCTTTGAAATTAAATAATAAAGATATTATAATTAATTCTTTAGGAAACTATATTATTTAGATAAGGATCTTCAATTAATTTCTTATCTCTTTTGCAATTCTGTCTTTTATTCTTTCTCTGATTATTTTCAAGTCCTTGCCTTTTATCTTCTTCTTTAATTATAGATTTTATGTGAAATCTTTAACTTATTTTCCTTTGATTTCACTAATAAATAAAAAATAACCAAATGAGAGTATTTGTATTCATAATTAATTAAAACTAACAATTAAATTAGTATAAAAGTAATATAAAATCGAGAATAAATATCCTTTGATTAAATTACCCCACACTTATTAATTTGCTACTCTAGAGAAAAAATAAAATATCACAATTTAAAATATGATCATGATATTATCCTATGGTGTAAATTAAGACCAAGTTTCTTAATTTCAAAACAAGCTAATAAACCAAGTGAAAAATTCATAACCAGATATAAAGGTAGAAATTTGAAGAACTATAAAAAATCTTTGGCATGCCTCGAAAATATTAAACTTTCATTATATATTGTTTACTTGAATTTTTTTAACACTTCATTAATAAACCATAATCATATCAATTTTATTTTTAACAGTTGTCAATTGTATTTTTTTCTTTTCTTTTCTTTTTATAAATATAATTCATTTTTTATGTGAATGAATCTCAAACCAGTTGGTTTAAGTCATTAGGTGAAACACCCCCAAAGAATTTACTTACTCAGACTAATTAAACTACAAAACTAGGCAAGTCACATTTGATAATTAATATAAATATTTTCTCTTTGTACACTAATCTCGACGAGACTGGGTCACTTAGTAAAGAATTATGCAACCTCTTTATTCAATAAATAATATACGATTTTTTTTATAATTCTTTTTACAATGAAAACTGTTTTCAGAAAATATTTATTATATTAGTAAATTAATTTCCATGTAAGGAAAAAATATTATGAGTAAATTTGCAATATAATTAATTTTTAATAGTTTCTAGACATAGAAATATCTAAAGACCTAATCAAATAAAAATATAAACATGCAATTATTAATTCTTTGAACTAAAAGTCACTTCACAAGTTTGAGTTAATCTACGAGGTCCTAAAATATACAATAAACAATATTAAATGATAAAAAAAAATTAATATATCTGTTTAATAATTTCCCACTACCCCACACTTAAAATCTAATATTATCTCCAATATTAAGAATAGACAAAAATATATTAAGGAACAATGGTACCTGATAAACCTATTTGGGGTTGAAATTTGCAAGATTGGAGTTTGAATTGTAGAAGCTAGTCGGTTCCGCCAAAGGACAAGTAAAACAAAAGAAAAGAAAGAAACAAAAATAATAGAAACACCAAAACAAAATCTAAAAACAGATGGTCAACACTCCTAAAAATAGAATTAAAAAAATAAAAATAAATTTTGTTTCATATTTGCTTTTTTAGCCGATTTTGAGCCGGACACTTTTACCTTGCTAAATTTTGGCTTTGTTTCATATTTGCTTAATTTTAATGGTTGATGTTTAAAGGGCCCTTATTTATTTTACAAGTATTTAAGATGAAAGTGTTTAAAATCTCCGATGACAAATGTTAAATGGTCATCATTCCACCAGATCAAATCGGTCTGCCAAAGATCCTTAGAGGACTTTAAGGAAATTGTAATCAAACCACTCCGAATATTTTAAGAAGGCATCAAATTTTATTGAAAAACCTGGACATCTCATTAAAACCTCCCCGCGCCACCAGGGTAGGAAAGCGTATGCCCCATAATGTTTACATGGACTTTAAACAAGTAAATATTTACACAAATTTCATTCCAGATATAACAAGAGGTGTTCAATATTCCAAGGGTGCTTTAAGATTCTTCCATCTTTGTCTTGAAGCCTGTATGTCCCACGCTTAAGTTTTTCGGAGACCTCATAAGGCCCTTCCCAGTTTGGAGCTACCTTGCCGAACTGCTTCTCCTTAGTATGCAAGAAAACGTTTCTTAATACTTTGTCCCTTGGTCGAAAATCCTTTCTTTTGATTCTGGAAGCAAATCTGCTCATCATCAAGCCTTAGTAGTGGGTGGCTCTAAGATGAGCCTTAACCATTTTTTCTTCTATTAATTCCAACTGACTTTTGATTGCCACTTCATTATCCTGTTCGAAAAAATTGTGGACTCTGTATGATGGAAGAGTTTCCTCTATAGGAGTAATTGCATCCATATCATATACCCAAGCAAAAGGATATTCTTGTGTAGCAGCTCCAAGAGTAGTCTGGTATGCCCATAATACTTCTTGTAAATATCTTGGCCACTTTCCTACAGCCCCTTCCAGATTCTTTTTTAGACCGGACAGAATGGTCCTGTTTGCCACTTTAACTTGACCATTCGCTTGTGGGTAAAAAGAAGAAGAGAAGGAATGCTGAATGCCCCTAGAGGAAAAGAAACTCGCCATATCCTTGTTATCACATTGTGGCCCATTATCAGTGGTTATCTTTTGTAGAACCCTAAATCTGCAACAAATGTTAGACAAGATAAATTTTATAACAGCTTTTAAAGTATTTTCTGCTAGGGGGGCTGCTTATCTTTTTTGAAAAATAATCAATGGCTACAATAATAGTTCTGCACCCTCCGGATGCCATTGGTAGAGACCCTACTAAATCCAATCCCCAGCGAGCAAAAGGCACTGGCTCAAAAATCAACTCCAGAGGAACAACTGGGATATGAATTTCATTACCATATCTTTGGCATGGGTCACATTTCTTTACCAACTCCTTGGCATCTGTCATTATGGATTGCCAATAGTATCTGGCCAACAAAACCCTTCGGGTTAAAGCTTTATAGCCACAGTGTGTTGATCCTTCACCCTCATGCAGTTCAGATAGCACAATTTGGGACTGTTCAACCCCCAAACAACGCAAGAGATGTCTACTAAACGACTTCTTATAAAGGATATCCCTTATGATTGAAAAACCACGAGCCCTATGTTTCATTTTTCTTGCCACAACTTTCTCCAGAGGAAAAATTCCATCAGAAATGTACTGAAGATGGGGATATCTCTAGTCTTTGGGTTGAACCACTTGTATATTTAAACTTTCCTCCTCTTCCTTGCCCTGATTGGGTTGTATGGATGGGCATTTTTGCACATGAATCCATGGGTAGGAGTCAGAGTATGCTACGGTTACCAAAGAGTCTGCTAATGTGTTCTCTGATCTAAGTATATGCTCATAGCTAACATTTTTTAAGTTAGTTGCCACTTCTTTAAGGATGAACAAGTATTTAATCAACTGCTCATTTTTTGCCTGGTATAACTTATCGCCGTACAGAGAGGTTAAACATATCCCAATACCATATCCTATGGTACTTGATCCACCATTTGTCCAGACAACCCATACCTTCTTAGTTTTCTCATCTGCAGCTTGCTTAGTATTTATGTCCGAATGGAACTCAACCAGGAAATCACCAACAAATTAAGCTTTGATTGCAGTTCGGGGGGGCAAAATCAATATCATATTCACCCAATTCTACTGATCACTTTGTCATCCTGCTTGATATGTCTGCCTTCTGAAGGACATTTTGCAAGGGAAAAGACGTCCGGACGACAATAGAATGAGACTGAAAATAGGGCCTCATTTTTCTGGCAGCAATAACCAAGGCTAATGCTAGTTTTTCAATCTTTAAGTACTTTTTTCAGCATCCATCAGACTTTTGCTGATGTAGTACACTGGACGAGGATAATTTTCCACCTCTCTTACCAGCACCACACTTATCGCACATTCAAACACAACTAAATATAGGTACAGTGTTTCTCCATCAACAAGTTTCTAAAGAGTTTTGGGGGAGGATAAATGCTTTTTTATTTCATTGAATGCCTGGTCGCACTGTGGAGACCAGTTAAAGTCTTTAGCACCCTTTAAATTCTAGACTAATGGGGAACACCTATCCGAAGACCTTGAAATAAAACAATTTAAAGCAGCTAACCTTCTTGTCAACCTTTGCACTTCTTTAATATTCGGAGGAGCATCCATTTGTAATAAGGCATGTCCGGATCAGGCTGTATCCCTTTCTCACTTATCACATACCCCAAAAACTTTCCGGATTGCACCCCAAAGACACATTTTTCTGGATTCAGCTTTAAATTAACCTTCATCAAGTTGACAAAAGTTTCTTGAAGATCTGCTAGGTGCAACTCTTATTCCATGCTTTTTACCATCATGTCATCAATATATACTTCTACATTTCTCCCAATCTGATCAGCAAATGCTTTGTTCACCAACCTTTGATAGGTAGCCCTAGCATTCTTCAATCCAAAAGGAATCACCTTGTAACAATAGAGGCCCAAATCTATAACAAAAGTAGTGTGTTCCTGGTCCTTCGGATCCACCTGTATCTGGTTAGAACCGGAGAAGCCATCCATGAATTCTGGTGCCATCTTGGAGCCAATTTTAACATTTCTTCCTTCAGCCAGAGAGTGGGTTTCAACTTCTTCAATTGGTATCAAAACACCAAGGGTCTCTCTAGGGTCATCAATTTCATCCTCACCCCCAGAGGGCCCCAACAACTGCTAATCTTCGTTTATCCGGACTACCCCCAAAGTTTTAGGGGCAAGTGCAGTTGCATAACATTCCCTTGCTATTTTTTGGCTACTCTAGACAACTCCTACTTGTCCCTGAACTGCATACTTTAAACATTAGTGAACTGTTGAAGCCACGGTATGCATCCTGAAGAGCCAGGATCTCCCAAAGATCGCATTATAACATGTGGGACAATCTATCACAACGAAAAGTACCCTGACCATCTTCTTAAAAGGGCCCTTGCCTAACAAAAACTCCTCCTCCAACTCTCCGACCACATCCACAGAGCTTCCTGTGAAGCCCATAATGGACCTGTTCGAACGTTGAATCACTTCTGGATTCTTCATCTGTTTATAGGAACTTAAAAAGAGAATGTTGGCTGAGCTGCCAGTGTCAATCAAAATTCGCCTAATATTATTGCCCCCAATTGATACTCCTATCACCACAGCATCCTCATGTGGACCAGTTATGTCCCTCACGTCATCTTCATAAAAAAGAATGAAGGGAAAAGGAATTCGGGACTGATAGGAGGACATGTCTACCTCTAACTGAGTACCTAGAGTGTGAACATGCCTCTTTCTTGAAGAAGGAGTCAGTGCAGTCATTATATCTCCCCCAAATATAGTGAGCGACTAAAAAAATCTTATGAGCCCAGACACTGTCTTGGTATGTTCTGTTATGACACCCATTATTATGAGCTGGATCAAGATCCAAATAATCTGATTCTACATCAAATCTTTCGATGATTACCATAGCTCCATCTGGAGCAGATGTCCCCGCATTTTTCGTTGGGCCAGTCCGATGAGCATTGTCAGGCCTGTTCCCACTTCTTCTCTTGACATCAGCTTCCAACTTTCCTCTTTCAATTAGATTTTGCACCTCTTGTTTCAAAGCGATGCAATCCTCGGTGTTATGGCCAATATTATGATGATATTGACAAAAATTAGTATTACGACTTTCCCTAGGAGATTGAAGCGTTGTCGGCTTCCTGAAGTGTACCTCATCTTTAGTTTTGTCATAGATGGTTGCCATATTCTCTTTCAATTCAGCAAACCACTTCGGTTGGACCCAAGGTCCCCGCTTATTTCTAGACTGCTGGCTCTGAGTTGGAGCTGGGTGAAATTTAGTTTGTTTGGCCCTGTTGGGGCTCTGTCCAGCTTCCTTGGCCTTGTATCCAGACTGATTCTGGTTTAGTGCAGCCGAGGCATACCTCACTTACATGTGCACCCTAGTCTTTTTTGTTTTATCTACATTGATTTTCTTCCCCACGTGGTTCAGCAAACCACCCCAAGTCATGGCCTTTTTTCTGGTTACTGAATCGACCAGATTCCCAGGGTTTAATCCTTGCCTTAAAGAAGCTATTGCTACCTGCTCAAAGCAATCAGCCAACCCATTATTTGTATTCACGAACCGGCTTATATAGTCTTTCAGTGATTCGTTTGGTTCTTGGGCACAATGGATAATAGTATCTTCATTGCCCTTCACCTCTTTACTCCCAACAAACTGCCTTCGGAAGGCCACCCAAAACGTGTCAAAGTTTCTGATACAACCTTGTGGTAGGCTATTGTACCATTCCAAAGCATTCCCCGTAAAAGATTGAGAAAAGGCTCTACAGAGCAATTTGTCATCATCATCAAAATTCATCATAAATTTTTTGAATTGTTCCAGATGATTGTCCGGATCCTTTCTCCCATCATACTTTTCCATCTTAGTATTGTCAAACCTCTTAGGAAGGTTTCCGGACAGTATCTTGGATGACAATGGGGATTGTCTCCAATTTCGGCCATGACTAAAGATATTGTCTTCATTGGGGGTTGCAAAAATACCTGGCTCATCATGAAAAGTGAAGGGATCCATCAGCAGCTGGTCCACATGCCTGCGGCTATGGCTGTGGCTGTGAGATGGTCCTTTTTCCAGATGCCTTTTTAACCTCCCATGCCTGTCCTTTTTCTTGAATATTTCTTAACCAATTTTTGCTTCTTCGTGGATCTGCCCTCGTCACTACTGGATGACAAGGATTCCTTAAGCCCATCCTCATTCGAGGAACTACTAGAGTATTCAGACTCTGAGCTCTCCACCGGTTTAGACCGGTGAGATTTCTTGGAACTGACATGGGTCTTTTTAGTATTCAAGTGAGTCTTTGCTGATGGGTCATTCTCCATTGGATTGTCAGTATGGTGAATGGCTGACACTTTCAACTTTTCTTTTACACCCATCTCTGCCTTTTTGGCAGCTCTTAACGCTTCTATTTCAGCTTTCAACCTGTCTCGTTCTTCAATCGTGTACTCATCGTTCTCACCCACCACTTCTACCAACGGTGGTGGCACTGCTTGCTCGTCCGGATTCATCCGAACTGGTTTTTCTTGCTGGTTTTGAATGCTAGATTCAGGCACCTTCTTCTCCCACTGTGGTCACAAATTTGGTGTGGATTATTTTAAACTGAGGGTAATTTTGTCCAACGTTTTAAAGAGTTTTAAAGGTATTAAATGTTTGGGTGTTTTGTAGTGAGAGATTTAAGCTGCCTGGTTGTATTAAAGGTTTATTACCCTCATTAATGAAAGTGGTTGGGTATTTGTACCCTTAATTATGGACCCATGGGCTTTCGAGTCAAGTTGTGGAACCGGGTCGTGTTTAAAGACCCATTAGTTCTTAAGTAGATTAGCACCTAGCTCAGTCAAAAGGTGTTTAGTGTTTTAATACTTTCGTCCTGTCCAGATAGTTTAGTGGGTAGTTATTATCCGAATTACCCCTGCCCGGTTTTCTCAGTGAGTAGTGGTGAATAAATCCGGACTCATCAAGAATCATCAACCATTCTGAGGACATCCAGACATGAAGATACCATGATGATTTTTGAAAGGTTTAATGTGGACTGAATAATCTTGATCCTGATCCAGATCCGAATCAGGTGGGGGTAATAATGGATAATTTTGCTACAGTTTCTAATCTGGTGCAGTATTTTGAATCATTAACCATATTTGGAGGAGACACTGTAACGAAACCTTTGAGTTGTTCAAGAAAAAGGTATGTCAATAGTTTGACTACTCAGTTAGAGGGAAAGATGTCCAGCATTTTTACCAAACCCTTGCTCCTTTCATAGTTTTTTTAAGCAAAGTCCTTATATTTAATAGTATAAATTTGAATACAAAATGGCACAAGTTTATGGAGCCAAAATTTAAACCTAGATCTCACCTATGCTTACAAATGTATTGGCTAACAAAACTTATTATGTTGCTGAGACATTGAAGAACAAAAATTTATTTTGCTCATAACCAACACAATATATTAGGCCAAAGGAATGCAGCCATAGCCCAACTTTAGAGCATCGAGACGCTGAAAACAGCAGCACCATTTCGACAAGATAAGCAAAAAGTCTTTAAGCCACAACCCCAATCATTCGATCGATACAACTCACTCATCTGCCAGGAAAACAACATTGAATCACATCTTTCACGTCAACAGCCACTGCATCCCAATCATTAGCTTGAATCCTAGCTTCCCCAGCTTTGATAAACTTCTCCTAGCCAACATCCTTAGAAAGACACTGAATCCCATCATCAGCTTCGTTTGCTTCTCTATCATCAGCTTGGAACACTACTATTCTAACATCAGCAACATTTGGAGAGCTACATTATACAATCTGCTGCTCAAGAATCAAACTTACAACGAACACGATTAGTTATACTTATTCAGAGGTTATATATTGCAAACCTAAAATTTCTAATACTAATATAGATTTAAGATCAGTAGGAGCTGTCATATAATTGTATTCAAGCTTCATCTTGCACTTTAACGTCCATCGAGCCAACCAATCGGCAGCACAATTCTGGTCTCTAAATATGTGGTTAAGAGACATAGACGGGGCTATCATTAATATGCAGCAGTTTATAATAGGTTTAAGAGACCAATGAATGGCTTCATTGACATTAGTCTTAACAAAATCAACTAACAAAGAACAGTCAGATTCAATATCTATATTAGTTAATCCTTTAGAGTTACAGATAAGCAAACCTTCCATAAGAGCACGGGCCTCAGCCATAATAGGAGATAACTTCCCGTATACGTTACCATAAGCCAGGATTAGGTTGCCTTCATGGTCTCGAATTATGATGTCAGCACTAGCCTCACCATTAGAAAGAACAGAAGCATCTGTATTAAGTTTAAATCTACTATATGCAGGATGAATCCATTTAAGGATCAAAAGTCTTTTATTGACATTACAAGTTAAATGTAAAAAGCCAAAACTCTTAACAATAGTCATATCATTAGACCAGTGAGATGTTTTGAAGATGCCAGCCACATTCATATGATTAAGAATTTTATACACTTCATTTATGATAGAGTTAGAATGGACTTTAATGTTCTTAAACTTGGATTGGTTTCTAAACTTCCAAATTGAGCTAATGATTAAAAAAGGAATAACATTCCTTATATGATTCCTCTTACTAGCAGACCAAGACCAGATTCTAGAAATATGCTTAGGGGTCATATATCTAAAGATCTTAACATTAAAGTGATCAGCAAAATGAAGCCAAACAGCCCAAGATATATCGCAAGCAATGAAAATGTGATTTGTTGTTTCACAATTTTGGTAAAATTGACATTTTGAAACAATAATCGAGTGTCTTTTCCTAAGAACTGAATCAGTAGAGATGTAATTATTAATCAATTTCGAATGAATGAAAGCATGCTTTTTGGGAGTAATATCATTCTAGATATTAGAAAACAAACTAGATTCAGCATAATGAGTACGGATGTTATCCCATGTATCTTTAAAACTAAAATTACCCGATGTAGATAAACTCCAAATTATCTTGTCTTTGCTGTTATGGTTGATAGGGCAGTTGTGAATACGTTGAAGATCTTCTTGGCTGATCAGATTAACAATACTAGTAAGATTCCATTTGAAGTTGGACCAATATTGATTCATTTTTTCCTGATGATACCAGTTGTTATCAACATTGCTGTCAAGAGATAAGAGAGGGTCAGAGTTGGACCATCTATCCAACCAAAAGTCCACACCACCATCTCCTAATGACCAGCAAATGTACTTCTCAGCAATAGGCTTGATTTTCATTAATCTCCTCCATACCATTGAACCTTTACCATCAGGGAGGAGCTGCAAAGGATGATGATTATTCTTACAATAAATGTCATAAAAAGGTTAGCCCATAATAACTTGTTATCCCTAAACTGAAGCCAAAGCTTGCAAGAGGCAGTATTTTGAACATCTTCCAAATTTCTAATGTTCAAACCTCCCTCCTTGTAAGTTTTACAGATACTTTTCCAACTACACCAGTGGATTTTACGATCAGTACTGGTGGAACCTCAAAGAAAGCTATTAAAAGCCTTTTCAATTTTGTTGATGATGTTGTTGGGGATAACATTTCTTTGCATCCAGTAGAGAATAGTGTTCATAAGCACTGAATTAATCAATGTAACTCTACCAGCAAAAGACAAATGCTTAGATTCCCAATCAGTAATTCTATCATTAATCTTTTTAAGAAGATTGATATAGATAGCACCCTTATTGTTTGTGCTGATACTGATGCCAAGGTAGACTGTGGGAAGCATGGTATTGTTGAAACAGTAATATTTGAGATGGTGTTCAATTTGATGTCATCAATACCATTAACAGTAATAACTTTAGTCTTACTTTTGTTGATGACTTGCCCAGAAGAAAGTTGATAATCCTGCAAGAAAAGATTAAGTGAAGCTAATGTAGCTTCCTTTCTGTTAGTGAAGAGTAAAATATCATCAGCAAAAGCCAAGTTACTGATACACATACTATTGCGACTTCCTCAGCAATAATAAAGAGGCTAGGGGAAAGTGGATCCCCTTGCCTCAGACCTTTAGCAGTTTTGAAATATCCAACAGAAGCCCCATTTATTAAGATAGAAACATTGACATTAGATATCATACTACTGATTAAAGTTCTAAAACGTTTTGAAAAACCAAAGCAACTCAAGACTTTGATGAGGAAATGATGACTGATCTTATCAAAATCTTTGCACATGTCTAATTGAATGATTATATTCTGGTCCTTGACTTTCCTATTTAAATCATGCAGTAATTCTTTGGCTATTAAAATGTTTGATTGAGTGTTATTACCAGGCACAAAACCACCTTGAGAACTAGATATTATTTTAGGCAAAAGGAGAACAAGCCTATCATTTAGGATCTTGGCCATAATACGGTTAAGCAAAGAACATAAACTAATTGGACGATAATCACTCCAACTAGTAGGGTTAGTTGACTTAGGAATAAGGCAAATTCCAGTAGCTAAAATGCCTTTGGGAATGGTATAACCTTTAATAAAGTGATGGAGAGCCATAATAAGATCAACTTTAATAATGGTCCAACACTTTTTATAAAAGAATAGATTGAAACCATCCATACCTGCAACACTAGAGGCCTTCAAGTTGTTGATAGTTCTGAGAATTTCATCTTCTAGAGGGAGCTTGAGCAAACTCTTGTTATCATCTTGAGTGATGATGCTGGGAATGGTATTAAAGATAGGATGATTCAATCTGTCCATCTCTTCTTGGCTATCTCTATATGGCTTACTGGCAAGAGGATTAGTGAAGAAGGATACTGCAGATTCACCTATTAGGTCTTTATCAATGATCCAGTTGTTGTTTTCCTTAATACCATTAATGGAGTTCTTCTTTCTTTTCTTGTTAACATAATTATGAAAGAGCTTCGAGTTTTTATCTCCATCCTTTATCTAGTTTACATTACACTTTTGGAGCCAGTATTCTTCTTCCATTTTGTATGTATTTAAAAGCAAAGCATTAGTCTTGTTAAGCATCTCTTTAGAATGATTTGAATTGTGCTCCTTTCATAGTCTTTGATCAAGGCTACTTAAGAGATATTGTGGGTCCACATGAAGATGGAGTGGTAACGAGGTACATCTGATCCTAATTGACATTGGTAGTTTGGCAAATGTATTGGTTTTAACTACCTATAGGCAGTTGAAGAATCCCTTGGTCATTCAGTGATCGAACATAACTATTGTGGGGTTTACTGGGAATTCGGTCGATATCATTGGTGAATTTGAAGAGGAAGTACTATTGGGTACAGGGTCATTTAAAAAGATGGTGAGGGTGTTATTTGTGGTGGTTGATTGTCCAACATCTTACAATGCCATATTTGGAAGATCTTGGCTCTCTATGATGCATGTTGTGGCCTTTATCGTCCATCAATATTTAAAGTATGTTGTGGGAGGACATGTGGGTATTATCTAAAGCAATCAGAAAGTGGCCAGAGAATGTTATATCACAACCCTTGCCTCAAAAACATTGGAGGCAGTCAAGTTTAACAAAGAATAACAACTAGTGGATCATTCCGCCAATCAAAATGAGGTAGGTGGTCCAAGGGAGGCTCCCACTTCTATAATACATATTGAAGAAGTTGAAACCCATCTCCTAGCAGAAGGCAAAAATGTTAGGGTCGGAACAAAGTTACATTAAGTTTGAAAGAAATTTTTTTGTCTTTTTTATCTAACAATTTACACGTGTTTGCATGGAGCAATGATGATGTAAGTAGAGTACCAATTAAAGTGATATGTCACAAATTATCAGTCGGAAAGTGGGTAGAGAATGTTATGTCACATCCCTTGCATAAATAATATTGAAGGCAGTCAAGGTTAATAAAGAATAGTAACTATTGGAGCCTTCCGCTAATCAGAATTAGGTAAGTGATCTAATGGAGGCTCCTTGTGTTTAAATACCTATTAAAGAAGTTGAAACCCATCTCCTAACATAAGGCAAAAGTGTTAGGGTCAAAACTAAGTTACCATTAAGTTTAAAATAAAATTTGTTGTCTTTCGTATCTAACAATTTACATGTGTTTGCATGGAACTAAGAAAGGAAAATGGCGTATGTGTATTAACTTAAAGATCTTAATAGAGCATGTCCTAAAGATCCTTTTCCAATACCTCACATAGATCAATTGGTGGTTTCTACATCGGGAAATAAGTTGGTATTCTTCATGGATGCCTTTTCGGGGTATAATCAGATACAGGTAGATTTGAATGATAATGATCATACTACTTTTATTACTGACATAGGGCTTCATTGTTATAGAGTGATCCATTTGGGTTGAAGAATACTGGAGTAACTTATCAGCCATTGGTTAAAAAATATTTTGTGAGCCAAATTGGCAGGAACATGGAAGTATATATAGATGATATGATGGTGAAGAGCCTCGAGGAGGAAGGTCACATATCTTATTTTTAAGAAACTTTTTCTAACTTAGAAGCCATCAGCCTGAAATTAAACCCGGAGAAATGTATTTTTTGGGTCTGTTCTGGCAATTTTCAAGGATATGTCATAAGTGAAAATAGGATTTAGGTCGATCCTGATCAGTTAAATGCTCTATTAGCTTTGGATACTTCTCGAAGTACTAAAGAAGTCTAAAGACTAAGAGGTCGGTTGGCTGCATTAAATAAGTTTATTTCAAGATCATCAGACAATTGTGCTCAATTTTTTTAAAGTTTTAAGGAATGCTAAAGATTTTAATTGGTCTCCGCAGTGTGATCAAGCCTTTTTTGAAATCAAAATACATTTCTCTTCACCCAAGACGTTGTTGAAACCTATCCAAGGTTAGAGATTTTATATGTACTTAGCTGTATCATAGTATATCATGAGTGGTGTATTAGTAAGAGAAGTGGATAATTACACTCGTCCAATGTATTACATAAACAAGAGTTTGCTGGAAGGAGAAAAAAGGTAATTAAAGTTAGAAAAATTATCCTTGGTGTTAGTGATAGCAGCCAGAAAAATGAGGCCATACTTTCAAGCATATTCGATCACAGTTCTAGCATCTTTTCCTTTAAAGAATGTTCTACAAAAAGCTGACATATTGGGAAGAATGACTTAGTGGTCAATTAAGCTTGGAGACTGTGATATTGATTTTGCGCCTCAGACCGCGATCTACGCTCAAGATGTAGTCGATTTCTTGGTGGAATTTCGTACTAAAAGGCCTTACGAATGTGAGCATGAAAGCAAGTCTAGAAAAAGAACAGCTAATCCGAACAGATGGCGGGTCTAGTACGATGGGATGTTGGGTTGGAATTAGTTTAAATTCCCTTTATGGTGATATTATGTATCAAGCTGTATGTTTTGGTTTTAGGGCATCCAATAAAGAATCAGAGTATGAAGCGACCTTTTCTGGTTTAAGACTAGCTCAAATATGTAGAGCAAAGAGGGCCCGGTTAATAAGTGACTCCAAGTTAATTATTCAACAGGCTCAAGGGAAATCTTAAACTAAAAAAGATGAGTTAATAAAGTATGTGCAAGTACTGAGTGAAGTTGCCATAAGTTTTAAAAGCATTGGATGAACATGTCTCTAGATCCTAGAATACTATGGTAGATTCTTTAGCTACCATAACCAATTCTAAAGTAGATTTATGGATTCTTATGCAAGAATACCCCTCTATAAGCTCAGTACAAGAAAAAGAGGGTGAATCTGAAGAAAGTATGAATGTATCTGGTATACAATCCAAATATTGGAGGTATGAAATACATCGACTTATTTCTGATGGATTTTTAAATTCACATAAAGTCCTGACTAAAAAGATTAAGTGCAAGGCTCGTGGTTTCCTGGCGTTAAGATAAATTATTTATTAAAAAATATTTCAGCAGACCTCTCCTACGTTTCTTAGGTTTTGAAGAATCTAAAAATGTTCTAATCTGAATTGCATGATGGAGAGGGATCAACAGATTATGGTTATAAGGCCTTAACCAGGAGAGTTTTGTTAGAAGGATACTATTGGCATACTATAATGGCAAATGCCAAGGATATGGTCAGAAGATATGATCCTTGCCAGAAATATAGGAATGGAATCCATACGCTAGCAGTTCATATGGAGTTAATATCTGAACCCATACCTTTTGATAGATGTGTTTTGGATTTAGTTGGACCTCTTCTCATGGCGTCTGGAGGTTATCGAATGATAATTGTGGAAATATATTATTTCTCAAAATGGATAGAAGCTGCACCACTAGTTGGAACCACTTTAAAAGCAGTCATAAAATTTATCATATCTAATATTTGTTGCCGATTTGGAATTCCCAATCGAATTACTAAGGATAATGGGCCACAGTTTGACAATAAAGACATGAAGACATTTTGCACTTCCAGAGGAATTCAACATTGCTTCTCTTATCCTTTCCACCCCTAGGTTAATGGGAAGTTTGAAGTTGCTAATTGGATAATTTTAGCAAAGTTGAAAAAGAATCTAGAAGGAGCTACAAGGAAATAACCGCATTATTTACAAGAAGTATCGTGGGCCTATCGAAGAGTCTCCATTTGCCCTTGTTTATGGGATGGATGCAATCACACTTATAGAAGCTACATTGTCATCAATCAGGATAAAAAATTATTCAGAACATGCTAATGAGATGGTAGTAAGGAATCAGTTGGATCTTATTGAAGAAAGAATAGCGAAGGGATATTTAAGAACATCACACTATCAAGGTTTAATGAGAAGTAGATTTGCATCCAGAGTAAAAAGAAGAGATTTCCAGTTAAGGGACAAAGTATTAAGAAAAGTCTTTTTGCATACTGAAGAGAAACAATTTCGGAAATTGGCTCCGAATTGAGAAGGCACATACATGGTGTGTGAAAGGATCAAGCAAGGAACATAGACTTCAATAAAAAGAAGGCAACATGTTGAAGCACCCATTGAACGTTGAGCATCTCGGGTTGTACTTAGAATAAAATTAACTTGTAAATATTTACTTTGTCATACTTCAATTTAAATATTTAGGGGAATACTCTTTCCTACCCTGGTGGCGCGGGGAGGTTTTAATGAGGTATCCAATTTTCAATCAATGATATCTTATGACTTCTTCAAAGATTGTGATGAGTAAGAGGAGATAGGAATAAATTAAATGTCTATTTAACACCTCCGACCTTTAAATGAAGTATCTTTGAAGTGATCAGATCTATTAAACATTTTCATCCTTCGAAGGAAATATCTTTGAAGTGATTCAATGAATCAAACACTTGTTAAACATGTCGGAAAAATTAAATACTCATTAAATAGTAGACATAAAAAGAGAAAGAAATACATACAAAAAGAAACTTACCATTAAAACAATTTCCTTAACCATCCAAGGACTTTGGTTCACAAAACAAAATTTGAAAGAAAATAACAGAATGCCTTGGCCATCCAAGGACTTTAGTCTTAAACATAAAAATTAAACACAATAACCTTAGGGCTTGTTCCCTTCGTTTTTTTCCTTACCATCATCTTTCTTGGGACTCCTGGCATCGGTGCTTGAACTTTCATTGGTTCCCTCATCAGAATCACACTCACTTGGTGAAGAAACATCATGATTATCACCATATGGCAGGGTATGAAAAGGTATCTCATCATATGGTATCGACTTCCACAAGGTCTAATGTTCTTCTTTGGAAAGGTCTAATGAAATAGTAAAACCATATCCAATTTGATATCTTCATCCCTCTTTTCCAAAGAACCACAACACCAGCAACATACTTCTCTACTGCTGCAGCTAACTCTTGAGCTTGATTATTCTTTAGAGAAATATTTTCTTCTTACTTATCTTTAAAAAGTTATTATACTTTCTCTTTCTCTCCGGATAAGGTGTTGATAGTGCTTGAATTAGTAGTTTATTGTTCCTTAAGAGACTTAGACTCATTAGAGATGGTAGTTTCTAGTTCGTAAGACTTAGTATGGATGTCCCCTTGGGCGGTCTTGGATTAGCGTAGTTCAGTGCTCAGTTCCTCTTTCTCTTTATTTAAAGCCTCCATTTTTTGTTGTTCAGATGAAAGAGAATTCTTCAAGTTTTGGTTGTCTGTGGTAAGATAAGTTATATCCTTAGCCTGATCCCTGACTTATCTTTCCAAGTCGACTATTGGCCTAATGTAGCCCAAGGCTGCATGGCCCAAAATGTTCTGCTCACTCGACATCTTGAAAAATTCACCATTATAAGTTACGACATTACATATGGTGGTCTGAGGAAAGGTCTGATCGAAGTCATCCTTATCAAGGTCACTGAAGTACATATTACGAAGGTCATCCAGGTTAACCTCTCCTTCCATAGTTGGTTGATCGACTGTGGGAAATGCTGGAGAAGGAGGATTAGTCGGTACCTCTTATTGTGGAGGAATATCAGTTGGAAGAGTGGGAGGAATAGCCAAAGGACGGAGGATTATCTCTGACCCTAAGCTACTTTTCTTTTTTTTTTTCTAGCCCTTCGGTCACTACCTTACTTGCGCCTCTTATAACCTTTCTTTTTAGTTTTAGCAACTGATCTGATCCCCCCAGATTCCCCAATCGTTGCAGTAACTGCCTCTAACAAAACGACATTGATTCCTTAAGGATTTTCCAAACTAGCTGCTTCGTGAATCTGATGAGATGGGTCAACTTTAGCTTTTTTCTTCTTCTTATTCTTTATCTTGTACAGATGGCTAGGAGCTTTATTTCTGGATGGTAAGTAGAGTTTTCCATCCTTCTCCTTAGTTCTTTTAAGGATGACATCTGAAGGAGAGTGAGTGGTCAGTTGTTCCCATGAAAGGTCTCTGCTTCCAGTGTTATTCCAAAAGTGATCCCTCAATATGTTTACATAAGTGAAACAATTATGAAAGGCAAGTCTCCAATTCTCTGATGCCCATTGATTTGACTTGGAAAATTTATCCCTTACTTCCTTCAGATGCTCTGAGAACATGTTCGAAAATACTACAAAGAGATACAATAATTCGTTCGGTATATCAATATAAAGTCTAAATACTAATAATAATTCGAACAAGAGTTACTTAAACTCTTCCAGTATCTAGTCAATTGGCTTGGAGTTTCTTTAAAGGTTATCTTTTCCCATTCTCTCAAGCTCCACTTATGAAAATAAACTGAGTCCTCTATGGTTTCTTAGCCTCCAACAGATCATTCACCACTTTATAGTCATTTCCCGTATTGTAATGATAAAAATGGATATGGTGATTTTTACACAAACCAGCCACAGTAGTAAACTGCTTCATAGGCATTGGAAGTTTTGACAATCTAGAAGCAATAATGTTGGCTAACAGGGTATACCGGGCATTCTGGCTCAGCTGGCTTGGGAAAAGCTTGATTAGAATTAAGTACCTTATTATTTTCGGGTCTAAGGGGAAACGAAAAACCCAGTTCAGCACATTGGTGTATACCACCATTTCCTTAGCTTTACAATCCATAGGAGTTTCCAGAGAAATAGGAATCCTCACCTTAACAGACTTTGTATAGCCCCATTTTTTTCTTATACGATCTAATTCGGCAATATGTGTATACACATAAGAGATTATTTGAAGGGCCAGTAAGTATTCCACACTAACCTTATGAAAGTTAGGTCCAACTTTCCCTTCCAGGAACTTCGGAAGTGACTCAATATTTGGCATGTCCCACCTTTCCTCTACTTGTCTGATCCGATGTGGTATTCCTAGGATGTCAAGATGTTTCCAATGGGGTATCTTCCCCACTATCTTCCATATTTTCTTCCATTATAGTCGACCGTTGTTCAGCCGATTTAGGACTTGTAGCTTCTTTCTCAATTTTGGTGGCCTCAGTGAGGGGAAGCAATGGATTCAGGTACAGAGGAGGTTGGGTGAGAAGATGGAGGGGTGCTCTTTGCCTTGGAGAGTCGAGTGACTCTTCGGGGTGTGACATTTTCAGTGTCTGATCCCATGACAAGAAATGGTGAGGGTTTCTTAACATTGGAAATTGCTTTGTTCTTAGAAAAAAGATCTAGGGATACTTGAACTGAAGGTTCAGACTCTAAAGTAGATAAAGTTGGGATAAAAGAAGGTTTGCGGATTATCGATGTTATAGACGACGATGAACTTTTTTCTGGTTCTAGTATCGTTTGGATAATTACTCCACCAGGAGAAGCAGGGAGTCTGGCTGCGGCTTTTGCCTCCTTTCTTGCTTTTTTCAAATCAGATAGATCTAACCAACTTCCTTTGATCAAAGCAGTTCTGGATGTGAACATATAGTTTTCTAGGTTTAAAACAAAGTCACGAACTCAAAGTTTCTCTCTCTAGAAATTTTTTTACTTCTGAAAAAAGAAACAGTGAAACTGACTTATATAGATGTAAAAAGCCACTTGAATGCTTTGCATATGAGAGATAAATTGTTCAAGTAAATGATTAGGGGCTAGATACACCCTAATTAAGTTTTGAACAAATAGGTGCAAGTAACAAGGGGGAAAATGGTTGAGATGTCGAATCAGAATATGACATGTGTTGTTTTTCAAAATTCTGACCATTGGTTCTTCCATCTACAAAAAGAAAATGCTTCGAATCCGGTCAGGGTTTTCTCCTTGGTAGCTAAATCTTTGAAAATCACTTCGGATATGATCCATGTCTTTTCATTGATAATTTAGCTCTTCCAAAATATTTTGAAAGACCTAAAGAGGCTACTTATAGGTTCAATTATTTTTGGAAGGGTACTACTGCCTAAACCAAATGGGTAATTCAGACATGTTTTGCACCAAACCTATGATGAACAATACAACTAAGTAAATCATGACTCAACTGTTTACTAACTTGTGCTAACTCATTTAGGTATTGGGCTTTGAAGATTGACCTGAATCCAAAGTCTGACCTGAACGACCCATGGGTCATAAAACAAGTATAAATACCTCAACCAATCTCATTTAAGGGGAATTTTTTCTTTCAAGGAAACTTAGGAGCTAAAACACACCTCTTTTATCTCTCTACCCTTCACTCCAAAAATAAATACATGATAAAGATAAAACTCTTTTCGACAATACCCTTTGATCAGAAATAATCCTCACCAATGGCTGCAGCTACAAAGCCAAAGAAAACTAAAGTTGGACCTGGACTCCAACAACATGCACACTCCCCTTTGATTGCGCCATTTGCTGGAATCCAGGAACAGACACAACTTCTACTTACATCTCTGCAAGTTAGGTTTCATCCCTAAGGTCCTAATTTGTATTACTTCCAACAAATGGCTACAGGGTAGGAGGTCGGTATGGGTACTAATTGCTAAACTATCAGGACATACCCATTATCATATCGGTATATACTCAACACCGGAAGTGCATGTTGATAGTCAATGATATAGAATAATATTTTCCTTTCTAACCCTAAATATTTTGGCTGGAGAGCTACCACGAAGCTTTGATCTTTTCAAAATGAAGAAGTGTGAGGAGATTGATGACCCCAAACGCCGCATTAAACAACTCAAGAATGTCATGTTGAGTTTTGAGGATGACTTTCAAGGGTAATGCTCTGACTTGGTTCAATTGATTGGCCCCATTGTCAATCACAAACTTTGAGACTTTGTAGATTTTATTGAGGTATCAAATCATTAAAATTTTCATTATGCACTGTAAGCATGAAGCTGGGGAAAGACTTAGTGGTGCAAAATATGGTGAAGTGAAATATGAGAAGTAGATTAACTTAGAGATTTTTTAGCCGAAGAAAGAATAAGAATATGTAAGCATAATGGTAGAACTATTGATGGTTCTATTTCTAACTTCTTCTCCCTTATATTTGAGAGAGTTTTAATGATTTACATTTATTATATTGTATAGATAGGTTTCATAATAATATAAGACTATAACTGATTAGTACAATAATATACAAATATTCATGAATGGTAAAATGTAACTTCCCATAGCTTTTATGACTTTGTAATTGATCAGACCTCGGTCAAGGAATCGGCCAGGACATCAGATATGAGGTGTGCAATTGATGTAGGGATTTGGTTGAACGGGTGAAATCCACCTCATTAGTATCCTCCCTAATTTTTAAAAAATAATTGAGAAGTTAATACTTTAATAACGTTCGATCATCTTAAGTAGTTTTCTTTATGGGGGGCTTTTTGTAGCTTGTAGCTTGTTGAGTGTCTTCAATGTTTTTGTTTTTTTATGTGGAATGTATAAATCCAAAGTATATCAAGTAGTATTGTAATATTTTTTCCAGACTTCGTATAGTCTTTAAATACCTTGGTAAATTGGTTTCCACTATAGCCAACCTAACCTTAGAGATGTCTCTAGATTAACTTGTAATGATCTTATTCCGGCTTATATTAAAAATCATCTACCGAACGACACCTCACTTTATAAAAAAAACTCTAATTTACGAGGCAGAAAAAGTACCAGAACATGTAGCATGTTGTTAGAGTTTTGGATGTTAACTTGGAGGTTTTTGCTTTGTTGATTTGGCTTCAAACTTTCTTTGAAAAATAAAATTTCTTTATGTTTCTTAAGGTTATGATGCAGTACCCCCAAATCCTTTCAAATCATGTAGGAAGGATTATCATTGTTGATCAAATATATTTTTATCTTTGGTTTTTGGCATGTTAAGTAGCCCACCAGCCTTTGTGAATGATGAATTAGGACTAAAGAAAGTGAGTCTTTGACTTTTATATTTGGCTCATTGAGGAACCCCTCCAGTATTTGTTGAATAAGAAAGGAAGGACTAGATAAAGTTTTGCTCAAACTTATATAGCCAAAAGTGTACCCTTTATTATTTGAATTTTCCATTTGAGCTGCGAAGTAAAAAAAGTTTGTAAAATCAAATTAAAATAAAGTAGGTAACTTTTTAAAATATATATATACAACCTATCAACAGCCGTAGTATTAGTTTGTTTCTTCTAATATTTTTTCTTCAACACCGTTAACGCTTTAAGAGATAAAATCATTGTTGATGAAGCTTTAAGAGATAAGATTATTGTTGATGAAGCTTCGAGTGATTATACTCATTGTTGAATGGTATAACATGAAAAAATGAATGCCAAAGTATTATTAGAGAATACTAAGAGATCTACGTATTATTCCTTGATTGGTTGTAGAAATTGGATGCTAAAAGATCTCAATCTTAACCTTATAGAAAGTAAATTTGTTGATTATTTGTTAGTACGAAACTGACCATGCAATTATTTTTTTTGATTGGTGGAACGACCTAATAAAATATAATTTTGGCAGCAATCTATTACCTATAAAATAAGAGCTAGGTAAATCACACCCGCATTAACATACTCGAATATAACGTTATTATTTTACTTATAAGAATAAAAAAAAATCCACAAATAAAAGAAATTTTAATATCTTTGATAGGATTTAAATGGGTAAGGAACCGCATAAGCTTAAAAATGTTAGAAACTTAGTTTAAGAAAAACTTTATACCATGTATTAGTGGTTATGATTAATTTGGTGTGAGGGTAATTTCATCTAAAAATGTTTAACTTTATAAATTTAGAACCAATTTAACTCGAAAAAATTACTTTTCAGAACCTTACACTTTTAAGTATAAATCCGAGTTATCTTATATTTTGGCCATCAAATCCAACCTTACGGGTTCCCATTATTCTTCGACATCATTGTTTCCTTTTTATATAGTATGATAATTGTAATATTTTTATGACACAACGTCTATACGTAAGAAATATAGGGACGTAAAATAACTAGAATGTAACTTGCGTACAACAACAAAAATTCGATCTTATTAGAAGTAGCTTTTGGTACTTTTTTGTTAAGGAGTATTAGATTTTTGTAAAACTTTAGGTACCATTAATGGGATTTTCTATCTTCATTTTGTGTTACCTATTGTATCGAGTGTACTCGCATTATCCATGTGGTTAAAGATATGCTCAATATAATATATGTCATGTTTAGTCGATCGGTCCAACCCAACTTTTTATCTATTTTTGTATTGATTGGTTTTTTAAATTCGACCACGTGAATCATTATA
This sequence comes from Limnanthes douglasii subsp. nivea, assembly GCA_036936605.1. Taxonomy (NCBI): domain Eukaryota; kingdom Viridiplantae; phylum Streptophyta; class Magnoliopsida; order Brassicales; family Limnanthaceae; genus Limnanthes; species Limnanthes douglasii. The sequence continues at coordinate 173,419,021 of JAUPFV010000005.1, forward strand.
AGATTAACAATTTGTATCAAATTATATATTATCTTGACCTAAATATCTTACATGTAACTACGGATAGAACTGCAAATTATTCTTATTTTTTGTTAAAATATCTTTATATGTAAATTCCAAACGAGGAATGATGTTGAAACTTATCCAAAATATAGCATATGAGGTAAATGAAATATTTGTATACTCTCTCTCTAATATGGGTAGTTCACATGCCCAAGAAAACTCGTGTGTTTTGTTTTACAATTCATCTACATTTTTCATGATTACAACTCTATCTTATTCTATTTAAAGCTATTCAACAATATATCTAAGCATGTTTCTGATACTAAAACTTAAAGACTAAGAAATTTATAAAAATTAGTAGCATGTCTATCATCACAACATTCCATAATTTTCAAATATGAATATCCGAGAATACATAAAATGTTACCTATAAAATTTCAACATTGTGTTGACTCAAATCGATGTAATATTTTAGGTTCGAGTAAGAGCTCTTTACCTTATAAAATACAACTGAAAGAGTATAATCATAATATTTATTTTTAAAAGTGTAAGTTAAATATTAAAAATCACTTGTCGGTTGGTTGTTGTGTTGTCCAAATATTAATCTCATTATGTCTAGTGATAGAAAAATATATGTATGGTTTATTCAAGAAGTAATAAAATAATCGATGTGGTTCACTCCCTCGGATTTTAATTCGATCATTTGGTTCCAAAAAAAACCATAAAGTCATTGGAATCTTTCACTTTCATCATCAACTTCTTTGCATTTGCAACAATATTTTGTTTATATGTCATTCTCATAACATATGGGTTGTGTTAGGAAATATATATTTGATAGCTCGCAATTATCTTTCATATTATCAAAACAGTTTTATCAATGCTAACCCTTAATGTTTCAAAATAACACTCGTTAAAGCACACATAGTATCTATCATCACAAAACATAGACAACTGAAAGCCCACATGTAGTTCGCTACGTTCTCTAAACTAATAAAAATATAAGCACTGCAAAACGTTAGCTTTGTTGAAGTCACACCAACAACTTTGAACAATGGATTACACCACTCGTGAGAATATAAGTAACAACTCAATACATGTAGAATGCACAAAAATTAATTCCACAATTACATCTAATATCTCGTTTGTCGAGTGTCATTATAAGTAATTGTTCTCCTTCATTTTTAGTAACAAGTATTGCATGTGGACTGGTCAGATTTTTCAACATAATAATGTTTTCCAACTATTTTTGATGTTGCATATATTGGATACATGGCTCGAATTATAGTTTTTCACACCCAAATATATATCGGTAGGACATGTACCTAATAACCATAATTTATAGACAAACTCCTCTTTGTCTGATTTTAGTTTGTGGCTTGTAAGTGACCTTGAAATTGTGATCGGTGCCTAGTTATTTTTCTCGCATATAACAAGCAGTCGCTAATAACCAAGACATGGCGTTATAAGATACGCTCTCAATTGAAATAGACAATCGTATTTTTTTCATTGTAAAGGTTCTCACTTTATCCATCATTCTAAAGGATAATGATGTTGATGTATCATAATAAGATGTGACCTACACGCTGAATTCATTCCGTCAACATGATTTTAATGTAATATTCTTGTGTTGAAAATAAATATGCATACTCAGTATGTAAACGTATTACCTCAAGATGTTCTTGCGGCATATAGTAAAAGTTGACATAAAATCGAAATAAAATCATCACTTATAATTAGAGTAGACTTATAATTAGAATAGGATATAGTGTTAAAACTATATAAAATTCATAAATATAGCGTATAAATAACATAAATGATAAAAAAAACATTTTCGTATGATTCATACAAAATTCTAGTATCTAGACTTAAAAGCCAGAAGATAACCTTTAATGATATGTCCTAGTTATAATATACATTTGAATTTTTTGTGTTGATTTGATGAAAGGGATTAGTTTGAAAATCTAGTTTAGAATTTTACAAAATAGGAATAAATTTTAGTCTAGTTACCTAATAGGATTAAATTTTTAAATTTAAAGTTTTTGGTGTTAAAATATTGTTAAATAGCAATAGTAAATAAAGTCAAAACTAAAACGCATAAAAAGTTTTTCCAGGTGGTGATAAAACATTTCGAATTTTTCAAATGAAGAGATAGTTATAGTCTAAACCTAGACTAATATAACAAAAGTAAAGTTTAAAAGAGAAGTAAAATACCAAAATCTTTATAAAGAATAAACTTTACAAACTGTATCAAACTAAACAGATTAATATATTAAAACCTAATATATCTAAAATAAATTTTACAAACTATATTAAACCAAACAAAATAATATATTAAAACCTAATCTACCAAACTCACATCGAAAAATGATATTTGGTTTTACCGTATAAAAAGAAAATGTAATAATGACAGAGACAATGGAGTTTTGGATTTTATTTTTAGTAGTGGTTCCCTAAGTTCAAAACTTATTATATAATTTTAGTTTTTAGAATGTTAAAAATTGGCCCATTAACTTTATTTTTTTGAGAGAACCCGCAGCCGCTACTCAAAGTGCAATGAGTGCGCACAGGGTAAACGCTCAGTCTGACGTGATAGCCTGCAAACCAACGCCAGAAGGTAAACCACACAAAGTGACAGGCTCAGCCGAGAAAGCGTATGTAGAGAGACTGGAACTCATGACCTTTAGTCACAAGCACACCATACTCAACCAGCAGCTACCCCTTGGGGCATTAACTTTATTTTCTACATACAAATCCTAAGGGTTTTTCAGAATATACATAAATTAGATGTCTATTTTACAAAACTTAAAAAAAATTACCAAATAAAATTAGATTATCCGCCGCTCAAACTTCAGCAAATTCAAAAACTCACATTACATTTAATGTGAAAACGAAAGAATATCAAAGGATAAAAAAACATCTTTTTATTACTTTTATTTAATTATAGAAAATATCACGAAAAAATATCTGACATTAATTTTTATTTTTACCTAATACGTCAGGTTTTACTATTATATATATGATATCTATTTTATGTACTTAACTCAATTTAGATACTCAATTTACTAAAATGTATCAAATACTCGCTCTTTATTAAAGGCACGTAATCATTTCTTTTCATGTGAATCAAAGTTTCGCTTTCTCAGTTATCTTTCAAACCAGAGCTATGAAAAAAATCTAAAAGCGTTATCGGTGTTTTTAAGACAAACAAAACTAGATTTATTGATGATATTTTTTTTCGCCATAAAATAAGGGAGACCATATATTATTAAATCATGCGAGACCATGTATTTTTAATGCGAACAAAACCAGATCCATTAATGATTAGCATCAAGTAGTGCGTGTCTCGCATCTCTTCACTTCATTATGCATGGTCTATCATCTATCCACTCTCATCATGTCTGGTCTCGCATGATTTAATAATGATTGATCTTTTTACTTTATCATGCATGGTCTCGTACGATTTAATAATGTATAGTCTCTCAAATTTATGATGCCTAGTCTCACATGGTTTAGAAATGCATGGTTACTCAATTTTGTCATGCTTGGTCTCACATGATTTAATAATACTCGGTATCTCAACTTTATCATGTGCTGTCCGGCATGATTTAATAATTTTTAGTCTCTCAACTTTATTATGCATGGTCTTGTGTAATTTAATAATATATATACTCGCATGATTTAACATGTTTTGTCTCGCATGTTTTTTAATGTCTGGTCTCGTATGTATCTTTATGCTTGGTCTCGTATGTTTTTTGGTAAAAAAAATCAATAGATATCGTCATTGGATCTAGTTTTGTTCGTCTTAAAAAAAAAACAAAGCCGATGGTACTTTCAGATTTATTTTTTGAGCTACCGTTTGAAAGATACAGACTGTTTTAAAAAAACGAAAAACAAAGATTATGTTCAAAGAATTAGGAGAGGGTTACTTTATGGGTTTTTACCTTGGTCCATGTATGATGTATTTATTGGTACAACACCCATTTTGGGTATTATGTGGTAATGATAAACTCAACTAGATACTTATATGTAGTTCATCCTTTAATTATCATTCGATATTTTATATTTTATTTATTTTTATTACAAATATTTTTTTTATCTATCTTATCTTGATAATGAGGAATCCATAGTAATACTTTCAATAGCTAAAATACTGAACAATTAAAAAATTACTCTTTATTAGATTTCTCTTAAATTATAATTTGCATAACCCTCTACAATGAGGTCAAAACCCTTGTTTATAGTATTATTCTATCCTTAGTCTTAAATCTATGGATGGATGATACATGTTTTTATGTCCATGTAACTTTCATCCAATAAAGAGTTAGTTATTATCATTATAAATATATTATCTAACTATCTATGCTAGTCTAGTAATATTGAGTAGTATTTTAGACGATCATAGAAGGTTTTTTAGTATTTTTTTCACGTCAAATTCTACTTTTCATATCTAATTTGAGCTCATATTTGTATCTTTATGTCACTAATCTATTTTGATCAGCCCATTTCCTATATTGGGATCGTCAAAATATTTAGGATGTTTCTGGCTCTCGAGTCTTCATGTCTCTTACTTGATCAACTTAAGATCATATCAAGGTCGTCAAATAAAGACTCATCTTTGGATTCTTATGTTATTACTTGATTTGATTAGTTTAGTCTTTATAAGGGTCGTCAAAATATTTAGTAGGCATTATTTCATAAATTATACTCAGATTATCTTCTTTATTACATAAGCTAAGTCAATTTCTCTAGGTCTTCATATTATTGTAACATTTCTTTTAAGTCGTCATCATTAATATGTGACATTCTATTTTGTACAACCTAGTCTTGATGAAAGATATTTACCTCTTGAATAAGGACGTATGACCCTAGAGGAATATGACCTTATTAGGGCTCCTCATAATTCTTAATTATAAGTTTATAGTTAAGATCTACGTGACGAAGTAAAGGTTAAATACTCAACTTATATCTTTATTCAATAAATAAAAATTAAAACTCTTCGTATTCCAATTTCAGTGTTTGTGGTCACTAAATTGTCTCTAATTCATTTTTATTTTGATCTAACAGTTATAATTCACACTTATCGCATATATAAGGGTTTCAAAATTTTCCTTTAACTTTTTTTATACACTTTCTCTCTCGATAATTCATATCTATAAAAATAGCTTGCATCTCCCTTTCTATTCTTCATATTAATTCTAGGTTGTGTTGTTCAAATTTCAAACAATCAAAGGCAAAATTCTTTATTCCTTACACTTGTTGTCCTTTTTATATATAGATGGTAGTAAAAGTGACGAATTTACTTTATCCTTTTGTCAAGAAATAATGTTTGGGATTTTATCAGTCTAATTTTCAAAATGATCAACGAAGTAAATCATTTAAAAGTTTAGATTATGGTAGTGTCGGTTCTTTTAGCTGTGATAAAGGTTATATTAAGAATCGATTTATTTTTACCGATACTAAAATCCTAAAGGGAGGAAATTTAATATTTATACCTCATTAAAATATTAATATTTCATAAAAAAAATATAAAATATCATTCCCTTATAAACTTTAAAAACGGGCACTGCTTCGTCATCTAACCAACATATCGTCAAATATCCTTCAACAATCGATCTTGATATTTTTTTTGAAAAATATCTCTTATTATATAGTTTTTTCTCTTCACTTCCTCACCCCATTATCTATGTTGACAAACTTGAAGAAGACGATTTTGCTACAATTGGAGTATTTTTGAGTATGTTTGCATCAGACTCCCAAAAAATGAGAAATTTTTCATAATAAGAAAGATGACGAAGTATGTTTGTTCTATAATATTTTGGATTGGGATATTAGATTCCCACTCCACCCATTAATAACTAAATTATGCAAATACGTTTGAACAGTCCTACTCAACTCAACCCAAATTGTTGGAGGAATTTGGTTAGTATCATATTAGCTTTGAACCTCTTTAAGATGTCAATAACCATAAATAAACATTTTATGCCACTCTAAAATTCAAAAATCCAAAACACAACTTGAGATTCACTTGCTCTAGGTCATTTTGATCGGGTCGTCTAGATTCCAGGTCTGAATCATAGCTAAAAATCAAGCTTTTTGTAATTGACTTTTGAGAATTAGAACAAGAAACTAATCAAATTGTAAGTGATAAGGGAAGGAAAATATAAATAATAAAAAGGTTTGTTATATTAAATATAAATACTAAATTCATGTAATTAGTGTGTAAGGACTAAATTAAAGAAAACATAAAAGATAGAGGGGCTAAATTATATACCTTCAGAACTTGATTGTAAAGAGTAAAAGAGTAGGGTGAGAAATCTACTTTAGCAGTGGTAATCATATAATTTTACTATTCACCTCGTGTACTATCTAAAGGACATTCTTTTTTAGGGAAAGGGGATAATGATTAGTCAATTATTGCTATATTTATTCCTTTTGTCTCTTTCTCTCTCTACAAAATATTGATTCATTTACTGGAAGGACCTGATACGGACATTTCTTAGACAAACACCCTCCTACGAACATTTCCGCATCAGAACAAACCTAAGAATTATCTGAGTTTATTAGTGACGCCGTCTGTGGGAACCTGAGTGGTACACGGAATAAACGTTCCAAAACCATAAAAAATAATCTAAAGTAAAAAAACAATATAAACTGAAATTCGTGGAGAGTTGGAGGCAATCCGACAAATAACTTGATCGGAGTCACATCTGGAGACCATGTGATCGAAGTACAAGTAACAAATTAAAGAAATGACCATAATCGATATGTTGAAGAGCTCCTTGAAGATTCTTTCTTGGTTGCCAGGAGAAAAGAGTTGTTGGAGGATATTGAAAGGCTAAACGCAGAAAAAGAAGCGATAATAAGCTCAAGAATAGTCAAATCAGAAGTTTGAGGATAACGTGTTATGGCAGATCAAATTCAGATGCCAATCAGTCTGAAGAAAGGCATCAGAGGAAAAGTCATCGATCTTCCAAAAGACGAGCTAGATCGGAACAACAATACGAATCAGCAGAATCTGGTGAGTATACTTCTTTTAGTACAGATGAATTTTCATCATCGGATACCGATGCCAGGTATAAAACAGATCATAAACTAAGAGATTCAAAGGTGCACAGGAGTTCTCATCCGACTAATCGAAGAACCAAAAGTTTGAGGAAGAAAAAACACAAACATGGAAAAAGAAAGTTATACTCCAGAAAGCCCGACAAAGCGGTGAATCACAAACATGTAAATGCTCGGAGACAACTCCAATCGAACAGCTACAATCAGGACTACCAAGTCAGTCATCAATTTACTTTTCCAACTGAGGAGAGGCTTTATATTGTTGCGAACAAAGATCCTGGAGGAAGTGCTTACAAGATCGGGCATAATTCACTCTCTCTTGAGATTCTGTCCGGACATCTCCCTAAGTGGTTCGACATATCCAATCTAGAAAGGTTTGATGAGACGCAAGATCTAGACAATCACATTGAGCAGTTTAAGAATTTCATGATCAATTACGATGATGATGACAAGGTGTTATGCAAGACATTTTCTCAAACTTTCAAGAATGCTGCATCAAAGTGGTACAATCATCTTCCTCAAGGGTGTATAAAGAATTTCGACATGTTTTGCAGCATGTTCCGACAACACTTTGTCGGAAGCAAAACAATTCAAGCAAACGGTGATACTATCATTTACTATAGGCATAAAGTTGGGGAGAGTTTAAAAGAGTACACGAAACGTTTTATTCAAGTTAAGACATATATGGAGTTTTGTGAAGACAAGGTGGCTCTGGTTGCTTTCGAAATGGGTTTACTTCTAGGGGTGATGAAAGATAATATCGCAGAGATACAAGCTATGACTACAGGGTAGTGAACTAGATAGAGAAACGGATTCTAGTTGAAGAAAATAAAGCTTCGGAGATAGAGTCAATGTTTCTATCAGGATCTGACTGTGATAAGAACTAGTGTGCAACAAATGAATATCTGACCATAAGTATTTCATCCAACGACTACAGTCCGACCCCAAACACCAGTTCAAGCTATAAATCAAGCACCTCAAAGGGTAGTGAACACTCAACAGTACACACCTGGAGTCAATACTCAATAGTATGTTCGACCCATGTCCAACAAGTGGGTCTGACCTGCTCATTATGCTGATTTGACCGAGTGTGTATCAGCTATCTTCTAGAAGGCGCGTGAAATGTGCATTTTCGTAAGCCTTTCCCGATGCAGACTCTTAGGGAGCATAGAAAAAATAAATATTGTCAGTATTATGAGGATATTGGGCATGAGACAAAAGATTGCATGGCGCTAAAAAGAGAAGTGCAATATTTGATAGAAAATGGGAAGTTAGTCAATTTTATGAAGAAGAATGTTGCAGTTTCTCTCAAGCAAGAAGCTACTCCTAAACAAGAGGATACCATGATGATATCGGAAGCAATCAATAAAGAGTCCATAGATGCATTCGATATCTCTATTACAGCATAAACATAATAGAAGAGCCGATAGCAAGAGGAAAGGTTAGTAAGTTATGTGCTTTTTTTGAGTTACTAACAATTTTTGGGGGAGATACAGTTGCAGGAATATCGAATTATTCTCGCAAGAGACACATGGTTAGTCTAGCAACACAACTGGAAGCATGCGCTTCAACACATCTGTATAGAAATCTCTCCCCAATAATTTGCTTCGAAGATGATGATATGAGAAGTAGCTGGTCTGCATGAGGATGCAGTAGTAATCAGGGCAGAGATAGCGGGAAATTAGATAAGAAAAAATTCTATTGATCTGGTAGTTCAACTAACATAATGTTTATGTCTACTTATAGCCAGATTAAAAACCCACATAAAATCTTGCGATCGGATCGAATGATAGTTGGATTCACCGGAGCTACCGCTCAAGTAGTCGGAGAGTTTGAAGAGATGGTAAAATTGGGTCGAGGGCCATTCAAGAAGATAGTCACAATATTATTTGTAGTGGTGGATGCACCCACTTCTTACAACGCTATGTTTGAAAGGTCTTGGTTATCTAAAATGCATGTCGTGACATCTACTGTCCATCAATGTTTGAATTACGTAGTAAGAAGTAATGTGGGAACAGTAAGAAGCAGGCAGAAGATGGCAAGAGAATGTTACCAAACAGTATTTCCCCCCGAGCAGCTTAAGGGGGTTGAGTCGAAAAAAGAATAGCAATCAGTGGGGGCTCCATTGGAGTCTGATCCCTTGGAGCCCTCGGGTTCATGGTCCCAGATGATAGCTTTCAGGATAATGTCTTCCCTCCGGGAAAAAATCTCAAAATTGGCACGAAATTGTCTCTTGAGGTAAAAGAAAATTTAATCAAGGTTCTTTCAACAAAATTACATTTGTTTTCATGGTTTACAGAGGATCGCACATGGGTCATAAGTAAACGTCATTTGTCATAAACTTGCATTGCGAAGCAATGTACGTCCGATTATACAAAAGAAATGATCTTTTTCCCAAGAGAAAGTTGAAGCTATAATGGACAAGTGGATCGTTTGACAAAAGTGGGTCACATACGTGAATCACAATACCCTTTGTGGACTGGTAATCCGAACCTAGTAAAGAATAAAAACGGCAAGTGGTGAATGTGTGTAGACTTCACCGACCTAAACAGGGCTTGCCCCAAAGATAATTTTCTTGTGCCCAAAATAGATCAGTTGGTTGATTCAACGTCTGGAAATCGGTTGTTGTCTTTTATGGATGCTTATACCGGGTATAATCATATCCAAATGGATCTGAGAGATCAAGAGAGCACAAGTTTTATTATCGGAAGAGGGTTACATTATTACAAGGTAATGCCATTCGAACTGAAGAATGTTGGAGCAAGTTACCAAATATTAGTAAACAAAGCTTTTGAGTCTCAAATTGGAAGAAATGTTGAGGTTTACATTGACGAAATGTTAGTCAAAAGTTCCAAAGATGAAAATCACTTGGTTGACTTAGAAGAAACTTTCGCCAATTTGACAAAGATAAATTTAAAGTTGAATCCGGACAAATGCACGTTTATGGTAAGATCTATAATATTTTTAGGTCACATAGTCAGTGAGCATGGTATTGAAGCCGATCTGGTACAGTTAAAGGCTCTTAGTACTATGGCACCACCAAGAACAATCAAAGAAGTACAAATCTTGACAGGAATATTGGCATTGTTGAACAGGTTTATTTTATGGTTTTTGGATAAGTGCGCTCCATTATTCCAGGTGTTGAGAAAAGAAAACTGCTTTGACTGGACTCAAGAATGTTCGGATGTTTTTCACCAGATCAAAGAATACCTTTCTTCCTTAGAAATCTTGACAAAACCAAATCTGGTGGAGAAGCTATACATCTATTTAGAAGTGTCAGATTTCGCGGTAAGTGCGGTTTTAATCCGAGATATGGGAAATGTTCTGAGGTCGGTCTATTGCGTGAGTAAAAGTCTTAAGTTAGAAAAGTTAGCTCTTGCACTAGTTACATCTTCTCGAAAAATGAGGCCTTACTTTCAGGCTCATTTAATTATTGTACGAACATCTTTTCCGTTGAAAAACATATTACAAAGGCCCGATGTGTCGGGAAGAATAACGACGTGGTCAATGGACATTGGAGATTTTGACATCGAATTTGAACCATGAATTGCTATAAAATCACAAACATTAGTTGATTGCTTAGTTGAGTTTCACTCTGATCGGAATGAGATGGAAGTTGATAAAGAAAAACTTAGAGCGGAATGGACAGTTGGAACCGTCAGTGGTTCAAGCTCATCTAGTTGTGGAGCATGTGTGCAATTGGTATCTCCGGAGGAAATCACAATGTATCAAGCTATCCGATTCGAGTTTAAAGCATCGAATAATGAGGCCGAGTACGAAGCTGCTTTAGCAGGCCTAAGACTTGCTAAAATTTGAGGAGCTAAAAGAGTAAAACTCATAAGTGATTCACAACTTCTGGTGAACCATGCATCTGGCCTATCGAAGGAAAGAAAAGATCACTTAGTAAAATATCTGGGCGTTTTGAAGGCCCTAACTTTGACTTTCAAAGTCATCAGATACGAACATGTCCATAGGGCTGGAAATTCAGTGGCTGATTTTTTGGCTAAAGCATCTTACTCAGTGAACTACCCTTGGATAGTCATACAAGAAAACCCTTCAATCGTTAAGGGGTCCGAATCAGTTCAAGGATGTGTTGAAGCCTTCCAAATTTCTAAAAGTATAGCAAAGGATTGGAGGAGTGAGAATTCTTTGTGAGTGACATATTACCAATCGATAAGGTGATGGCTAAAAGGATATGATTCAAGGCATATGGGTATGTTGTACTCAAAGTTGTAGTATATAAGAAATCTTTAAGTCGACCTTTAATTCGATGTTTAGGGAAGGATGAATCGCAGATGATACTTTCAGAGTTGCATGACGGGGAAGGATCAGCACATTGTGGCTACAAAACATTGATACTAAGAGTCCTTCTTGTTGGGTATTATTAACGAACCCTCTCCTCGGACTCAAAGGAGTTAGTACAGAAGTGCGATATATGCCAAAGCTTTTCTAACGCAATCCATGCACCGGGTGTACCACTCAAATCGAAACCTGAGTCTTTACCATTTGACCGATGGGGCATTGGTCTGGTCGGACCTTTACTGATTGCATCAGGAGGTCGGAATATGAGCCTTTGGCAGAGATGAGAACCAAGAATGTAATTAGGTGTATTGTTTCTAACATTTTTTGCCGTTTTGGGGTTCCAAGAAAAGTCACAGTGGATAACGGACCACAATTCGATAACAAAGATATAAAAGATTTTTGCGCGTCAAAGGGGATACAACAATGCTTCTAAGCACCTTTTCGAGGTGACTAATCGGACAATTTTAGATGGGCTAAAGAAGAATTTGGAGGGTAAGGTTGGAAAATGGCCAGGTTATCTACAAGAAGTTATGTGGGCTTATAGAACAACTCATCGGACTGCAACGCAAGAATCATCATTCGTACTCGTTTATGGGATGGACGCAATAGTACCGTCGGAAACAATGTTCCCATCATTCAGGCTTAGTGAATATTCTGAGGAGACCAATGACAAGGGAAAGCGTACATAGTTGGACCTGACAGAGGAAAAAAGAAGAAGGGCACAACTAAATTCTTTACATTATCAAACTCTGATGAGAAGTCGATACGCGTCAAAAGTTACAATACGGGAATTCAAAGTCGGGGACAAAGTTTTGAGGAAAGTTTTCCTCCATACGAAAAAAAAAGGCTGGGAAAGTTGGCTCCTAATTGGGAGGTTTCATACACGGTAACAAAGAAGGTCAAGTCGGGGACGTACAAACTCAAAGATAAAGAAGGAAGAGATCTTCCCCACCCTTGGAATATTGTGCACCTCAAAATTTATTTAGAGTGAATGAGTAACTATGTAAATATTTTCTTTATGAGCTTATGTAAGTATCGGTGGAATATTTATTCTTACCCTAGTGGCTTAGGAAAGTTTTAATGAGGTGACCTAATAGCCAACTTATATATAAAATCTCTTGCCATCTTAAATGATTTGCATAATGTTCATCTTTTTTAACTCAAAAGACACTCCAAAAAAGTTTGGACAATAATGTTCATCTTTTCGAACTCAAACGATACTCCAAAAAAGTTTGGACAGTAATGTTCATATTTTTTAACTCAAAAGATAGTCCAAAAAAGTTTGGACAATAATGTCATCTTTTTTAACTCAAAAGATACTCCAAAAAAGTTTGGAGAAGACATTTCGAAGAAAACGTTCATTATTTTGAACCAAGAAAAGTGTTTAATAAAGTTTTCATTATTTTAAACCTGAGTCAAACACTTTCACATAAAAAATCTTTTACCTTAAAAATAAGTTGATATAAACCTTTTTCAAATATGAAGGATATTTTACCAAAATTGGAGTTACCAAAAAAATTCAGATTTAAAAACTCTTTATCCGAGGAGAACATGGGTAAAAGATTTTCAGGTCAAACATTTTCATATAAGAGATTTTGTAATATAAAAGTAAATTTAAAAAGCAGAAATACATTATCAAAAGTTCTTACAATATGAGGGTAGTCTTACAAAACAAAGTTCCACATGTTCACGGTTACAGATGATCAACAAAACAAGGATAATCAAGTTTAACAACACTATTCGGACGCGGTATTTTCTTTACTGTCTTCTGAAGAGCCAGATGCAAAGGAAGAATTTTTTGAGTCACTGCTAGTTTCCAAGTATTCCATAGAGATACATACCGAACAGTGTCTTTCAGTAAAGCGATGCCAAAGGTTACCTAACTTCAAGTCACGAAACTTTTCAAGCATCTCTAACATCAGAGCAGACTTCATGTTAGCATATCTTTCTTCAAGGCAATACGCAATACTGGCTGTATACGCATCCTAATTTTCTTCTTCTCAACTTTAAAGTTCTCTTTGAGAAATTTGTGGTCTTTTGACAACTTTTCGATGCTTGTGACAACCTAGGTAAAATACGACTTGGTCATTTGAAAAGAATCATAAAGACTATCAACAGTATAGTTCCTTTCAATGTCCTTTGTGATAAAGCGCTCCCTCTCATCGTTAAAATTTCTTTTTTCCTCAGAGATTTTAGTCTCTAAGGAAGTGATACTAGATAAGCAATTAGCGGATGTCTTCTTCTCTTGAGCAAGTTCATCTGCAACCTTCTTCAACTGAGAAGATACCATTTTCTCCTTGACAAGTTCATCTTTCAAGCTTTTCACTTTATTTTTCAAGTTGGTCACCTCGTTGGTCAGTCTCTTTACTTCATCTCTTCTTTGGAGGACTTCATTCTTTTAACGATCTTTGCAATTAGCTTTCCTTTCAAGGAAAGCGGCTGCACGAAGTAGGTTGTTTAAATCGTTGGAAACAAAGTCATTTTCGTAAACGTGAAAGTAAGTTGAGGCAAGGGAGATGTGTTCACCTTCCTCAAGAATTTCTTCTTGACCACCAGTTTGCTTCTTTTGAAGAAAAATTCTTCTTCAGAATCTGAATCGAATATAATGGCTTTCTTTATGGGGGTAAGCTCGGACAAGTTGTAATATCACTCTCCCATTCACTATCGACTACCTTCTTTTGCTTCTCTTCCGCAGTGAGCCTCTTCAGCCTCACAACCCCCGCTCTCCCAGCCGGTCTCGCTTCAACTGAAGTTTTATTATAAGCATTCACATGGTTTTATGCTCGAAGACTAGCCCGAGGGCTCACCCGGATATCAACTTGTTTTTCTTGTTGGACCTCTGTTGGTATTTCCTGTTGAGTTTTGTTCCATTGGTCTCTTTAGACTCCATTCCTCTACTCTTCATGTACATCATTCTGTGAGCATGCGTTTTGCTCGGTCTTTTCATTTTCCTCTTCGTTTTTCTCAACATCTTGATGTCTCGGAGCCCGAGCCCGAGTGGAAGAAAAATCATGTTGTCCAAGCCTGTCAAGCGCTTGAGAATAGAATCTTCTGGGGGGTATCATGAGGTCGAACATGGATATTTTCTGATCAGGATCATATCTTCAAAGATTACTTCTTACCAAGTTCACTCAAAGATTTTCTATGCAGATTTCGCATAATATTTAAAGGGTTTAGCAACTCCCTTCATAGCTATTTAAAAATAAATACTTTAGGTTAACCAAATTTAATAAGTAAAACAGAATAAAGTATGAAGATACATACCTTTCCCAGACCACTTCAGAGTTAACTGATGGGGAATGTCTTCGGAATCTTCAAAACTTGTCTCCCATAGCCTAGAGATAAAAATAAATTTTTGCTTCCATTTTTTGTCAGTTTCCAAGAAATCTTTGATCATATTGTATTTCCTTGCAAAACCAAGAGAATAAAATGGGTAATGAGAGTTTTAAGCTACACCTGAAATGTGGATGAGTTTCTCCTTGGAAAATGATGTCTCGGAAATTCTAGAGGCCGTGATGCAAGCCATGACTGTATTCCACATGTTATGACCAACTTGAGAGGGGCAAAGTCCAATAAGGTTGAAGTAATTCACTAGAGCAGGATCAAGAGGCACGTGAAAGCCCCAATTCATATGTTTAGTGTAAAGAATTAGCTCGTGATTATGAACAGACGATGGCGTCTCTCCAACACGATAGTGATATTTTCGAGGATCGCTCATCGGTCTCTAAGTTTTACCTCCTCGGTGGGTGGAAATATTTGTATTTCACCTTGTAAAGGGCAAGTAGATGCTTTGCTTCAATATCACGAAGATTATCCCCCCCAAAATGTCTTTTATATTCGAGGGTAGGTTTGAGGCACATCTTTTCTTCTTCTTTTTTTTATCCCTTTTAACCGAGGAAGTTTATCCTCGCTGAGGAAGATGTTCAGTTATAATTTCATGGGGAGGAGACAATATCCCATGATTCAGCACAGATGGTCCATGGAAGGAACCACCGCGGGGATAGCTTATAGGGGATGCGCTTCAACCACAACCACATCGTTCTTTTCCTGATCACTGTCAGATACATCAATCAGATTTTTCTCTTGGATTTCAGAGATGGATTTCAAACTTGTTCCAAACGAACATTCCTCAAAAAATATTTACGGGAGATAACTTCGGGAGTCGTTTGAGGGGACCCTTGAGGAGTTACCTGAGGGGTTGCAGCAGAAGACAAATTTTAACTCGGATAGGCTTTGTAGGTGGGTATGGGGATCTCTTCCTCTTAGCATATTGTCCTTTGTGTACTTCAGGACTCATTTCCTTTTTCATTTCCCATCGTCATGAAAGGAGAAGATTTTCGAGTAGGTTTAGATGAAGAAGGATCAACCTTGTCAATCCTTGAACAAACTTGACCGGAGGGCTGAGCAACAAATAAACGCGTTCCCGGAGAGGGGACCAGTTATCGTGAAAGTTTATCTCAAAGATGTCTACAAGAATTGGATACCATTCTACAACCGGAAGTTCTACGCGCAGCATCTTTGTTTGAGTTATTGAACCACCTCCAAAGTTTATATCTTTCGAGATTGATAAACTCTTCAGGCATGAAAGACTGGAAAAGAATTTGGTTTGAAGATTATTCCTCTCTCTCTAGATAGGCGTTCTCCGCACAAAGTTAAGCAGAAGTAAAAGGTGTAAACTTAGAACTAAAGAGAGATATGAGTATTTATAGTGGAGTTATGGATGTTAAAGAGTAAAAGATTAAGAAATGGTTTCAAATTTTTCTTACACACGTTACCATTATCACAAACCATTTCAAATAGTGCGCTGGCATACAGTGGTAGATAAGCGACACGTGGCCAGAAGTGACTTCATTGCCTAAGTTATTTCTGACATCATAACGGCTAGGCAAAGACACTTAAAGTTAAAATAAATGATGGCTTAGGTGAGGTCATCATGACCAAAGATGAGGTCATAAATTCGAACAAGTCTTATTCCATATAATTCGAGGGACCTGCCAAAAATAATTTATTTATGGAACACAAGTAACAAAGTCTTCCGATCAGAGCATGAGGTAAGAAAAATTTGAGGAGATGTCATAAATTCCGAGAAATTTGGCATTCATCAGTGAGTCCTCATTCAAATATTTTCACAAGGACTAGGGGGCTACTGATAAGGAAAGAAAAGTATAAATAATAACAAGGTTTATTATATTAAATATAAATACTAAATTCACGTGTTTAGTGTGTAAGGACTAAATTAAAACAAACATAAGAGATAGAGGGGCTAAACGATATACCCTTAGAACTTGTTTGTAAAGAGTAAAGGAGTAGGGTGAAAAATCCACTTTAGCAGTGGTAATCATGTAATTTTACTATTCACCTCGTGTAATATATAAAGGATATTCCTTTTTAAGGAAATGGGACAATGATTAGTCAATTATTGCTACATTTATTCATTTTGTCTCTTTCTCTCTCTACAAAATACTGATTCATTTACTAGAATGATCTAATACGAACATTTCTTAGACAAACACCTTCTTACAAACATTTCTGCATCTGAACAAACCTAAGAATTATATGAGTTCATCAGTAAGATGTTGGATGTAATATGTAACATATGATTTGAAATTTTAATCACTACAACAACATTTAGGCTTCATTTTGAATATGTTACTAATATTTGTTCTTGTGTTAAAATAATAGTTGTTGTTGGTTTGACTATGATATTCTCAACACTTAATTGCAATCCTCGCACGTTAATTTTTTTTATCTCAAGATTCTTATGATCTATGGAAAGACGATCATCACCTTTTATTTACCAAAATAAATTTCTCTTTATCCATCTTTCGGTTATTGAAAGGTTATGAAATGTTTGCTCAAAGAAAAAATAATATCAAGAAAGCTAGGGATGAAGCCACTAAGGACGATATCAACAAAGCTATGTACAAACAAGTGGTCGGTGGAAAACTTGTTAGCTTGACCCTCATGGTTCCTCAAAATACAAAACAAAAACCATAATAACAAAAATGACAAAGCTACCCCATCCAATAAAGTGAAGCAGACTGTCAATGGGAGAAATACAGTTATTCTTAAATCATCTCCAAAATAATAAGTTACATCACCGATGATAAATAAGTCTACCACCACTACTGTCTTTACGAGGAATCCACCAAAAAATAAAATTATCAAATCTGCAAGAAACTCTCTTGCTATACTAGTTATACAAATAATTCTTCAGCCACCTTTGGTACTACAATATCGTCCAGTATCAACCTTAGATCCAAAACAATTCCTTAATCGTCAACTTACCTTATGTCCTACTAGTCCTATTAACTCCTAGCATCTCCTACAGATATCTTTCACCGCTAAGCATAAATTTTCTTAGACATGATATCATTTTATGTAGACGAGCGTAAATAAAAAAAATTGTTTTAACTAACAATTTATTATATTGATTATAAAGTTATGATAATTTATCCTTGCTTGCTAATAAATTCATTTCATCTTATGGCCTTCAATCTCTGAACACTCGGGTCAAGTGCCCAATTAATTTTAGAGACATTATTCTTATCTTGAAAAATTAACTTCAAAAAGAAAAAAGTGAATATGTTGAGTTGAAATCGAAGTATAATTTCTTAGTTAATGAGAACAAAAAATTCAAGAAGGCTGCTAGTATCGTAAAAACCGTAAAGTGAGGGGTGACTAATTTTAACAACAAAGTAAAAAATGTTAAGAAGAAAATAGACGATGCCGATAAGAGAGCGCAACTAATTTTTTAAAAAATCTACCAAAGTTACATGTGCTAAATATCGCAAGGAATTGATACTAGAAATACGAAAAATAAAAGATAATCTTTCATTTGAAGTTATTATAATTTCTGAAAATGACGATCTGACTAAGGATGAACAAAGTAACAATCGAACTATTATTGAAGATGATGACGACGTGATTCTTGAAGATGAAGAGGATGTCATTGCTGAAGATGGAGTAGATGTCATTGCTGAAGATGGAGTAGATGTGACTGCTAAAAATAGTGTGGATGGTGAAACAAAATATGTTGTTAATGGAAGTTCTCCTTCAACAAGAAACAACTTTTGCTGCCACCTAGAAGAAAACTATGATTTATAAAGAAAAATAATTTTATTTTCATGGTTTTATGAAATTCATTAACTGTTTGATGAACTTTCCCGCTTTTTTTTAACCGTTAAGGATATTTTGTGTTTGTTATTAGTATTTTATCTTCTTACTTTGAGTTTGGAATTTTTATGCTTGTTGAATATTACAGCATACTTTAAGTTGGATTTACCTTATATTGTTATAAGGTATTACTTTTGATATTATCGTCTATTTAGTTTCTTTTGTATGTTTAGTTATAAGTACACACTAAGTCATCAAATAACTTTATTATATTGTCTATCTACAAAGATTTATGTCAAAATCTTTATATTTACCTTTTTTGCTCTTTATTTTCATTCCTTACGATGATGCCGCTTTTTAATAATTTATTTTAAGTTCGTCAAAAATTATAAAATTTACTCTAATAGTTTTTGCCGTAGTATGGGAAATCGTGTGGCCTTTGAGGCTTTCCTTATTGTCATATTCGCATTTGATACAGTGTTCAAGATATGGTGTGGGAAATTACATACCTCGTATAGGATGGCTTATAGCAATGTTTACGTTTGACACAATGGTCAGGCCACAATATAGACAATCGCATACCCCACCCCATGGGGCGTAGTTTATAGTCATGTTCACATATGACATATTGATCATGCCACAATATGGGAAATTATGTACCTCGTAGGGCATGATATATAGACATGTTCGCTTGTGTAGCCACTAAGTTTTGGCTTATAGCATGTTCGCTTTAGTCGGGTGCATGACCTCTTACTCTTTTAAAGATGGATTTGGCTTAAAATCATATTAGTTTTGAAGTTCATTACTTTAAACTAATTTTTATTTTTGTTTATCAAGATTTTCATATTTTCTTAATATACTGATTAGATCTTTGAAATATCAAGGTTGTCAAGATTTACCTTGTATGATTTTTTATATATCATATTTTCTAACTTATAGTTTAATATTTTTTGACGATCTTTGGTATTCAGGTTATTATAAGATCCAACAATCTGTTAAAATGGAAAAACTTGTATTAATAAGGCCTTAATGGTGTCCCGGTTAAAACTTCGCCCGCCATTAGAAGTAAAAAAGAGTACATCGACCTTTTACTATGAAAATTTGTACAGTTTAAGATGCATTATGTTTCAAGTATGCTTTAACATACTTTCATATAGATCAACTAACCTACATGCTCCACGATGTTCTTTAGAAACAACTCTAAATGGACCATCCTGATTGGGTGCCAGCTTCTCAATATTATGTACCTTGGCATTATGAAGTAAGTTTGCAGAGCATTTTTGCTTCTTTGGCATCTCCTTAAGATCTTCTAGCGACTCATGTATTGTCTCCTACAAAATTCGTTGAAAGTTTTGGCTTTTTTTTCCTATTTTGACTGTGGTCCAATGAACGTCACATACTCATTTGATGATTTTGTATCGTCTAATGATTTTGGAATGGAAATCGCTAACCTGACTTGGCTACAAATCCAAATTCGGACTTCTTGTTGAGTTTTGGGTGCTACAAAGATCGTTAACTTATGAGTACTTCAGAGTCAGAGCTTCATGCTGATAATGAAGCTTCTCTTATAGCTTTGACAGAAGTTGGTAATGGAAATATTACTGCGGTTAGTGATAGATCCGAGCCTACATGGTTGAGGATTACTTCGTTTAGTGAAACCGCTGATCACGGTGTTGGTATGGAGGAAGATGTTCACATGCTCCTTCATAGTATTGTTGATTTTTCAATAACAACACATGTTGTTATAATTTCTCTTGTCATTTCTTCCTCTCTTTTTGAGGTTTCCATTTCATCGATAATTTATAGTAATGTTACTTCTACTAGTGACATTGTTTTTAATGTTCAATGCTTTCCGATTTTGACGTTTTTGCTTCGTATTATTCTATTTTTACAATTTATCATGTAGCTGAGGTTGTTACTCAGTTTGGTGTCTTGGTCGGGCATAGGAATTTTCTTCTTCATATGTCTCCTTTGGATATAGCTAGCCGTCACTTAGACTTTGGTTTTGAGGTAATTATTTTTCCTTCTTTGAATTGTTTTTTCTTGTTTTTTGACTTATAGTTTTCTTCTTCGTTTAACAACTTATTTTCAATGAGTTGAGTGTCTTCATACCGAAGTGTATACTTTGAATTAACTATCCAATTTTATACTCATTTTAAATGGTGCTTCTTCCTCAATTGATGAGCATCCTAATTTAAGAGCTATTCTTGCATTTTGTGTCGAGAGAGAAAAGTGATTGCAAGCAATGCTTAGTGAAAGCTTAGTGATGGAAAAGTCTTTATCCTTTCAATTAAAGTATCAAACTGATATTTGGATGGGTAAATCTCTTACTTTATCGCATTGTAAGGACGATTTACTTTCTCTTCAGTCCAAAGTTTCATTGTTGGAGGTTCTGGTGGAAGGTTTGTATAAAAAGGTTGGGGATGCAACATCCGATACAAATTTTGCTTCTTCGATGTTTCAAGAATTGAGAGAATACTTGAATTCTTTGTCACGCAGGTATAATTTGGTGTTGATTGGTATTAGATATCTATAAAGATTATCTCAAAATAAATCTCGATTATCTAATATATCATTCCTTAGATATGGTGACCGAAGGATACTAGTTTGATAAATATCCTAACCATATTCTTTTTTATTAAGGTTATCCTGGGTGTGGATCAAATTGTTCCTAACTATGTTGAAGATAGCGAGGGGAGTAATTTACATAACGATGTGTCTAAAGAAGATTGTTCATGAGGGATCGATGCCTTAGCTTCCAATTTACAATCTTTGGCTTCTGTTTGAATTTTGTATAATTTAGATTTTTAACATGTTCTTTTCTGTTGTCCCCATTTTTGTAATTGTCATTTTTAGCAATATATTTTTGTATGAATCTTTTTTTAGTGAGTACTCTTTTATATGTTTTATGAACGAGTCTTTATGTCTGTGAAACATCTTGAATTTTTTATTTTTTCTACTAACCTATCAATTATAGTAGGCCAAGAAAGTTTTTAGAACATCTTGGTTCTTTACTTGAATTTTTTTTATAATTTTTCAAGTATGTTCATACTGCATGACTCTCTCGTAGAGGTTTTTCTTTATTTTAAGAACATGTAGCTTCTTACTGTGGATTAACTCTTTATTATCCTTCTTTTTACTATTCTTTGTTAGGATTGATGAGTTTTCCTCATACAAAGCATATTCAGCTTTTAGTTTAAGAAGTTTTTATTCATACTTACGCATTTTACTTTTTGTTACTTTTATATTTACAGACTTTGTTTGTCTCTATTTTTTTGAAGATATATTTCCTTTTTATATTTTTTTTATGTGTCTATATATATATTATTTTTATAAAATTTCGGAATATTCTTAAATGTGTATTGCCTTTGGAAAATTTTAAGCATTCATGGTTACGCATTTTTTTGTTTGACCATTATTATTTTGATATTATGTGCTTCGACAATCTTCGTAGGTTATGTTTTCTTTGGAATTTCTACTTTACAACACTCAGTGTTTTGTTTGCGTTGTATATAAATAATTAATAAATCACAATTTTGGCACTAAATATATTTTATTAGTGTTGAAGGCCTCATTAAAACTTTATCTCACCACCGAGGGAGGAAAGAGTACATCCCTATAGTTTAATAAATAAAATTTACACGAGTAGTAAGTTACAAGCTTTTTAGTATGCAAGACTCTGGTAGGGTTCCCAATACTCTATATTCCATGGGTGCCAGACTTGGTTTCCATTTTCCTTCAGCAACGTGTAGGTTTCTGGCTTTATTTTTTCTTCGACAGTAAACGGTCCTTCACTTGTTGGGTTTAGATTTCCAAGTTCTCTTTCTTATATGTGTTAAAATACTCTTCTTAGCAGTTTATCTCATGGTGTCAAACTCTTGAACCTAAATTTGGAATTATATATATATTCCTCATTAATGCCTTATAATATTCTGAATGAAGATGTGTGTTGATTCTTATTTCTTCATCTAGATCCGTTGTTACTCTTTTATTTTGATCATTATTTTCTTCATCGTATGTTGTGATCCTATATGTTGGTATAGATTTATTCAGTGGCACTACTGTCTCAATTCCATATACCATGGAAAATGTTTTTTCTTATCTGACAGTCCTAGATGTTATTTGATATGATCGTAAAACCTCTTGTGGAATCTCCGACCAATTTCTATTGATTCTTCGATATTTATTTTATCCCTCGATTATTTTTATATTAGTTACTTTAAATTTCTTGTTTGCTTGAAGATGGAAAAGAGAAGATTTTTTTTATTTCATTTTCTGCACAGTATTATGTGACGCTATCACTTTGGAAATATGTTTCATCATTAGTGGTGATAACTCTAAGATTTTCATACCTATAACTTTGGAGGAGTAGTCTACGGTAACAATTAAGTGTTTTCGTCCTCCAGACGCCATTAGGAATGGTCTTACGATGTCCAGACCTTATCTATAAAGTAGGATTGCCTATATTATCATCTTTGGAAACACAACTGGAACTTAGACTGAACAAACCTTTGGCATCTATAACATGTCTTTACTTTTTTATTTACATTATCTATGATTGTTGGCCAATAATATCCTTGGAGTAATATGATTATATGTAAGGCTTTATATCCGCGGTGAGCGTCTCCTTCTCCCTCGTGTAATCTTTCCATTATACAGTTTTCTTTGTTAGCGCTTAGGAACCTTAGTAAGGATTGTGATAATCTTCCTTTTTACAATGTGTCTGTTGTCCACACATACCTTGCGAATGCTCTTTTATTTTTATTGTCTATCTATTGTCTTTAGGTAGGATGTCTTCTATGAAGTAATTTTTTATTAGTGTTTGACAGTATTTTTCTTCTTCTCATTTAATTATTATTAGTCCATCGGTTTTAAAAGTTAAGAATAAAAAGTTAGGCAGTGTGATTGATGTTTTTGTAATATAACTCTTAGTTGTGAAGAGGCCAAAGCATCGGCAATTCTATTTTATGCCCTTGGTACTTGTTTGAATTTGAAATATTCAAATTAGGAGGCGAAGCGATATAGTGCATCGAGATATTGAATAATGTTATTATCATATGCTTTGGACTGACATGTTATGTAGCTAACTACTAATTGAGATTCAGTCAAAAGTAGTACCATTTTTGTTATGCATGTAATGACAACCTCATATTCTGCTATATTATTTAATATTAGGAATCCAAATCGAATGGACTGTTTTAAAATATTATCAACTGGGGAGACAAGTTTTATCCCTGCTTTCGAGCCTTGATTGTTACTCTCTTTATTGGTTATGATTATCCACTAGTTTTCGCAATCATCGTCTACGATAACTGGTCGTTCGGATTGGAATTTTGTTAGAATCTTAGCTAATATTTGGGCCTTTATTACCATTCGAGATTCAAAATTTATATTGTAATCCCCTAGTTCTATTGGCCATTTGGTCAATCTTCTCAATACATCGAGCTTTTGTAATATACTTCTTAGAGGGAAGGATTTTCGCACAATGATATTGTGCCCTTGAAAGTATGGTTTCATTTTCCTAACTGCTACTACCAATGATATAGCTATTTTTTTAATTACAAATATTCAGTTTTTGTTGATAGTAAAGATTTGCTTACATAGTATACGGTTTCGGATTTCATTACTTCATCCCTGATTAAACTGCTCTGATTGCATAATATGATAGTGCCATATATAATAAGCTTTCTATTTGGTTCAGATTCGTTAGTACTCCTATGATACCAATAATATTTTGAAGTTATTAAATGTTTTTTGTACTACGGTGTCTATTGGATTTTTCGTACTCCTTTAAATACTTGGAAGAACGATCGATATATTTTTTTTGAAGACTATGATTAAAAACCTATTGAGTGAGGCTCACCTTCCTATTAGAATTTTGACTTCTTTCATGTTTCTTGGAACCTCCATTTCTGTTAAATTGACAACCTGGGTTAGATTTACTTTTATTCCCTTTTCGCTCACCATGTATCCTAGGAATTTCTCATACTGAACATAAAAGGTACCATTTTTTGGATTTAATTTAAAATTCACATGTTTAAGATTGGTAAACATCTTGAAAAGGTCCGTCAGATGGTCTTCTTCATGTAGGTTTATTACCAACATGTCATCAATGTTGGCTTGTATAATTCTGCCTACCTAAGTTGCGAAAATTTATTAACCAACCTTTGATATGTTGATATGGCATATTTTAGTCTCAATGGCATTACTTTGTAGCAATGTGACCTTTTTCTGTAATGAACGTCGTATAGTCTTGATCTTTTTATTTCATTTCGATTTGGATATATCATGTGAAAGCATCTATGAATGATAGCATTTTTTGCATGATCTTGCCTCTACAAGCTGAACGATGCTTGGAAGTGGAAAATAGTCTATCGGACATGCCTTTCTTGAGTCAGTGAACTCCACATACATTCTCCACTTCTCATTTTTTTATCAAGAAAATGATATTTTATCCACAATGGATAATGGAACTTTCGTATGTGTCGTACAGTCATTAGTTTGTCTATCTTGACGATGATCACCTTAGTTTTTTGTTGAGAATACTATCTTATTTTGTTTATTATTGGTTGTTCTTGGTATTTAACTAGTGACATTGTCCTCCTTCAGGACTTCTTCCACATTTTGTATACTTCACGTAATATATCTAAATTATTTTCAAAAAAAATAATTTTATACCTAAAATCATATGGTATATTTTTGTCGATCTTGAGGATTTTTCTTTGTTCCATGATAATGCTTTTTCCCTCGGCTGCACCAGCTGAGGGCCTTATCTAGGGTCATTTACTTCCTTCAAAATGACCGTATATTATCTGGTTGCTATGTTTTGAGAGCTAGGGATGTTGTATATCATTCCTTGCTTGTTTTTATTTTCTCTGTCATTTAACCGTTTATAGGATATCTTATACATTAGAATATTGTAGACACTATAACATACATTTTTTCTAGCCATGATCGGGCTAATATTTTATTATATGAAGATGCTGCATCTACCACTATTAAAAGACATGTCTCATTTTTATAGAATTCTCATTCTCTTAGGGAGACGTCCAAAGTTAATTATCCTAAGACTGATGCTTTTCACATGTGAACCTTGTTATGACTCTCTAACTTTGGATCAAAACCAATGCTCCCCTAATTCTTTATAATTTCCTCTATTTATGATGTTTGTCGAGCTTCCGGTATCGATTGTCACTCTTTTTATTTCTATCACAACCAATTCCATTATGATTAGTACTATATCACTGCACGAAGAGTGTACTTCCTTTAAATTATTAATAGTAAATGACGTGTCTGGGTACTAGTTTTTGTATAAATGCGGAATATTTTCCCTCCATACTATCTCAATTTCATTGGCGTACCTTTTCCTTGATTTTTTTGTTATTCTATCGTATGGGTCCCCTACAATAATTAATCATATTACTTGTCTGTTAGGGTTGGGCTCCATGTAGTCCTCCTCATCTTCTTGATCGGTCTCGGTTATGGAATTTGTATTGAGCATTCGTTGAAATTATGTTGACAGATTGTGTTGCAATATTACCTGAATCATGTCCTTGTTCTTTCCTCGTTTTATTTTTAACGAAATCGTTCAACTTTCCTCTGTCCATCAAGACTTGGATTTAATCATACAAGACCCAACAAGCTTTATTATACTAACCTATATCACCATGAAACTTATAGTATTTATGTTTGTCTTTTTCTCCTTTGTCCGAACAGTTTTCCACGTCGATTGTACTTGATAGAATCAGTTGGCTTGTCGTAGACCATTGTTGGTGATTATTTCAGTTCTGTAACTGTCCTGCTCTACAGTTGATCTACTCTTCTAGTATTTCTGGTGATGTAATTAACTTTTTATTTTACTCCTTGATATTGATTAGGCTTTGGTTTAGCTGAGGCTGGAGCATCATTAGTCCTTGGTTCTTCATTTTTTGTGTTTATGTGTGCCATGATGTGAGTTTTACTTGTTAAAGCACCTTCGATTAGAGTATCTGTGTTTCCCTTTTTTTTTTGTTCTGGCCACCTCATCCTCTTGATGAATCGTTTCACTCTAGCCAGCAAATCCCCAAAGTTTAGTGCATTCTTTTCATTATTGCTTCATATAGAGTTCTTTTTTTAACTCATTGTATGTAGCAATTGATCCAGCATCTATCATCTAAAAATTATTTTACACTAGTCTCACATCCGGAAATTGGCCATGTATCTATCATCTAAAAATTATATTACATTGATCTCACGTTTATCTAAAAATTACTTTACACTAGTTTCACATCTAACAATTGGTCCGACATTTATCTAAAAATTATTTTACAGTAGTCTCGCATCTAGCAACGCTAGATGATGATACTAGACACGGCTAATCTCACAACTAGCAACGCTAGATGCGAGATGTGAGATGTGAGACACTGGACTCGGAACAAACTTACTTAAACAATGTAAAAACACAGTAAAACTTACCTGAAAACATATAATAATTTTCTTTCTCCAACCAATCTCTAATTGAATTCAATTTATAGTTTGTTAATTCGATCAAATTCAGTTTACAATTTATCAATTCGAATTCAATCGATTTAGTATTTTTTTTCATTTATAGTTTGTTATAGAGTTGAGAGATGAAAAAATTAGAAAAATAAAATAAACGCGAAGAAGAAGAGAGAGATTCATAGAGGAAATAGAAGAAGAAAAAATCTTGAAGGAAAAAAATCAAGAAAAAGAAAAAAAACAATAAATGAAAACATTTAATTTGGTAAAAAATAGTCTTTTATAATTCAAGGGGATTTCGGATATTACCAAAAACAACTGGATATTATGTAGTAATTAGCAAAGTTAAATAGGTATTTGCTAGAGAAATGATAGGAAGGGTAGTAAATAGAGAATAACTTTGGTTTTTATTTATTTATTGGTACTTTATCCTTATTTTAAAATCACGTTATATTTAATATTAATTACAACGAAAAGTACTAATAACTATAAAAAAAAACTATTCCCCACTTACTATTTTTATTATCATTTATTCTTACCAAAAATCCAATCAATTTTGCTAATTATTACTTTTTTATTCTTATCAAAGATCCAATCGATTATGTCAATTACTACTTACTTTTTAATACCCTAAATACCCTTACGGATTATGCGAGACCTTTTTTTACTAAATTAGGTAGTTTATTAAACACTTTCTCTCTTCTTCTTCGCGATTCTCTTTTTTCTATTTTTTTCTCTTTTCTCTCTCAATCTTTATGTAAACTGGAGTGTAAATGAAAAGGCTAGCTAAATTTGAATTTGATCGAATTCAACAAATTCAACAAACTATAAATCTATCAATCTCTCTATAAATTGACTAATTGTGATGGAAGGGATAACCGTGAAAAAACTATAATTAGAACGTGTTTCTAGGTTTTGAGTTTGAGATTATATGAAGAAACAAAACGATATTATGGTTCACATAAGTTTTACGATGTTTTGGGGAACCTATCAATGTAAAATAGATTTTATGGTTTACGGAAGTTATTACGTTGCTAGATGGGAGACCAATTAATATAGAATTGTTAGATCTGGGATGATAGATGCTAGATGGGACTTACATAGTAGATGATATATGAGAGATCAATGTAAAATGGAAATGATAGATGTGAGACATAAAAGGTAGATTATATATGCTAGACCTAGAGTTTAGATGCTAGTTGCGAGGGAAATAGTAGATGGGAGACATAAAGGCTATATGATAGATGTTAGACCTAGTTTTGAGATGTCACACTAGTTGAGATCATGATTAACTAGAATCACACAAAAAATTCCTTAAAAAGTCAAAAAAATATTATCAACGAATCAAGTTTTGTGCATTTCAAAATATTAAAACTAAAAAATATGAACGTTTAGAAAAATTAATCAAAAAACAAAAAGAAAATATATACGTGTTTAAAAATTTTATAAAAGAAAACTTGGTATTAAATATGATCTATAAATTTATATTTTGTAGAAAATAGTAATTGAATTTTAATTGATGTTAGACGCAACTCACGCATTTTTAAATTATACAAGAAAACAAATAAAATCATTCCATTAAAAAATATACAAGAAAACAAATAAAAGTATTCCATCCAACTATGAACTTGATACCCTTAAGACAAACCTACTTAAGACAAACCTATTTCACTATGTAATTGCATGTTTTGTACTTGAGTCCGCCCTACCCAACCCTTACGAAATTTCCAAATTCTTAATCCTTTTTGCACCGTGGAGTATGTAGTGAGAATTACCGTGTCTAAAATGTTTTCATCTTCTGGGCTATCGGTATATATTCATATCACTATCTTGGCTTATAACTGAAGGGAGTCTGCTTCCTCCATCTCAAGGCTAGCACCCAATATGTGTATGTTACAGTAGCAGCCACACTACAGACACCAACATAGGTGCAAACAGTTGCCGCACAGACGTATAGATATCTGTAAACCAATTCAAATAGTTAGTCATCTATATTTAGCCAAAGAATTAGCCCAACTATTACCGTTCATTCAAACTAATCCACTAGCTATTTTTCATCAAAACAGCGTCTGTCTATTGAGTTGCCCAAAAATGTAGTCCACTCACCATTTAATTACTTCAAAATGGTCCCCTGATTAGTAGTTGTATCAAAATAATTCCCCCGCTCTTATTCATTTTTATATTTAAAATTATTCAATGAACTATCTACTGGAAAACCAATCATTACATCTCAATTTAACACCTCCAGTTATGTATATATTATAAATCCTAATTAAACTCTTTTAAAAGAAAAGCATAAGTATCCAGGGATCATTTTTGTGATATATAATAGCCAATGGACTATTTCTATACAGCTGACAGTCAAGGGACCATTTTGGGATAAAACTCAATAGTCAGGGGACTGTCTTGATACAAAATATAGTAATATGATTGTCTTGAGACAAAATGACGATACTTAAAGGGCCATTTATGATGCACAAGAACTGCGTTTTCAGAGACTTACTTGGGAGAAAAAACGCTCCAGACGAATAGATGGTTCCTCATCAATAACAACACAATTGTGTATGCAGTCAGTAAAACCGAATTTATAGCCAATGGAATTAAACAAGGGAAGCCAAGCATCTCTTTCAGAAGATGGTCTATATTTGCATCGGAAAAGTTTGTTTCCTTAACAGAGATGTACATCACCATACTTAGAATAGCCAACATTGGAGCCGCGTAGGTAATAATGAACATTAAAATGCCAGAAAGAAATGTCGAGTGATTAGATATTCCCTGGTAATGAGACAAGACAGAAAGTTAGACATATATTTGGGAGATTAAACATGTTTCGTTTAATTTTGGGGTGAATAGATACACAACAGAAAAAAAAAAAAGGCCTGAACTCAATCTCAAATTTTATCTTACTATTCAGCTCTATCAAAAACTTGGATTCTAAATTTTATCCTACTGTTCAGTTCTAACAAAAAACTGAATACTCTGACTTAGCTTGAATTCTAAATTTTTCATTCCAGCCAGATAAGGACCAAAATACTTACAAGTCCACCAAATATAACATGACTTGTATCGAATTTTCGAATTTTATATTAAACACCAAAATTATTATATATCGACAAAATTATTATAAATCGAAATAGCTTGTCGATTATATATAAAATTCATGGTTTATTTTTTTCTAAATGGCTGGTGAGCTGAATATCAGGCTCGAGCTCGTCAAATGAAATTCATATTATTTATAAGGCACGAAGATCGGCTCGAGCTCGAGCAGCTCGTTTGTTAGCCAGCCATACACCAAATAGGGAAGGGTACATACAATAAAAGCTCCAGCCACGTCGATAGTTGCCAAAGTGTTGCTGTTACCCAAAGAGAAGTGGCCTGCCATTCCCAAAAAGTACAATGCAGCCTCCTGCAAAAGTAGAAAAACTTGTTCGATACCATTCTGATTGTACCAATAGTAGGCACATCAAGGGAAAAAAAATTTGAACTAAAGGCTTCTAATTTTTATTATAGATGTGTTACAATTAAAGGACAGAGTCAAAGAGCCAAACACAATAATCAATATTCTCGTGTCCCAAAACTCTACATTTCTGCAGCTAATCCTACTTTATCTGCTCAAAATGCTACCCTTAATCTCTTATTTTAGCAACGATCCAGCAATTTTCGTGACCGATGCCCAACGTGCAATAGCATTAATCTTTCGCATATACAAACGGAAACATATTCGCTGTTAGTCATAAGAAGATAATGACTGACCTCAACCCACTCCTTAATGTGATATCCCCTATAAAAAGAATGAACAAGGCTGGCTGAGATTTGAAAAAAGAGCAAGAATATGGGCACGGAGTTTATTGGCTGTTGGAGCAACAGCTGCAAAAGACACCAACATGTTATGTATGCAGCTCCAATCACATACAAAGAATCTTTAATAGCCACCACCAAAGAGTTCGTATAAATGTCAACAGGAGCTGATATCGCTGTGTACTTATCAGAGCTTGAGAGCAACTCCTGAAAGGAAATGGGCATATGCCACGGCAAGGCTATAACGGTTCCAACTGTACATATACCGAGAGTTGCATAGACTATCTGTGCTGATACCGTAGCACCATAACTGGATGATACAAGCATATTGTCCTGATATTTCAGGACATGAAGAAAAACTAGTAATCCAGAAATCAATAAGCTAAACACCACTGGCCATGTAATCCTTAATTTCAATTTCTTTAAATGTAGAGAATACAGGCCAGTGTTGATGACCGAGAACACTGATATTAGCTGAATCAATTTGACTTTATCGCTCCCAAATTGCTCAAGCCATTTAGATATGTCAGGAAGATGAGTCCAGTTTACACCACCTCGATGCCAGCTTTTCAGAATTCTTTCAGAAGTAAGAAGTAGAAAGATGGAACCTACTTGAAATTTTCTTCTATTCTGTCCCTTAATAGAAGTGTATGACTGCATTGCTTTACGAAGCAATAACAGATAATACGTCGATGACAAAAAATGCCATATATAATGCTCCTCTTCTACCATGGAGCTTGAGCCCATACTAATAACAAGTATCAATACAGCTCCTGCGATAAAGCTTTCCTCGACACACCATCTGTTTATATTGGTCAAGTTCAAAGACTGTTGCTTCGATCCAAGATAGACTTCGGAACATAAATAGAGCACAAGGGTGACTAAGAGCAGACAGGATAGAACCATTGCTGCCACACCAAAACTGAGTAGATCAGCTGGTTTCTGCAATATAAGAAAAAAATACACAACAAGAGATTAGCAATATAAAATAGCGGTTGTTGTCTTATTACTACTTTAATAGACTACGAGCACCCCCACTATCATATATGGTTTGAAATACTTTGGTCAAATCGCAAACTCAAAGAAGAATGTACAT
Organism: Limnanthes douglasii subsp. nivea; assembly: GCA_036936605.1. Classification (NCBI taxonomy): domain Eukaryota; kingdom Viridiplantae; phylum Streptophyta; class Magnoliopsida; order Brassicales; family Limnanthaceae; genus Limnanthes; species Limnanthes douglasii. Next base: position 173,450,876 of record JAUPFV010000005.1, read on the forward strand.
ACATCTGTAGTTTTGCGTGATAACCACTCACTTGCAGTTTTCAGAAATTTATGATACGCAGCTAAAGCTTTGTTGAAGTCCTCCCTAGTATTGGACCTATTTACATGAAAACGTCACCATTGTTTTAGGAAAGTAAAATGACTGTTAGCAATCATTAGTCAATGTCATACAGAAGGGACCCACTTAGACCTTTTCTTAGACCTCCATAAGCTGTGATTAATTGCAGCATTTACATATAAGCAACAAAGCTGCTCCTCCGTATCTCCACTGCACTCACTAATAGCAGCGGCCTCGTCATACCCAAATCCATTGCAGTGGCCATCACCAAAGCCATTGCATTTATAACGTCCATGTGATAGAACTGGTAACTGCGCCTGCAATAATCTGAGTAGTTGCCAGGAATTCAACTCCAGTGCCCTTAGCTGCTGATCATCTGGAGTAATCGAGGAAATTAAAGTAGACTAAAAATCACATAAAGTTACTTCACACAGAAAAATTTAAAAGACATTTAGCTTATTTAAAGCAAAAACTTAAGGACATATTTAATTGTGCATGTGGGAGAAAGAGTAACAGGTCCTTTACCTTTCAAAGATTCAGAAGCTTCTGATATGAAGACACCAACGTTGTTCTTAGGAATGGGCACACCGAAAAGAAGAGCTAATGTTGGTGTGATGTCAACCTGGAGCACAAGACCTCATAACTAACACCACTCATAGCTCGATAAAACTAAGTAAGGCTTAAAGGCCGTAGAAATAATATTTCCTTCTCAATTTAGGCCGTAGATATAATATTTTCTTCTCAATTTAAAAACATCACTCGGTCCCCAAAATACTACATATATACTGCAATTACAAAAGGACGAACTTAAAGATGCTCCAAATCCAGAAATTGTGTTCCAAAAGAAGTTGGAAAATTATAACCAGATTTTGTTTCAATCAGCATGCATATTCACGTCATCTTTGTGATTTCTACAAGAAGCCAAATAAAATCTTCGCGAATGGAATGAGTATGAGTATAAAAATATGTATACGGCGCGCAAGTACCTGGTAAGCAACATTGTTGGTAGCTGATGCATACTCAGATCTATTGTCCAGGCCAACAAGAAGAACTAAGGAGTCGGTTTCTTCTTCTGAAGATCCCCCGTGATTTCCATTTTCAGTCATACCGTGATCACTTGCTATCATCTACAGATAAATCTCATGACCCATGTAGATCAGTCAGTGAACTAAAATCGTCAGAACAACTAGAATTTTGAACAGGTGACAGCACCCACCAAAAGGGTCTGTCCTCGGCCACTCTCACGAGCCTGAATCATACTCAAATGGATCATCTTCACCACTTCATCCATCTCCGCGAGTTTCGGACCCATCAACATGCTAAAGTTAATGAACAAATATATAGTCAATTAAATTTTTGAATGCACACGTAATTTACCATTATAATTGGAAAAGCAAATACCTGTGCCGCCCACCGATATGTCCAATATGATCCAAACCTAGATAATGAAGGATCTGAAAGTGTATCTCAGTCAGAACAAAGCATAAATACAATTTGAAGACACCCAAAGTGAAAAGAGAACAGTAGTATGCATCAGAGACCATTTAAAATATGTCAAATAGTTACAACACAAATGATACATCGAATTTAATAACGATCTCCAAAGGCTAGTTTTAGGCTACAGAATTGAAGGGAAAATCAAAACATAATTTTGTTGTCGTTTGATAGGTTATAATATGCAAAGGCATCAATTTCCCACACGAAAACCCAAACAAAAAGTGAGCAAATCTTCTAATTATTCTTGAGAACTAATAAACCTAAGCAAATAGAAGCCCGTCTCCTCAAAAACTAGAGGAAGGAACTAACTAATGAAGCCTACCATAGATGAGCAAGATATTTAGAGAACAATTCTTTTTATCATTCAGGATGTCAGGACCATATCAAACATGACAATACGCTTTTTCTGTATACCCTTGCACCCCTATTTATTCGCCCAATCTATTAGATTCAAACCATGATCTAAAATTCACTAAAAATATGCTACACTGTCTTTCCATATATATTACATCAAAAGAAGATAGTCTTTTTCTGAAGAATGAGTCGAATAAATTTTAGCAGAAATTTACTTCTTCAACCCTGAGTTTTCAACTACTAATTCAAAAAGTCAACACTTCTAGTCAACTTGTATCTTCTAGAAACCCACAACTATAAGACATACAGTTAGCTGCTTCACATTGTATGTTAGTGAAAAATAACACGCCTACAGTCATCCTGAATATAGAAGAAGAGCCGAATCTTAATGAGAAAGAGCACCATAATAGTTATGGCCAATAAATAAATATATTTTATTAATCTTTACTTATAATATTTTAAAGTTTGTTACTCTCATGCACAATAAGAAGTTAAAGACAAGGAAGAAGAAGGCAGGGAAAGATAAGGAATGATGACTTGCACCTTTTAAACAGAACTTTAAACTATATGTAATATAACGACAATAACTAACAACTAACCAATAAATTCCAGTCATTTCTGTTGAGCTCTACCGACACATGTCGAGTAACATTTTGATCTACTTGCACTGTGTCTTTGACCTGCATCAAAGAACATAGAATTGATAATGTATATATGTTCTCAGTTTATTGAATAAATAGATATGATGATGACTGACAAATCACAAAAGGCTTTTCACCACACAGAATTGATAATGTATATATGTTCCTAATGTATTGGAGAAATAGAATGACGATGACTGACAAATCACACATAAGGCTTCTCAGCACACGGACAAAATGTGCAATCAGTAACCACTAGATAGGCTATTGAGAAAGATGTTGCACTTTGGCATGAAACACAGCGTCAAGAAGTAAAAAAGGAATTTACTAAGCTCCATCATGTTAAAGACTTACAAAGAAGCTGCTAACGCCATCTTGCCTTGTGAATAACCCCGGAAACAACTTGAGCCATGTTTCATCACCAAGCATCACCATTTTCCAACCAATCCTAAAAAACTGATCTATAAAACAAAATAGTACGAATCGACAATTCACATTTTTTATCAATTCATATATCAAATATAGATTTCAAAATAGTTCTGTAGCAAACCCAGAAGATTATCATCTAGCAGAGCTTGTGTGTTAAAATTGAAAGCCACGTCCAAAAATCCACCTATAGCCCCAGAAACCATAGCCTAACAAATATGAAAAAGAAAGCAAGTGAAAATCCAGACTTCGATTTGAAGATGATATTTCCAACATTTCATAGAAACACTTGCACCTTTAATCGAGGCATGGTGACAGTTGGAGGGGCAGCCTTAGCATGGTACCCAATAGCCATTCCATTTGCTAACAGAGACTGAGTATAAGGCATAGCATCTTTTAAATCCTTCCTCACTGAATGACCATTCTTGCCTAGCACAAACTCTGCTGGAAGACCATCAATAACCTAAACTGACATGAGCTCAAACATATATTCTCTTTATAATACCAGAAGCAACCACTAGATACAAGCTTCTATAAATAACAAAGCACGAACAAAGTCACAAACTTAAGTTCCACCAAAGCACTAACAAGAACATACCATCAAAATCAAACGGTCAAATGAAGGCGGAATCCCTGATAGTTCCTAAAACAAAAACTCAATACTAAATACCGTACCACATGGAAAAATAATATGTTATATCAATTGAATGATTTCTAAATGATAAACACCTGGTACAGCGATCTCAGTTGATCAGAAGGTATAACTGTTTCGTTTTGATCATCTACCGAATCGCAAATCGGAGAACGAAAACTTTCCGGTCCACTGCCATTTTATCAACAAAATATGGTTTTAATTGACCGATTGAATCACACTTCGTCACAGTACGCAGGCAGATGGAGTAAGCGAGAAAGATTACCTGACACCAGATAGAGCTGGTTTAACGGGGAAGAACCCCAAGACGAAGACAATAAGACCAACGATTTGGAAGGTAAGTGCAGTTAGTGTGAAGAGTGTGAGTCTTGTGCATGACATTGAAGACATTTTCTTGTGATTGCTAAGAGAGAAGTCACATTCAGATTTCCAATAGGTTTGAATTGAACGAGTGACTAAAATTGAAGAGGCGACGCTGAAAAGCGACGGTTTTCCTGTTGAAATCTGAATGGGAAAAGGCTATTTTCCATTGTTTTTCGAATTTGAGTTTTTCTGTCCTCTCCGAAAAATATTTCTATATATACTTCTATATAACTTTTACATAAAATTAAAAATAATATATATATATATATTAGAGAAAAATAGTAATAAATATCCTCTCACTTTATTTTTTCGAAGGCCGAATAAGGCTAGAGTTCAATTACAACAGGGTCAATTAAAAACAAAGGCAAATAATAGGCCCTAAAAAATAAAAGAGATTGAAATCCTTAGAAATTGGGATACCGTCTTCAGGTCATTTAAGTACTAGCTCTAGTAACGAACGTGGAGGTTTACATACAGGATCGATATTAAACGAAGTTTTGCGAAAATCTTTCCACCAAATCGATGCAAAAAGCTTAATGTTGAGGCAACTTCAACCTGAATCCAAGCACGGTGGTTCAAGGTCTTCAATCCGAAATGCCAGTTCAAGAATCTGCAATTAAGAGGGAGAATTGGAAGTGAAAGGGTAAACAAGTTGAGTAACGAGAGAATTTAAGAATTGTCCATTATGTAAGGGATTCTCTGCTTTTCCAGCTCGATGATCGATTAAGGTGAGGGAGCAGGCTGATGGAGTTGAAGCAAGTCTCATTTTGCACTTGTTGGTCCATTTTGGCCAAGCAGTCAAGCAGCTGAGTTTTGAGCATGACTGATGTGCTTGACCACCATGGAAGGTTTGATGAGGTCTCGAATGCAAGAAATTGATTTGTTGAGAGCTTTGGGGCAGGAACCACAGGCGAGAAGAGATACAATAGTCTCACAATCAGTTTCAAGATCGACATTTTTGTAATTAAACTGGTGACAAATGATAAGCTCGTCGAGAAGGGCTCTAATTTCTGCGAATAAAGAGAAGAGCTTCCCATAGGGCTGACTATGAGCAAATATCAAGCTACCATCATGCCCTCTGATGATTACACTGCCTCTAGCGTCTCCATTAGGTAACGAGGAGCCATCGACATTAATTTTTACTCTGTTAATAGATGGAGCCTGCCAGTAATGCACTGAGGGAGCCTTGGTTCTGGCACTGTTGAAGCAACCGAGAATCATAGGAGTGGATTGAAAATGAGTCCAGTGTTTAGGCTTAAAGAGAGAGGCAGAGTCTAAACTGTAGATATAGTGAGATACAAGGTTGATTGCAGACAATGATGTACAGTGAATGCCTTTAATTTTAGAGTTATTTCTCATCTTCCAGATAACCCATGCGATTATGGGAGGCAGAATAGAGCATATGTGAGTGGATTTTGAAGAAGCCCAGAACTAGGATCGAAGAAAATGGGAGAACGTCATAAATTTTTCAGTTCTAATGTTGAAGATCAGAGAAAAATGGTTCCAAATTCTCCAGGCGAAAGGGCAATCAACGAACAGATAATTGATAGTTTCAACACTCTCACGGAATTGGCATTTGGACACTAATGTGAAATTTTTTCTGTAGAGTTTCCTCAGTGGGGAGCCAACCATGAAGGATCCTCCAAGTTAAGAAGGCACACTTCCTGGGGGTGATGCTGTTCCACAGTTTACCAAAAAGCTTAGACTGGTTGTGCTTCATTCTAAGATGAATCCATGTGTCTCTAGTGTTGAAGGATCCATCTTTGGATATGGACCACGGGGATGATTAGGGTTAGTGTAATTGATGAGAGGATCCTCTAAATCCTTGATGGAGCATAATTTTTTCCAAATTTTAGAGGATTTGGTCGTGTTGGACTCAGCAGCAAGAGGTTGTCTGCAATAGGTGATGTGAGTAAATTTTGCCCACAGGGAATCGTGTTGTTTGAATTTGAACCACAAGTTGCGAGAAGCAACAGTTTGAAGATCTTTAAGGCTTCTAACATTGAGGCCGCCTTCAATGTACGTTTTACAAACTCTGTTCCACTTGCTCCAGTAAGTTTTCGAATGGTTTTGACTTGATCCCCAGAGAAATTTGTTGAATAGCTTCTCAATTTTGTCAATTATGTAGGTTGGGAGATTATTTTTCTGCATCCAGTAGCATGGGAGAGTCATTAGCACTGAATTAATAAGGCTTAGTCTACCAGGAAATGAGAGGTTTATCCCTTCCCACTCTCTAATTCTACTACATATGTTTTTAAGTAGAGGATCATAGGTGCGCTTCCAGTTGTTGTTACTGAGACTAATACCCAAGTAGGATATATGGAGATTGTCATTAGTGAAACCAGTGCCTTCAATCAGGGTTTGAATCTTGATATTAGGCAAATCGCTAGAAGTAATGATAGACGTTTTCTCCTTATTGATGGTCTACTCTATTTTGTTTAACATTTTCACTTTCTTTTAGGTTCCTTGAAGACGGTTTCCTACATACTGCTGAATCATTCCAAGATGATAGCATAGATTGCAATAAGAGGGGACGTCTTTATAGCTGACATGAATCCAACATCCGTCATTTGATCTAAACCTCACCCAAACTTTATGCTGCAGCTTCAAGGATACATTCAATTTAACCAGGATCTAGCAAGCATTAAAGAGAGCACGATTCTTCGGAGGAACCCAAGCTTTCAAAGGATCACCAATTGATTCTGCTATGGTTTATTTCCTCTTTGAACATGTATTCAGGCATGCATTCGATCCTTATCCAAGTTGGGACAATATGATTTTCATATTTGGGATTAAAATCAAGAGACCATTTAATGAGTCTCGTGATTTTATCTCCCACTGTCCAGATTGATCTGACCCAAAGCCTGTACAGATCTTCCTTGTTGGAGAATTCTATGAGTAAGTGTCTGGAATCGCAATTACAGACACTTACTTCTCCTTTGAATTTCTTTAAATTCAAGAAGTGATCCAAAACTTGTTTCTTACGTATTCCCTGAGAAAATTTGGCAATAAGTGTGTGTCTTTGACAGCTCTGTAGAAAATCTTTAGTCTCTTTATTAAACCGAATCGAGATATGAGATTGGTGATACTTAATGGATTTGAGATTCATGACTACTACAGGACTGGATCATTTGGGTTTTACCGCGTCAGCAAAGGACACCTTGAGAGCATGATCATGAGTTTCAACACAGCTATTGATGGATGGGAAATCCTTAATATATTGCTCTATTTTGTCCATCACGCGAAGAGATGAAGATAGAGAAGGGGAGAATACAATCAAAATTATTGATTGAAGACTGAAGAAGAAAGGGATAGATCAAGACTCAGATCTTGATGAGAATCAATTCTTGGAGCATTCTTGGAGCCTCATTTCATCTTCTGTTTTTAAAGAAGTGATGCACCAGCCGGGAAACATAAATCATCATACCCTCTCAACTATTTAATTACCCACTAGTACCCATTCTTTTATAGTGTCATTTGGTACTTCGAATTGAAATTTGGACAAAAATACCCCCCGACCATATATACTCGCTGGTACCTTCACCAGTACTAACTTGAGAGTTGTTTGAAAAACGAACCTGCGAGTTGTTTGAAAGCAAACCTGAAAGTTGTTTGAAAAACGAACCTGAGAGTTGTTTGAAAAACAAACCTGAAAGTTCTTTGAAAAATGAACCTGAAAGTTGTTTGAAAAACAACCTGAGAGTTGTTTGAAAAACTAACCTGATAGTTTTTTGCAACTCTCTCGATTTCCTGAGAATTGTTTGCAACTCTCTCAATTTTATGAGAGTTGTTATTGGTGAAATTTTATTTTTTAAAAAAAATAAAAAAATATCATCAATGGATCTAGTTTTGTTCATTTAAAAAAAAACAAAAGCGATGGTCTTTCATTTATTTTTTTCGAGCTTCGGTTTGAAAAATAAATTTTAGTTACGTGGTTGTTGATGAATGGTGAGGGTAGTTAGGGTATTAAAATAATGTTAGGTATTAAATAGTAATTAGGTAGTTGAGATGGGTATTAAGAGATAATAGATCGAACTTTGAGTACTAGATGACAATAAAATAGTTGAATGAGTATCTTAAGTGAAATTTCCCTATATTTTATTCAATTATCTCATTAATACTTCACCCATTCTGAAAAATCCTAGTGTGTTTTTTGTAAACCAAATTTTTATTTTTATTTTATTTTATCTTAATTGGTCACTTCACCCATTTTGAAAACTTTGGTGTATTTTCTTTTAAATCAAATTTTTATTTTTATTTTATTTTATCTTAATTGGTCTGTATTTTTCATTGGTTTTGCTTTTTAAGATGAACAAAAATAGATTCATTCATGATATTTTGGAATGTTTTTTCGTCTGTAATATGTAAGACCAGTCATAACCAATTATGTGAGACGAAACATCGCAAACCATACGAGACCAGGTAAAACCAACCATGCGAGACCAGCCATATACAACCATAATAGACTGGGCATAACTAACTCGTGATGAGAAAATCTAGTCGAAGGGTAATTTAGGTAAGTGTTTAAAGAAAGTATTAAATTTTTAGTAGAGGGTAGAGAGATAATTAAGGTGCTTGTATTTAATATGTAGGAAGAGAAAATTCTAACTATCTTATATGTTGTTTTTTTAATATTTATAGGATAATTTTGGATCTATGGGCCGCTTGGATCGGGTCATGTGCATGAGTCAAGCTCATGAGCCCCCATGCCCAAGAACATATAAAGCTGGCACAGTTAGTCACTAGGCACCCAACTTAGGTAATAGGGTTTTTATTAGCCTAATATGCCCCATAAGATAAATCTGATCCACTTTCGATTCTTAGCCCCTAATTATTTCCGACCATGGTTCTGGACTACTAGTCCTGCGTCGAATCGTACAAATAGTTTGTGACAAATGATACTTGTCGGTACACCAGTTACATATTTATTGCACCGAGCAAACACATGTAAATTTTTGAATTAAAAAGATAATAATTTTTCCTTCAACTATGGTTGCAATTTGGCTCAAATTCTAACATACTTCCCATCTGCTAAATTATTCACTTCGACCTTTTTTACCAAGATAACAGGACTAGGAGTCTCTCTAAGATTATCTATCTTGTTTGGATCCGAAGAGGACTCTAGTAATTGCTATTTTTTTTCTGTTACAACGGTTTCCAAAAACTTTGGAGCAAGTATGATTCCATAACACTCATTTGCCACTTTGTGGCTACTCCGAAATGCTCCTACTTGACTTCCAACCGCATGTTTTAGACACTAGTGAACTTTTAACGTGACCACATGCATTATTGACAACCAAGATCTGCCAAAAATTGCATTGTAAGGGGTTGGAAAATCCACTACCACAAACAAAACCCTTACTACTTTCTTAAATGGCCCTTTGCCTAACAAGGCTTCATCGAATTCTCCGATGACATCAGCAGAGTTGCCCATAAACCCCATTGTAAGCCTATTTGACCGTTGGATAACTGATGAGTTTTTTATCTGTTTGTAAGTAGATAAAAATAAAACATTGGCCGAGCTACCCGTGTCAATGAAAATTATTCACATCTTTATTCCCTCTGCCCTATTATCACAACATCCTAATGTAGGCCTGCGACACCTCTCAAGTCGCCATCGTCAAACACTATGAAAGGAACATGGTTTTGATAGAGATGTATAGACATTTTCTTTTCTAATTGTGTGGTCAAACTAACCATATCTCTTTTCCTGGAGCAACTCGAAGGTGTTGTCACTATATCTCCCCCAAAAGTGGTTAGTAATTTGAAGAAACAACATAGTTTGGTAACACTTCTAGTATTTTCTATTACCATATTGATTCGAACCCGATCTGGATCAAAATCCATATACTACAAATCCACGTCAACCTTTTCCATAATTACCATTGAACTTTCTTGTTTTGAGGCTTTGGTATTCTGCTTTTAGACGTTTGGTGGTGCAGTTTGTGCCCCACTTGCACTAGGTTGTGGCATGTTGCTCACTTTCCTATTACCCCATGTTAGTTTCCCATTCTCGATCAATATTTTTATCTCTTGTTTTAGAGCAATACAATATTTTATGTGATGTCCCACATCATTATGATATATGTATAACCGCGTGTTTCGATTTTCTCTCGGAGTCTGGATTGGCTAGCCTTCAGAACTGGACCACGTTCTTGGCCCTATCATAGATGGTAGCCCTATTCTCAATTATCTCTGCATAATAAAGTGGTTGGACACATTGATTATATTTTGGACTAGACCGTTGATCCATATTAGTCTGGCTCTGTATAAGTTGATGAGATCTTGTGCCTTGAGTCTTAGTTACCAGGCACCCAGCTTACTCAGCATGGTTTATATTATGAGGCTAAAATTCCCTCTAAGATAATTCTGACCCACTTCGCCTCCGATGATTTCTGACTCTATCACCAACCATTAGAGTCCAGGAAAAACCAACCATGCAAGACCAGGTATAACCAACCATGTGAGACCAGATATAACCAACCATGAGAGACCATACATAACCAACCATGTGAGACCAGGCACAACCAATCATGAGAGAACAAACATAACAAACCATGAAAGACCATGCATAATAAACCATGAGAGACCAGACAAAACCAACTATGCGAAACAAGGCATAACCAATTATACGAGACCAGACATAATCAACCATGAGAGACCAGACATAACAAACCATACAAGACCAGAAAAAACCATTTATGGAAGACCAGGCATAACCAACCATGTGAGACCAGGCATAACCAACTATTAGAGACCATGCATAACCAACCATGTGAGACCATGTATAACAAACCATGTGATACCATGCATAACCAACCATGAGAGACCACGTATAACCAACTATGAAAGACCAGGCAAAACCAACCACGCGAGACCATATATAAATAATTATGCGAGACCAGACCTAACTAACCATGAGAGACCAGTCATAACCAACCATATGAGACCAAGCATAACTAATCATGCGAGACTGACCAACCATGTTTGGTTATGCTTAGTCTCGCATGTTACTAGCAAAAGTTTTTATAATAAAAATAAAAAAATAACATTAATGGATCTAGTTTTGTTCCTCTTAAAAAAATAAAATGGATGATACTTTTATTTTATTTTTTCCGCATTCTAGTTTGAAAAATAAAGACCTTTTAAAATATAAATTAAAAGAAGAAATAAGAAATATAAAATCTGGTTCAAAAATAAGAAATAGTTACGTGGCTGGTGATGAAGCATGAAATATAAGGTGTTATTATATAGTTGGGTATTGAGTGGGAGTTATTTACATAAAATAGATATTAAATAAGAATTAATGATAGTTTGGATATTACATAACAAGGCTTAAATCGCTGCTTCGTCCCTCGACTATCACGTTTTGTGTCATTTAGTCCATCGACAAAAAAATCACGGTTGAAGGTCCTTCGTCTATCAAAAATCTATAAATTCAGTCCTCGCGCGTGGTTTTTGCTATAATGCTACCACGTGTCACTATAGTTAAATAGTTTGCGTTCCACAAATAGTCCTTCGACTTTTAATTCCTTTTTTACCCTTCGAATTTAATATTTTTTAAATATATATATATTATATTTGTTTTTCTCAAAACAGAGTATAGCAAAATTTGCTATACTCTGTTTTTTTTTCCGACTACTTTGGTTGGATTGGTCCCGGAAAATCTGTTCATGGGATTGCGGTGAAAAACGTTATTTTCTACAGACGAAGTACTCTCCAGTTCCTACACATACAAAACAAATGTCACATCGTCTTATTACTTCTTCATCTTCTCCCTTTTCTTTTTACAGACAATTATATTCTCACTTCTTTCTTCTGTTTTACTTACATTCTCTCTTACTTCTCTAACAATTCTAAACAATCTCTTAATCTTCAACTTTAATAAATATTCAACTTCTCAGATTCTCTTTCTCTCATACCACTTACTAATCTCTCAATCTTCATTCGACTCCTTCTCTGTTTTTGGTTTCCCTTTCTCTCTCTCCAAAACTTCAAATAATCTCTTTTTTTCTCTCTATAAAAATCTTCCACCTTTTAGTTCTGGGTGATCTCTCTAAGAATTTTCTTATAATCAAAAGGGTTGAAAGCAGATGAAAACCAAAACCCAGTTTTTGATTTCTTTAATTCTATTTCAAACAACAAACTCACAGGTGAATTACCAGCCACGTTGGGAAGTGTTTAGCTATGCAAATGCTTTTTATGTAAATCAATCTTTTTAAAGGTTCTCTTCCGGATTTTATTGGGATGAAAGAAATTGAATTTCTAGATGTTTCACAGAACAACCTGTCCGGCCACATACCAAAATATATGGCCGATTTTCGTTTGATACAGAATTTGAATTTATCCTTCAACGAGTTTGAAGACCAGGTACCGACTCAAAGGATCTTCCGCTAGTATAGTTGGAGTTTACGGAAAAGAAACAGAGTAAAATTTTGCTATACTCTGTTTTGAGAAAAACTAAAAACTAAAAAATAAAAATATATATTTAAAAAATATTAAATTCGAAGGGTAAAAAGGGAATTAAAAGTCGAAGGACTATGTGTGGAATGTAAACCATTTAACTATAGTGACATGTGGCAACATTACAGCAAAAACCACGCGCGGGGACTGAATTTATAGATTTTTGATAGACAAAGGACGTTCAACCGTGATTTTTTTGTCGAGGGACTAAATGACACAAAACGTGATAGTCGAGGGACGAAGCAGCGATTTAAGCCTACATAACAATATAGTTTGTAACTAAGTATCTTTATTGACATTTTTCTTCAAAATAACATCTAATTTCAGGGCCTAAATTAAGAAAACACCTAACTTCGGGGATGGTCTTAGAATTAGGTGTTTGTTTAAAAAAATAACATATAATTTCAAGATGACCCCTCGAAATTAGGTGTGTTTTCTAAGAAAAAAGTACCACATAATTGAGTGACTATCTCTCATAATTAGTTGTTCTTTTTAAACATTTGTAATTTCGCAGAAAAAATTAAAAAAAAATTGAAATCTAGTTTTTAAGGTTTAATGAATCTAAGACTTAAAGTCAAGATTAATAGGTTTTGTTAGTGGTTTGGGTGACAATTTTCGGTGTTGATTAATCGATTTATATTTATAATATTGTTTGATTTAGGTTTTAAAAAATAAGCTTTTGGGATTTTAATTTTAGAAGTTTATCAATATCGTTTGGGTTAAAAATGAAGAAATTAAGTGTTTGTAGGAAATAAAATGAAGAGAATATAATGTTAGAATATATAATGGGTTGAATATGGAAATATTATGTGTTTGTAGGAAATAGAAATAAATAGAATAGAATGCATAAAAATATAAATTGGAAGTTAAATGAAGGGTAAAAAAATGGAAACATGTTTTGAAATTTTAAAAAAAATAGATGGAGGAATAATAAGCGGGCTAGCTAAATTAAGACTCATTTTTCTTATAATGAGAATGAAACTCCTAATTTTTAAAATGAGACTTTAAAATCTTATGAAGGTATGTTTTTTCCACTTACTTGTGTATTTTGTTTCGAATTTAGGTAGATATTTCTAGTGATATTTAGAGTTTTAGGTTTTGTTCGAAAAATCAAAATTTTCTATCTTTCTACTTGTTTTTTCGAATTTTAGTTAGTTGTATATGTTTGGATACATTAATATCTACGATTTAAATGTAAATTTGTTAGATTTGGGATGTTAGAACTAGGGTCTTGATTTTGTAGGTGCCTCTATTCTTTGATATAAATCTATGCATGACTGCGTACCTTGGAATACCAGATCCACAAACGTATATTGTGCAAAATCGTGAACGAATATGTGCATGATTTGCATAATCTAGGCATTAAATATGTGGATATGACTATTTTCAGAAATTATCTTCCATTATATTGTGTAAATATTGTAATGCAATGTTACTTCACCCTTGTGACAATTAGATGCAGTTGTTAGATAATTAGAAACTATTTAAGTATTTTTTGAATGTTAGATCAAAATTGTGATGAATATTTTGTGTATGATTGCAGAATGTCTCCTCGTAGACGCTCACCTAGTCAGTCGGACAACAAAATAGGCAATGAAATGCATCCTGGTGAGTTCTCCCGCAGCGCACGAGTGCATCAGCGCCAAAACTTACCCCTTATGCCTGTGACTCGTCGACAAAGTTTGGACCAACAATTTTATAGGTTCAACCGACACATACCCAATTTTTACTCTACTTTCAACTCACACAAGTCCCACAGGGCTTACAATGTCTTCAAAAATGACGTAAGTTTTATAATGTTTAAATTTTGGTTAAGTTATGTTAGACTATTTTATATTAGTAAAACATGCGTGTTTAATAGCTAGTTTAAGTTAGAGTTTCATGTTACTAGTTTAAATTCATTAGTTGTTATACTTATTGGTTTAGGTTAGAATTTTGTGACGATAGTTTATACTTATAGTGCTAATAGTTGCTTAAAAAATAACGTAAGTTTTTTAGTGTTATACTTATTGATTTATGTTAAATGCATGGGTTGTAATACTTATTGGTTTAGGTTGGAATTTTATATTGGTAAAACATGCATTTTAATATGTTTATATTGTTTTTTATTTGTAGGCGAGAGTACATATGCATTGCTACACTATGTACTAAACACATCGTGGGTGGGATCTTACGGACCAAACCCACATTCGAGATGAGGTCATGAGTACTTGTTTTGGACCCATTGTGGAGTGTCTCGCACGTTTTTCTACAAATTTCCACTTACTAGATGAGTTTTTAGAGAGGTAGAATCCGGAAACCAATACCTTTCACTTCTCTTTCGGTGACATAACGGTGACATTCAATAATTTGCACGTCATCGCGGTTTTCCAATGGTTGGGGTCAACTGCGATATTATTGAGTTTGCTACTGCAGATGCGATAAATGCGGCCTATGCGCGCCATATAGGTGTCACTAAAGAATATTTGGATGCGGAAACTGTTGAAAACAAGGGGGGAGACAGAAAGCATGTTTGCCTCACTTGGCTGAAGAAGACAGTATGTAAGGCAGAGTCTTTTGATGATGTTATCATTGATAGTGGTGTGCGTCGAGCTACGAGAGATTATTTGTTGCACCTTTTATTGTTGTACCATTTTAGCCAACAAGTCGGGTAAAAATATAAACCTCAACTACTTACAGTTTATCGATGACTACCGTAGTTCGGCTAGATACAATTAAAGGCAGTTAATACTAGCGCATTTGTATTTCCAGCTGGGTAAGGGTTGCTTACACACCATTTTGGGCGTGTCTGGTTTTCTTTGGATTTTAGAGATTTGAATTTATGACCACTTCCCCCCTTCGGTCATGTGCAACACACCAAATTTAGTATCGCATAGCCAACGATGTACAAATATGCGCCTCCTCCATTTCGACAAAGCCAGCAGGCTTGAAACAATCTTCGTGATTACCTTGCTACATTCACCAACCGAAATGTAAATTATACTTTTATTTATTTTTATTTTCCTTAATAATGTTATCATTTACGTTTGGTAGATACATTTCACACATTTATTGCTTTTTGTAGGTATGGTTCATGCTTTATTTGTATTTACGCGATGTTCGACTGTATTGTGATGTATCTTGGACAGATGCTACACTAAAGTCTTTTAACATTGTCGAAGCATACTATCCACTATAAGTCGCTAAATAGATGGGGCATGTTCAGCAGGTACCTGGTTAGCTACGAAGTATTTTCACAAGTTCTAGTAGGGTTTGTCGTGCGAACATTCTTTACAATTGGGACGAATTTACTTGGAATTCATGGCAATCCCACACTAATGACCCCAGTTTTCAAGGTAGGGAGTATGTACTCGGTCAAGAGGATGGTACCACAACAATATACATTGTATGGGTGCCAAAAAACTTGTGTTACATTTTTACCGATCCTAAGTCGCGTCTCGACTATGTATTCGCATAAGTGAACCCTTCCACTACCATTGATGCGGTAAGATTATACAATTTGACTGGTCATGTACTCGAGATGGTGGTTGTGGAGGAGAAGAACCCTGAATTGAATATGGAGGAGCTTTGCGGACCCTTACACGAGTGTTAAAGGCTTGCGCACCGATACAAGGATTGATTTTTTTAGTATTACATTTTGTTGACGCTATGACTATTTATTGTTATTGATGTTTGCGTTATGACTATTTAGTATCGTTGACGTATGGTTTATGTATTTTACAAAAAAATTATTTTATTTTTGAGGTTTACATTTCTCTTACCACAAAATTATATGTAAGTTATAAATATTTGATTACATTTGATGTTTACGTTTCCCCTTACTTGATGTTCAATGCGGGTTAGTGAAACATATATCTAAATTTTCAATATAATATCTTGTATCCTCAATTCATAACATGGTCTTAAGGTGACGTACATGCTAGCCTTATCTGTTATGTGTCCGAATCTAATTTGTTATTTAAATTACGTTATCCACTACTAGCACTTGTCAAAAGGGTAATTTTCATAGTAGGATTATGTTATCTTACCTAAAAACACAATAAATAAAGACCTATAGCTCTTGTAAAAACACAATAAACACATCAAAAAAATTGAAAAATATCTCGATGACTCGCATAGAAGACAAATATTTGAAGAAAGCCTTCGCACAAGTCGCAAATACATATAACAAAGAACGGGGTGAACTATACTAGGAGGCAATGGTATGACAATTTTACTACTTATACGGTAGGTATTATGTCCATTCACCGTACATTTCAAGAAGATCCAAAGAGGTGAAAGATAGGCGTACAGATCTAATCAAACGACGGGTTGACTTGGTTTTCAACCTTACGGAGAGGAACATCATACTGCATTTCAACTGTTTAATTTTTTGGTAACCAAAAGTTTAACAAATGAAAAGCTTGATTCAGTGCGCGCTCAAATACTAAGAAAACGCGAGGAAGCCCAGTTGGATGCACTTTACTAAGTCGTCACGTAAATGTTTGTTAAGTTGTTGTCGTTACATTTTATTGACTCCTACGTTGTCTTCGATTAATTATCTTATGCCGTTTGCACCTGTTTGAAGTCAAATTTTAGTTTGTCTTTTTTATTTTTTATTTCGCTTGAAATGTTTGTAACGACATAATTTCATAATTATTTATCTTTGATTTTCATTTTACATGTGACAAGTTAGTATAATATCATTTCTAAAAAAATTCCAGAACTTTCTAGCGCACGTAGAAACGTGTATTTGTACAAATCCACGCATACTTGTATCGAAGATGTGTACATCGATACTCAATTACGTGTGTGGATTTGAACAAAAGCACATTTCTGAGCGTGCTAGAACGTTCTGAAAATGTTTAAAAAACCCCTAATTTTGGTTTGTTTTATATATATATATAAAAAAGTAAAAATATAGTGTAAAAATGCCGAAATGAATCTTAAAATATATTTAAACATCTAAATCACATTTAGCGAAAGTTATTAAAAGTGGTAAAAACAAAACAACTAATAAGTCGAATAAATCATGAATCCCCGGATAAATCGTAAAAAAATGCTCCTCCATCACGCGTTGTGCATGTTTGGACTGATTTGATTTTGTGATATTTGTTAAAGCATTTTTCTAGCGGAATTTACCAACTAGTAAGGGAGCAACATCGTCGATGCTAGTAATGTGATCATGTAAGTAGTTCGGAAACCAACTCTCGTACCCGCTAAATTCTTTGCCCTGATTCGATTTTTTTCGAGTTTCTTTCTCTTTTTTTGGCTGAGATATGGATTTGGGTTTGGGTTTGGCACTTAGAATTTGTTATTTACCGAGGCATCCATGTTAGCTATCGTATCGGGAGTGTTGTTTCCTTGACTACCGTCATATTCGAACAAAGATGGGTTCCGTTCAGTTCATTTTTCCGGAGTGGTTTTTTTCTTACCTTTAGTGATAGTCGGCTCTTTAGGTTCCAATACATCATTTCTCACGGGGTTTAAGATTTGCATCATCCTATTTATGATATGATCTTGCACGTGTGAATTGTAAGTGTGGATGGTATTACATATTAAGGAGAGTTTTCTTGTAAGCTTGTCTTTCGTATCAACAGTATCCATAGGTTTGATCTTTATAGTACTCCAATGTACATCACATTCATCAATAAAAATAAGCCTACTCTCTTTTTCGATTATAGCTAACTCGCATGCACGCAATAAATTATGTGTTTTCTTAATAACACAACCACAAGGTACGGGATTGAAGCCTATTTTCCTAGCCACTTTTAGAATATTTTCAATAAGTTCTATTTCCATACATGAAAGTTTACCTTTTAATTTTTTTATAGATAGGCACCCTAGATGTGTTTTTAGGTCGAAACTTACTTCGCCCGAATGATTCATAAATTGTGGAGTCTTGAACGTGAAGCAATGCATGGACACTTTTCCAAAATTGTTCAATTGTGCATAGACATGTATAAAACATACGATTAAATTAATTATAATAATAACACTTAATCTTAAAATCTAAAGTATAAAAATGAAAATATAACTCACTGATTTCTAGTCCGATTTCCAAAATGTTTATAATTGTTCATGTGGATATTAAGAAAATTTTCTCCATAAATATTTGTTTATTGTTTCATTACGTAATCGTAGCCATCGTACAAAAGATGTAGGCGTAGTATAACTTGGAAAGGTTTTTGGTATAATAATCAAGGGACTCCGAATGGGCAACCACTTCATAATATTTGAGAAACTCACCCATCATCTTTGCTTTGGGTAAAACTTTCTTAGCGTATGAGCAAATGTTCTTATTAATATACCAAGTGCATAGCATGTGAGTGGCATCCGGAAAGACGTCCTTAATAGCTCTCATCAACACCAACTCTCTATCGGTGACAAAATTATTAGGCAATGCGCAAATGTTATTCGTCATCACACACCTTAGAACATTCAATGCCCACGTGTAGTTCGTTTGCTTCTCGGAGCTCAAAAAAACAAAAGTGACACAAAAGGTCTTCTTCGTCGATATTTGGCCAACTGTTTCTAGCAAAGATATCTTATACCTTGTAGTTTTTTATGTGCTATCTATTATAAGAACTTGAGGAAATGTGCACAAAAATTCGATGCTTGTAGGATGCGCGATTGTTTTTCGAGGATCTTGTCTGTTGCTTTCTATGTTCGATCCCAAACGAAGTACTTATGTTGTTTTAACTTACCGGACAAGTAATACATTTGGGTTTTGCCTGTTTTATGGACTAATTATTGTTTTTTACGCATTTTATAGATCGTATGCATACTAGATACTTTTTGGGGTTTCTTATTTTTAAATCACGATATATATCTCTTGGTCGAGGAACCGATTGTTGTGAATTTACAAACAAACTCTTGTTGGTCGGCTTTTAGCTTAGCGGCTCGTGAATATCCATCCAAGTGTAAAAACGGTTGGTGGTTGTGTTTTTCGTTTACCACTACTAATTTCCAATAACCGGGTATTTTTAAGACCGAATTTCCTGTTAACGTGAACGAACAACCGCATTTTTTCGATGAACAATATCGGCACTTCTTCACAAACTCTAGTTTAGGGTTCGGTTCGTAAGTACCGTGCCTCTCGCACTTAAAATACATCCTTGGAGTTTTACCATTTTTATTATTGTCGTCATCTTTATGATCAAAGTAATGAATCCTAACTTGGTGCTTTCCGCATCAACCCATGACCCCAAATCGAATTTGGTGTAATAGATTTTTGTAGTAAAAATTTGAGTGTAATCAGCCATGGAACATGGTGGTTGTTTTGGTTCCTCCAAATGCATGAAAACAAGTTACCAGAATATCTTAATTCATTCAATTAACAACTAAGTAGTAGTTGGAGGATGATCATACTGACAATAATGCAAATCCACACACAAAATTATATGTAATTAGGCATAATAGCGCACAAAATAAATCTGATTTGGGGAAAATAACACATAAATTGTACTAATTTTGGAAAAATCTCGCAAAGCCATGCATTGATTTGGTAAAATCACGCAAGAACATTGCCTGCAATTTTTGTAAATCCACGCATGTTCTTGCATAATGTTTCTTATTCTATGATACATGGGTCCGTTGTTATGCACATCACGACACGCGATGTGTGGAAATTACGTGCTAGAACTTAAAATATCATATAAATATACCTCAATGTTTGTTTTTAGATGATCAGTTAGTCGTTCTTCCTTATCCGAACGAAAATCAGCAATGTTGCAGCTAAAATCATCATATATGTCACTTAAATCCATATGTTGGACGAGATTTAATGGGTTTCTGGTAGATTTTGGGGTTAGGGTTAGTGTTTGAAAGTGAGGAGATGGAAGTGGCTGTGGTAGAAAATGAGTTTAAGGCCGAAATTTAGGTTTTTTATATGTTGGGGGCAGTTTGGTCGTTTCAACTTTATTAGAAAAAAATTAAGATTTGGAGGTCTCGTTATAAGAAAAGAGGGTCTCATTTTAGTGGTTCCCATAACAAATCTTACGGGGGAATATATTTTTCTAATGTGAATAAAGAAAAATAAACTGTTGGCAAAAGCTATTTCATCCAAGTTTTTTCTTATTTCCTTTATATTTTAGGAGAGTTTTCCACTTTGATATTTTCTCTATCAAGAAAAATCCAAATATATTCTTACATAAATATTGTTTTTAGAGAAAAAATAACAACTAATTTTGGAGGATCTTGCTAGGAATCTAATCTGCAATTTTGCGGATTCTGAAAACAATTGAAAATCGAGTTTTTGAGGTTTAATGGTCTAATACTTAAACTCAAGATTAATAAGCCTTGTTAGTGATTTTGGTAATATTTTTCGTTGTTGATTCACTATTGTTTCTTCTATAATCTTAATATTATTTGATTTAGGTTTTTTGGGTTTTAATTTTAGAAGTTTATAAATATAGTTTGGGTTGAATAGAAATGAAACTAGGTGTTCGTAGGAAATAAAGATGAAAAAAATACTTTAGGATATATGTTGGGATGAATATGAAGAGATTAAGTGTATGTAGAAAATAAAGGTGAAAAAATAGATTGCATAAAAACATAAATTTGAAGTTATATGAAGGGTAAAAGAGTAAAAGCATGTGTTAAATTTTTAAAAAAAATTACGTTGAAGAAACAATAAATGTTATAAAAATAGTTTTTTTCTTTTTAATCGAAAATAAGTTACTTTTTTCAAAGAAAAAAAATATTTGGATCCGTCATATTAATCTATAAAAGACATAAAAATGAACGGTTTAGATTTGATCATTAAAATATTATTGTATTTTGGATATCAAATATTTTGTATGCTATAAATTGTTGTTATTTTTTGTTTTCGTATTTATAACAACTGAAATAAGATTGAAGACTCGATTTTGATTCCGATGTGGTTGTTTCATCGTCGGCTGCATGAGAAAACTATCGTTGTTATATAGTTTATGAAGAATTACTATAATAATTGTCTACAAGATTTTCAAGATCGAATGTACATATATAGTTTATCAAGAATTACTATAATAATTGTCTACAAGATTTTCAAGATCGATTGTACATATGCATTTTTTTCCTTATCTTGATATTGGACTTTTGTTAGATTCGGTTCATTTTTGGAAAAATTATTAAGTTTGAATTTTTTTCTGCAACAATGATCTAGATATTTTTTCAATTTATTGTTTTTTTCATGCGTTATGTAGCTTGTTTCTTATAAAGAACAATAAGAATAGGATTTTCAATAAGTTACATGATTTTTTTATCTATTATAAATATTGATATGCAGCCTTCTTGATTCCCATGTAAGCCAAAGTTTTGAGTTGGTATCATTCTTGCAATTTGTATCTAGATATGATGTTATGCTACACAGAGGATTGAGTTAACAAAATACAAGGTTTGGAAGAAATAAAAGTGTCGAATTGTGAAGGAAAGGGTCTGGTTTTACGAGAAGGGAAAGTTAGCTCATGAGATGAGCTTGTATAACTGAACTCAAAGTTTTTTCTAGACCTAAACCTAAAAGTTTCTAAGTAAGTATATTATCTCATGTTTCCACAAACGGTTTGTAACTTGATCTTGGTCTGAGAAATGCGTGAAAGCCTAGAGGTGTATTAAATGAAGATGAATCTCATTACATTGTACAACTGTCTGGAACCTTCCAATCAAAATAGAAGAATAATTGGTGGTTAGCTATCATCATTTTATATGTAACAGATGTAACAATAAGATAATGGAAGTTGTAAGTGTATACAACACATTTTCTCTCTCTTCTCTTTAATAGTAGTTTACTTGGTATCAACGCTTGACGACTCACATTGATTCACCCACGCTAAGCATTGGTTCAATGAGCTAAAACCTTATTTCTTCTGGTGTTGCAACAATCTTCCAATGCAAATGAACTAAATCAATAACAGTAACAACGATATTAGACTCGACAGAACAAATTATATGTCGTATAGATTTTGATTTTTCCCATCATAAAAATAAAACATGATAAATGGTTTTATTTCTCGTGAGAGTATCTATCCAACTAAGTTTATTTATGATACAACATGAAACATGATAGAAAATACAGCTTATGAGGATTGGATCTTGAATGATCGACATATTTTAGGCTGGTTGTATACTACAATCAGCCTTGAGATTATTGCTTATGTCATGGGGGAGGAAACGTTTAAAAGTTTATAAGACTTAATCTGTAAGATCTTTGTTTCACACACTAAATGGAGAATCACCTAATATATATATATATATATATATATATATATATGAGTTTCAAAGAACAAAGAAGATCTCTACAAGTATGGATGATTACCTAGCTAAAAAAAATGTATAGTTGACAACCTTATATTGGTTGGGTGTAATGTTTATATGAATGGATTTAATGTCTCGAGTCCTTGAAGGACTAGACACATATTATACTTCTACAATATTGAGTCTAGATGACAAGGACATACTCAGTTGGGTGAACCTCTAAACATCCAGCATATCATTTAAGAGTGGGTCAGAGCATTTGTCTAACTTACAGATTGTTATAGCTAACATAAATATTACTTCATCCAATTTTAATCTACAAAAGAGTGAAAAAAACATATAACAATATCAAAAGTTATAGAAATCATAACTCCTATGATGTTAGGGTCAAGCTAGAGATTATAGAGGTAAACACGGTAACTGCCGAAATAACTATAGAGTCAAGGGTGGCTACATGTGAGGCATAAGTGGAATATTCTCTCCTAATAGACTAGCCTTCCAAATTTATGGAAAATATGGCCATGGTGCAGCTACTTGTTACTACAAGGATAATCCTACAGCTATGGTTACAATCCCAAATAAACAACACAAAATAGAGAATGAACAAGCTACCTACATAGTTACACAAGACAACAATGAAGACAACTTTTTGTATGCAGACTCATGTGTTACTCATCATGTTATAGACAATGAGTGAAATGAGTAATTTCTCATATAACTATTCTATAACTGTTGGTAATGGACATAAAGGTATCATTAAAAATGTTGATGGTGATTCATATTTTACCACACCTATCTAGTTCGTCTGCTATAAACATGATTCTCGATTTTGCTGGCATATGGTACTTGATCACATGTTAAATATTAGGATATTTAAACCTTTTGAAGCAACATATGTTGCGACCAAACATTATTTATTGCCATCTTTGAATTATGCAATGGTGTGTTCTCTCTCTTTTTGATCATTGCCTCCATTAATGGCTACGATTTGGATTTTTTTAAAATAAGATATTCAACATATGTTTACTAACTAAAATTTTATTCTCTTGGTCTTATTTAAAATTTAAAATTTTGTTATTTTTTGTGTGTAATTAAAGCATCAAATTTATAAAAATGTTTGTACATATGACTGGGGTATACTATGGAAGAAATACCATAATTTTAAGAAATAAAATCATACTAATAAAATTTATACGAAGGTTGCAACTGGAATCATGAAACGAGGACCATGATATAAAAAAAATTAAAGAACAAACCTTGAGGTGCACCCGGGAAAAATAACAATAAATGAAAGAATATCGAAAAATATCAGAGATATAAAGAAAACACTAAACTAAATGACAATTGGGACTTCTACCAAATAAGAGGAATATATGATCTAACAGCTTTACAAGGGCGGGGGCAAGCCAAAGAGGAGAGTAATGAATCCTACAAGAATGAGAGCCTACACAAGTAAAATCATAAACACGCCCAAAATCAGGAAAGGGGCTTGCAACCAAAACACCTTGAATGAGAAACTAGACAATACGATTACATCAACAAGACCATCTTGGATCCAAGAAATCTAAACCTAAGGTTTGAAAGCACATTATATAACACTCTTGAGGCGAGAATGGTAAGAGAACAAAAAATTATGGAATTCATCTCATGTTAGACGTGATAAATGACCAAACCAAAGCAGACATGCCAAATATTACGGTTAATGAAGGGAGGCTAATTCAAAGCCGACATATACTTGGAAGGCCCTCATCACAGAAGCAGAGCCTAAACTTGGAGCTGGAAATAGCCCAGATATCTTGAGTATAAGTACATTCATATAAAATATGGTTGATAGTTTCATTATATGAATTGCACAACACACAATTAAGAGGGAATTATATACCCCAACTAATGATTTTATCCCAGGTAGATAACTTATCCAGGATGGTAGCCAAATGATAGTGGAATGGTGGAGGATATTATATTTATGTCATATCAACCCTCACTCACCTAATGTTGGGGTTAGGGATACGAATTGTATTGTAAGTGTCTTTAATTATGAATTTAACGTTCCCAATCTTGGTAGATAGATAATGCACATTAAAATAGTTGATTCTAAGATATATATATATATATATATATATATAGATGGTTGATCTTGTAGAAGTTATGATAATTTCTTGTGCTGGTTGACCTTAAATGCGTCAACCAGTTCCAGTTTCCATCCCGTATGATATTAGAAATCTTGAGATTGCTCAACAGTCGAGAATCTCGAGTAATACTATGCATATAGTGTATGACCAACGAAGTTGAGAATAACTAAGCGTCAAACCAGAAGGATGTATTCTCCATGTTACAAATTGTAACCCTGTACAATTCACTTGCGAGGGGCCTAATTTTTTTTCCTCCAACTCCATTAGGGAGAAAGGTCAATCTTTAAAGATCATAACTGAGAGTAAATCTAATCACACTAGATAAAGTTGTTGTTTTTACTAACAATAGACCATAGATGTTTGAAGATGGCCACCTGATTCCAGGTTTTTAGGTCTAGAATTCTATGCCCGCCCTCAAACAAGGACAATATCACAGTAGACCATTCCACTTTCGCACTCGTGACTTTTATTTTATGGCCAGATCAAAGGAAACGACGGAGAGACTATGAGAGTTATTAAAAACTCTAGAGGGGATAGTGAAGATTGAAGACCAATAAAGCAGAGGTTAAAAATATTTAGCTTATGACACTTCTAGTGGAAATTGAAGTTCGAATTATTACTTTTCTCTTTGAGAATGTTTTAGAGGACTTGCATAAACATGGCGTATAAGAAAAATGATAAGAGACACTTTGTTTTAAACCTTTTTTTACCATTGAAAAAACTATTATAGTCACCAATTATATTAACAATATAAGAGAGGGTGACAATATATTAAATTATCCACATGATTATCTTTTCAGGGAAATTCATGTCCACTAAGGTGTCGAGGATAATGAGTTTTTACATGTTTTCAAAATATTTCATCGTGTCGAATTTAAGAGGTATTGTTGGGCCCTTATATTTATTTTGATAACCCCTTAGGAGCTCTTAAGAGATGATGATGTTATATTATGGCCAACCATGAAAGCCGATTGAAATTTGCCAATCAGATTAGCGAAAGAGTCTTTGATCATGTTGGCATGATCTTGAAAATTATCTTGTAAACTACATTACAGCAAGCAATTAGCTTAAAGTCTTTGGTGAGAGAGAGAGACAATCCTTCTTACATATTAATGATATGGTGGTGGAATTTCACAAAGGCTCAAGACGACCAGTACTAAAGAATTTTAAGATCCTACCATAAATATATTTGCCAATAGTGTTCTAGAAGTGCAAACTCGTGCTGAAGCCATCGGGCCCAATGAGTTATCGTTTTTTTTTACGTAAAATATTCCATGTTTGTTTTAGCTCAAAACTTAAAATTTATCATATTTTTCTAACCTAATATCTTTCATATTTTTATTATGTAAAATCTTTAAAACAATTCTATTTTCTTTACCTAAATGTATCATATTTGTCTTACTTAAAATCGTGTCTTGTTTTCCTAATCAAAATCTACATACTTGTCTTACTTAAAATATTAAAATTTATCGTGTTTGCATTACCTTAGATCTGTCATATTTTCCTTATCTAAAATCCTAAAATATGTCATGTTTGTCTTACCTAAAGTATACATGTTTGTCTTATCTATAATCTTAAAAAAATTATATTTATCTCACCTAATATTTGTCATGTTTGTATTACCTAAAACTCTAAAATTTGTCTTGTTTGTCTTATTAAAATCTATAATATTTGTCTTACCTAAAATTTCTATTATTTATCATACGAACTTATCAAAGTACTTTACCAGAACTTGGTAGAGTATTAAAAAATCATGATCAATGTTTCATTACAATAGGAATATAAAATGTGTCTTCTAACTTTAGCTTGTGACATAAAAGCCCTTGATGATCTAACACTAATAATTTTTAAATAGTAAAAAAAAATCAAGAGAACACATCGACCCATGCGAGCTATTGTATGGTTGATCAACAACATCTCAAGATTATACTCTTACCTCTCAATCTACCAAAAAATGATGTTAAAAACCCATTTTTCTTAATCTAAGAACTAGTCGGGAAACAAAAAAATTAATTTTGTCGATTATCCCCTACAAATAATAATTTTACTACTTGTTTAAATATTTTAGATGACCTTTGATAAATAATAAATAATGACTAATAAGGTGATCAATTTTAGATGCATAAAAATGACTAATAAGGTGTTTTTGAAAAGATAATCCAAAAGACCTTATTATGTAAATAATGACTAATACTTTTGGATTATTCTTTCAAAAACACCTTATTAGTCATTATTTATATAATAGATCATCTTATTAGTAAAAATTGTTTGGTAAAGTATAAAAACAAGTATACAACCAAAGAAATATAGAAAAGTTGTAGATCAATTTTCGATGCATAAGTCCCTGATACTTTTTAAAACTTAAAAAAAATCAATTTTATTATTTGTATTAATATTTGGTGAGGTAAAATGTATTTAGGTGTTATTTGGTGAATGGTTGATATTTATAGGGTAATTAAGTCACCATAAAAGGTTTTTTTATGGTTTACCTAGACTTGGAAGGTGTCCTCTAGAACTTACACCGTGGTGCAAACGGCTAAAGTTAGTTAGAGAACCTGGTTGTCAGAAAGAAAATAAAGAATTAGTTACGAAATGAGAAATTTTAGATTTGAATTACAAAGAGTGAGAAATGTAAATAGGTAGAATAATAGCTAAAGAATCAAGTGATTTACGAGATAAAAAATCTTTATATATTTATAGGCATATATTTGGGCAACAAGAGAACATTATTGCTAAGGAATTATATCGATCGGTCCAACACAAATTGAAATAGAAGTCGGTTCGATAGGAAGCCTTTGAAAACGCAGTGCACCCAGGTAAATAAGAAAGGAGATGAATACGGAGGTTAAACCGTATCTGGAAACAACGATTAGTGGATATTGGTACTGTCACTGCACAGCAAGCAAAGGATTGGGGATTCAGTGGTGTAATGTAAGTGATTTATTGGATGAGAATATCCATATATTTATTGGCATATATTTAGGCCAACAATTTTTTTTTGCTTTTGGCTTAAGTCATTTGGTGTTACATCATAAAATTTGCGACCGTGCAAACCTAAGTTACAACCCAAAGCTCTAAGTTACAACTGATACATTAAGAAACATATTATTCCTTAGCCTTACAAGCCTAAGATTCAGCCTAAATTTTTAAGTTACAAGTGATACATTAAGAATCCTTTTCAGCCTATAAAATTTGACTCATTTATCAGTATCTCCTTTAGTCCCTGCGAGAGAATAAAGGGAGGACTAGAATTTTGAAGTGTTTTTCTTGGGCCGAGGCTTCTATTATCTTTATTTTTTATGATTTTTCTAAAGTTAAAGGTTCTTACCCTAGTGATGGTCTGTTGGGCCGAACTACTGAGCCAATTATGGTTAGACTCATAAGATTCATGAGGTTTCTTGTGCTTATATTTTCCTCATTACAAACCTTTCATAGAGCCAAACCACTTTGCAGGATAAAAAAAATTATTTTAGTGAAGGAAAAATAGTATGATTATAAGTAATTTTTTACTTAATAGTAGTTGGTTATCTCGTAGACATTGACTTTATTCAGTTTAACAAATGATGTGAGAGATTTATTTTGAAAAATCTGCTATGGCTTGTTTGTGGATGTATAAGAGTAGCCCATTCTAGTACTTCTTAAATATGAAGGAAAGACTAGTAATCTTACTCGACTTGTTGTTTAGGTAATCCTAGACTTTATGTTTTGGCATGCCCAAAACTTTCTTTTATGCATAAATATTACATGTTGAGATATTCTTTTGAACATTCTGCATAGCCAAAACTTTTGGTTTTTTGTTACGGTAATATTCAATTTTTTCTAAACTTTGAAAGAGTTGGTTGCATTCTTTTTTGGACAATGAAAAGTCACCTTACACATGTCACAAGCGTGTAATGGCACTGGTGGTTTTCCAAGCGTTTTGTCTTTTGAACTCTTTTCATCTCGAGGTTTGAACTTTGAACCACTCCTGATCATGGCCCTTTGTTTGAGAAAACAATCTAAAATGTTTATTTTAAAATTCAAGGGTTATTATTTACTAACATTCTCTTAACTATTATTCTCTTTCATTTTATATTCTTTTGTATTTTTTTTTAATAATATCTTTATGTTTTATAGCTTTTATTCTTAATTTCTTCTCATCTTATACTTAAACTTTCACTTTAAGCGCACCTTTTACTCTTACTTTATAAAGAATATTTATTTTTACCTTTTTTATTATAAAAATAACTAGAATAAGAAATTTGAAAGCTCATCTTAATGAACATGTAGAGCAATATCATAGTCAATATCGAAGTAATAAAACTTAATCTGTGAATGTTTTTTCAAGCAATTTAATTAGAGATGATGATTCTTATAAGGAATTTATAAGGTGTCGTGATCCTCTTAGAAATCTCTCTGCTTCTTCTGTTCATGGTGTTGTTCTTGGGATTTGTTTTACGACTCATGCATTTGATGTTGTTATTATGCATGTAATATGAATGTTTCCCTCAGGTGATCTTATTCTTTCTGCATTTGGGACCGTTGGTTTTGATGTTTTCGTTGTGTATTTTGCCAGCTCTCATACTACACCTGAAATTAGGTCTTCCTCTGCTCCAATTTCTGTAAATCTCGATTGAACTTCTAATATTACATAAGAGAAGTTAAGAGCTTGACTGAACATAAAGACGTTTACATCAAAGATAATGATTATATGATAAAGACAGAAATATGAAGAATTATTTTCAATTTTCATATTCGTTTCCAAAAACTATGGGAGACTTCTTTAGATACGTTTATTGATGAATTATAGATTTTTACTTTTATTTTTTATTTTTATTGGGTTTCAGTTCTCACTCGACAAGATTTTTTTAATGTTTTTCCAAAAACTAGCATATATCGCAACTAACTTGTGCTTAACGTTTGGAGAATGTTGATGAGCACCATTAATCTTTATCGAAGTGTGTACATGAGGTTTAAAAATTGATATTTTTTTCCTTTAGCCAAAAGAATGACTATAAAATATACTATTTTATTTTATATTACCATGGCAAAAGTAGTAAACTATTATTTAAAAAAATTTGAACTTCGAGAAAAAGTTGAAGAAACAAATTATCAAAGTCGCGGACGATTGTGAAACTAGATAAAAAGATGAATAACATATTTGTTCTCATATCTGGATGCCTGAATGCAAGAATTTTCTCTTCTGTATTTATTTTTTCTATATTTTCTTCTTTATTTATAATGCTTATCATTATTTAGTTTTTTTGTCCATTTTATACCTAAATTTGTTTACTCCCTTTGAAAGTCGAATCTCTCATGCTAAGAAGAAGTATACCAGACTTGTCAAATATGCTGAAATATGGATGCATGATTACAGGGCCATCCTCATGCCTTAAAATTTTATGGCTAGTGGATTGTAACCTAACTCTGCCAGTACTACTGCAACTTTAGTCTCGAGTGTACCAGTCGGGACTAGAACTAATGAAAGATGTCTCCCCTTGTAGATTCTTTAAATGTTGATGTGTCTTCCAAATACTCTAAGACTGATGACTTCCCTTGTTGAATGCATTTCACCTTTCCTGATAGAAGATCAGACGATAATGTCCAAAACTAGTATTGTGTTTGTCCTAAAGGCCAAGTTAATAATGATTCTTCAGCCAAAGTTGCTGAGACTTTGGGTAATGAGACTGAGATTCCTGAGAATTTGGTTGTTGATCTATTTTTTAACATCTGTTCTTTCTAATTCCATAACAACAAACTCTCCTTCACTTGCATTATCTTTAGTTTAAACTCTTACTAGTATCCATGTTGCTTATCTTTTAGTCCAAAATACCTTGTTATTGTTGTCAAATATTTTATTCCCAAATATATTATTTTCATATATAGTCTTTGTGAATGATGCTTTAATTTTGCTCAAAACCATGATTTTTTAACAAATGAAGATGTTGTTATGATTTAGTGTAGTTTTGAGACTGTCAAATAATATCATGTTTGTGTTGGGAAGGGAAAAAAGAAAGATAACCTGATAAAGAAGTAATATAAATAGTTGAGATAAGATTTGTAGTTTATTTCAATGAATATTCTATCATTGAACTTATATTCATTGTGGTATTATGCTCTTCGTGATAAAATGCCATCAAAAGTTGATTGGATAGGCTATTCATATAAAAGTATGCCGTTTCACTAGTTGAGAAGAGCGGATTTCCAGTTGTTGATCTTTTTCTTGAAGTTGAGAATCAAATAGTTAAATGCGCCTCTACTTCGGGTACTTCTATTGAGAATTTGAATTTCTCTTTTGTTAATTGATATAGAGCCAACTAATCTTTTTTAAGCTTAAATTACTATTGTGTCTTTCTATGAGCAACTGAAGTTGTTGCTCCATTTGTATATTTTGAATTTGTTGCTTATGGTGAATATTATGAAGTTTATGCTTCATTTGAGCAACCTGTTCTTCATATATAATTTCAAATTTCTTGTTTTTATAATGTATTTGATATTGGTTTATTTATTTGAACCAAAATATCTGGCGACTGCGGCATTCTGAAGTAACTTGTACATTTCTTCTCTTGTATTGGCTTGAGAATACTCTAAGTAGAAATATTTTTTCTTTATGGCTTGTGTTTTTTTTATTTTTCTAAATTTTCTTATATTAAGGATATATTTTTATTTTATCCCCTATAAATATTGTGTATGTACTTAATGTTTAGAATTGTAGTATATTAAGAATATATTTGAGTAAATACACAATATATTATTTAATTTTTGGAAGAAATCGTGATTTTTTAAACTCTATTGTTCCAAACACAATGATCAACTCTAAAGGCACATACTTTTAGGAAGGAACTCATGGACTTATTTTTTAGATTATATCTTGAATTATCCAAAATAAATTGAAGAGTTCGTGGTTTCCTGACGTGTTTAGGATTACTTTTGTAATCATCACACACTTAACTTTGTGTTATTTGATGGAAGGGTACTTGGACTCCATACAATGTTGAGTATTACTTTTGGAATCATTATAAACTTGACTTTTTGTTTATTTTAGAGGCTATGTGAGTCCATAAAGGATTAAGGATTACTTTTTAAAATCATCAAAAATATATTATACTGTTTAATAGATGAAAAAAATTCTTAGAATCTTAAGGACTAATTCTGAAAGAAGCTCATACTTATAATTTTTTGTTTTATAGATGGATAGACTTCTTAAAGTGTTATGGATTTCTTTTGGAATCAATCCCAACTTGGCTTTGTTTTTCTTAAGAGAATCAAAAGTTTTCTTGAGTTTTGTGATGATAAATAATCTGAGACTTTGTATAAAAATAGGAAAACAATGTCAGATAACTTCGTAAAACCTTATCGTGTCACCGAGGCAGGAAAAAGTACACCCCAAAATGAGAGTTTAATAAAAGATTAGTCTTATGTTGAGTTCTAAAGCTTCATAAGATCTATATACCATGGGTTCCGAAGTTGATTTCCTTCCTCATATAATAATATGTATGTTCCCAGCTTAACCTTTGATTCTGTTGTATATGACTCATCCCATTTTGGGTCTAGTTCACTTTTACCTTTTGTAAGAAAAAATACTATCCTACTGACCCTGTCTCCCTTCTCGAAGCTTTTTAAGAAAACTTTTGAATTATATATACAGAGATTTTCTTGATTTTATCTTCAAGCGAAATTCCTTAGTACATTTTTGTAATGCTTTGATCTTAATTGAGTTTTTACTCTATTTTATTCAGTATCAAGTTCTATGCTCTTTGATTCGAAGTTTACTTATTCCTTAATTTTATATCACTCATTCCATGAATTTTTTGATACCATCTATTATTTTTATGTTGGTGACTTTCACTTGGTCATTTGCATGTGAATGTAAATGAGCACAAAAGGTTTATTTTACTTATACCTATTGTTGTACAGAGTTAGTCTTTCATTTTGGAATTGAGTTTCAATATATTTTTTAATAACCTTTGGTATCCCATATATGAAAAATAGAATTTGATAGTAAGAAATTAATGACCTTATTTGATGTGATTTTTATAATTTATTGTGTACTTACCTACTTGGATAAGTAATTTACAACTATAAACAAAATTTTCTTCCCCGTAAAGCTCTTGGAAAGGGCCCTACAAGTTAAGACCTCGTATGTTAAAAAATAGCCTATGATATGGTTTATGGTAAGGAGGTCGAGATTTGCATCGAATTGGAGAATAGCTGGAAGATGTCACGGTGTCTTACAAATTCATTTGCATATTTCATTATTGTAGGCTAATAGTACCTTTGAGAAATAATATTTTGTATGATTCCTTGTAGCCAAGACGTGAACTTTCTACTTTATTATAGAGCTTGTATACTTATAAAATTTACTTTATTAGGGTCGATACATGTAATTAAAGGTTTAGCAAGTCATTACTTGTACAATATATCAACTATTCACACATATCTTGTCGATTTTATTTTTTTTGCTCTTAGACCCAGCATTTCCTTTAGAAGATATTGAGTTCTTATTTTCTCTGGTGGACCTTCTTAAGGGTACTATTACTTTCGTTTGCACTTTCTGGACATGTAGAGTTTGACCTTCTTGAACAACTTTATTTTTGTTTCATATATGGAAGACACACATCATCTTGAGTATTTTTACGTTCTAACGTCGATGAAACCAAATCATCTTATACATGAGTATATTTATTAGAAACTTCATAAATCTCTATAGATTCTTCTTCAAATAAACATTTATCCCTAAACCCATCTTTTCCCTAACACAACATCCTAAAAATCTTTATGTTCATATCTCATATATTTGTTTTTAGAAATGATCATAAAACTTTAAACTCTATGAATTTTGTGAATATTCGATGAAATAAAAACTAACTGTTTTAAAGTCTAATTTATTTCTTTAACATATAAGTCTTCGTGTCAGATGGACATCCCCAAACATGTAGATGCTTTTGAACTAGGCTTGCATCAAACTCAAAGTTTTTGTGGGGTCCATATTGTTGATTTTGTAAGAACTTTATTTTAAATGCATGCTGTACATATATTTATAACACCTTATAGTGATAATGGTATAGTTGAATGACTAATCATACTTCTCAACATATCCTTAAACAAATAGTTTCATCTCGGAGATATTTCATTCATGCTGTCTGACGCACTTAATGTTTTTACAAGTTGTTTTTCAGATTTTGTTTTAAAATCAACGAACTTCTATATATATTCTGATTTCTTATAAATAAGATATAAATACAAATAACGAGATAATTTATTTATAAATAATATAAATACAAATTTATGTTTGAAGAAGCCTTCGAGAACGATCCACATATTTTTGCTAGTATAAACTCCAAGACTTGTTCCACTTTGTATGCACCTAACCTTTCCATTTTGGTATGTTTTCTCTTGATATATTCGATGCAAACATCATAGTATGATTAACTAAAGGATCCTAATAAACCTCCAGCAACAAATTTATGTATTATTTCCTTAGGGATATGGCGTAAGCGTTTGTATAAAAGGTTTCCCTAATTTTTAAGTATGGAACTTTAGTTTATTAGGTACTTTTATGTTCATTTCTTATTTGAGATTCTCAATAGAATTTAATAAATACGATTTATTATTCGTTGTTAAATATCAAGTATCTACTATATTATCGTGTAAAAAATAGTCAATTTATTATTCTCCAAAAGATATAATTAGCATGTAAGTAAATATTATTATGACTAGTAAGATACAATGTTTAAAGAGATAATAGAATTACATAACAATGGTACTTAAAAGATGGTTAATTTGCCTGCAAGGAAAATCTATTGGTTATGAACAAGTGTGAAATATCAAAGTGAATCTCGGTGAGATGGTAGATCATCTGAGATAAAGAATTATAGAAAAATGATATGTTCAAACTTATGATTTATTACTCTAAGGTTTTCTTTTGAATAGCCAAGTTTACATCTATTTGTTTATTTATTTCCTCAACAATTTCAAATGATTGGTCACTCTATCAAGTTGAAACAAAACGTTAAAAGCAAACCATGTAGTGCACTGGTGGTTTCTTATTACCTATTTCTAATAAATGATAAAGAATTATTTGATGATCCAAAGAAATATTATAGATTACGATGATTAAACCAGACATTCCATATTCAGTGTGCATTATGAGCAAGTTTATGATTTCTCGTGTGGTTAATAATTGGATAACTTTAAAACAAAATTGTGTTATTTCAAATGAGCTCTTGAATTTAGGTTGTGTGTTGACGAGACTGACCATACTAATATAAACTAGTTTACGAACGTAAATTGGGTTGATTCTAAGGTGGAGAGAAGATCAACCACTAGTTATTGTGGTTTTATATAAGGTAATTTCATATATTAGAGTAACATGTAAAATATTTGTTTTTATTAAGATCAATAACTAAAGTTGAATATAGAGTCACGACTCACTTGGCTTGTGAGATTATTTATAATTTTAATTGATATTGGCATGAAACCTAACATACCAACCAACTAATGGTATGGAATAATTATATTGCACGACATATTACATCACATCTTATATTTCATATAATAGAAAAGGTTGATAAATTGATTGTTATCTGTAAAATTATGAATAAAATACACATTATATCTTTAAATTTCAACACATAAGACCGTTAAATAATTAGAATAAATATGTTCTAAATTTATACAAACAATAAAGTAGATATGTAACAAAATATAATAACGTATTATGGGAAAAATCTCCAATTACAAAGGTAACCATATTGTATTCATTTTTCCAATTCCGAGAAATGTTGTATTCATTTTTCCAATTCGGAGAAATGTCATTTTAAGTGATATATGTGTGGTACACTTTTCTGGTCCGAGAATATAAAATATGTATTTGAGTATTATTATAATAAATAAGGTAAAAAGTGGCAAACTAATCAAATAATCTTTAGTTATATTAATATGTCATAA
This sequence comes from Limnanthes douglasii subsp. nivea, assembly GCA_036936605.1. Classification (NCBI taxonomy): domain Eukaryota; kingdom Viridiplantae; phylum Streptophyta; class Magnoliopsida; order Brassicales; family Limnanthaceae; genus Limnanthes; species Limnanthes douglasii. The sequence continues at coordinate 173,486,605 of JAUPFV010000005.1, forward strand.
TTTTTTTATTTATATGTAAATTTTATTTTTGTTATCATATATTTTTATATAGAACTATCTATTATTTTAAAGTTTGTCTTCCACTGTTTTTATATGCACAGCCTCATCAATTTATCTAAGTAAGTCATGTAATCAAATTATTCATTATCTTAACCATCTTTCACATTCTCATCAAATTTTTTCTAATATACATTACATTATAATTCAATTAAGAATAAACTTGATCTTGATAACATTATGTTGAATCACTTAGTTTTGTCTAGCAGTCTTAAATAAACAATCTGAAAAAACACCAACAATCAAATAAAAAATTAATGAAAAGTATCGTAATTGGTTAGATCATTTAAAGATCCGGATGAAATAAATTTAAATGTGTAAAACATTTACTGGTTATTCGAACCACTATGATTATGATTTTCATCAGAAGTACATAAATTACGTTACAATCTTTAAATATTTACTAGTTATTCCATATAATTTTCACATTTTGATAAAAAAGCATGGATAATATTTCTAGTAGTTCATGAGAAAATATTGAAGAGTAAACTTCATCCCACACTTAATCTAGAGTCCCAAATTTTTTAGATTGAAAATAATATAGTGTATGTAAGTGTGAACCCACCTCAACTAGCAAAAGGCCGTTTGGGAGTGTACCAAAGACAAATCCGTGAGGGCCTTCGTGCCTAAAACGGACAATATTTTGCTAGTCTCTGAGGTCTGTTTCACACTTACACATTTATTCTAACATAAACATTGTATTTTTTTCTTGGATAAATAGGTTATAAAGAAACTTATTAAAATTATTGTCACAGTTTATAATTTAAATTATAAATTTTAATTTTATATCTTCATTTTGAAAAAATTTAATAAAACAATTGTATTTATGTTTAGAAAATAATATATAAATATTGAGTTATATAAAAAAGTATGATCTTTAAAGGTGATAAATTTATGAATATTGATAAAAGAATATATGTACTAGCAAAGTATAACACTAAATACAAAGTAAAATGGTGATCAGGAAAATAATGTTTTTTTCATTAAATTGGATTCTATTTTAATATATAAATATTTATCTTTTATAATCAATTGTGATCATAACATATATATACCTTATAAGGATTTGTTGAAGCGTCGTCCTTTATAGTCGAATGCACATTCCTAAAGTAGTTCAAATTGCATATGAGTCTTTTTCGATTGGAGTCCTGAGAGTTTTGTAATACAATATTATTACATGTTAATGGGTTCATATTCCTCAATCAGAATAAAACTCATATATCTTTCATGATTAGCTTGTGTTTACTTTGTTCCAGCCTTATTAAAAACATATTTGCCGATCGAAACCTTCTTTGAGGAAAAAACCACTATTTTAGAGAAGAAAAATAATACAATTAACAAGTAGCGGGCTGCTAGAGTTATTGAGACTTTTCTTTGTTTTGAAAAGACTTTAAATTTGTGTTTTCATGATGCTCATATTTTCAAATTCTTACATTTATGATGCTTCAAATTTCTCCTATGTAGGATATCAATCCCTTTATTTATTTCAATAGACAAATGAAGAACTATTTAAATTAAAAAAGTACTTATCGTAACTATTTTAAACGATGTATGAAGTACTACTGAAACTCGAAAAATAACCCATCTAGTTCTCTTAAATGATGAATGAGGAATTATGTAGATCTCAGAAGCAACCCATCAGTTATGTTAAAGAAAAAATGGTTAACTACTTAAATCCAAAGAGTAGCCCCCTAGTTCTTTTAAAATATGAAAGAAGAACTACTGAATATCGTAGAGTAGTCTTGCTAATCCCTTCTATAATTTATGATACATAGTTAACATTTGGTTATATCCACCACTAAAAGCTTTATTTCTTCAAAATTAAAACTATATTTGTAAAAATTAAAATGAGGTCCTCACAATCTTATTTAATGGTTATTTATTCTTTTGAAAATATTGAAAGAAATGAAATATTGAATTGTATAGAATATTTTGTTGTTAAAAACATGCATAAAATCAAAGAAATGGTTTAAGAAAAATTCTAAAAAAATATGCTCTCTAATTGACATGTGATCAATACTATCTTTATCTCACACTTTTTGATACAGAGTAAACGCAGAGAAGCCAATATAGGGAATACCTAATTTTCCCCCAAGGGGGTAGCCGAGTTGGTTGAGTATGACATTCTTATGACCAAAAGGTCATGAGTTCGAGTCCCTCTACATACGCTTTCTCGGCTGAGCCTGTCACCTTGTGTGGTTTACCTTCTGGCGTTGGTTTGCAGGCTATCACGTCAGATTGAGGGTTTACCCTGTGCGCACTCATTGCACTCTGAGTAGCAGCTGCGGGTTCCCTCCGGAAAAAAGGGAATACCTAATTTTCTTTATCAAAATTCTACCCCCTTACAACATAAACAAAGTCTGTTTAAATAATGGTTTGAATGAAAACCATAATACGAAAATACCAAAAATGCCCAAAATTAATAAAAATTCGAAATAAAATAGTAAACGACTCTGAATGCCCAAAAAACGCCATATATCACGAGCATAGCTGGTGACTTCAACTCGCGGCGTTGTTCCCTTCGAAATAAGGTCCTGTGGGTCAAAATCGGACACCGGGAGCTCCAAAACTGTCAATTCGCTGCATTCTTCGGGTGATCGCATGTTTTCATAAATTCTAACGTTAATCTGTCTGCATCACTTGTTGTCGTTAATGATTCATCCATCTTGACTGTTTATATTCTTTTAATCTCTTTTGTTGGTTGAGTTTATAATTTTGGACATTGTGATTGATTTTAACTAAAGATTGAGATGAAGTGTTTTTTTTATAAATATTTCCCTTTATATTTTTATTTTTTACGAAGGGGCCATTTAGTTATTTATTCAAGATTTTATACTTATTCTTTTATTTCACCAAACTTTCCAAAAAACATTATTCTTCATGTCTTAGTCAGCTACTTATCTTTTTAAATGTTATCCTTATTTAATATTTATTTCACCACATAATGGTCAAGCAAAGATAAAAAAAAACTTATTATTCAATATTATTACGGATAAGACGATTCAAGTTCGAAAGAAATTTTCGTTCCTCTTGTTCGTCATCGTAAACCGGTTATTTGGGTATCATCTGCTTGTTGAACTTGTCTAATCCTTTGGCCACATTGATTCTTACGATGACTCTTTACTGTTAGTTGTTTCTTCTGATGTTTCTAAGGCATCAAATGTAACCGACTTTAATTGTTTATTAGAAGAAACTGAGATGTCATATATCGTTTATTTTTGTTATGAATATTTTCACCTTATGATTATAAAAAACCGAACAACCTAGGAAATTCCACAAAATGTTAAAATTTGATTTCCATAACATAGTGAAGATTCTCTAGACACCGAGGATCTTGAAGTAGACTTATTTACATGCATTGTTGATAAATGTGTTAGATTTTCAATCTGGAAATAAATGCATAATCTATTTAAAAGAACTAATATGTATCCAATTCAGTTAGTGCCAAATCCTTGGAGTTTGTTGATTTCTAATATTATTCATGCCTGAAAAAGTATACGACCAATTCAAACTGAGTAATTTCCTTGCTTTGCATAATATTAAGGGTGAAAAGGTAACCTTTTTTAGTACTTTTTCGCACATGAATTTTTGAAGATGTTAGATGATCTTACCAATTTTAAGAACGACTTAAAGATTAATTTTTTCTATATATCAGGCTTCTCGAAGACATAGACTGAACTAGATACTTCTATTTGCTCTCGTATCTGGAATCCAAAAGGTAATCCTTTAATTTTGTTGCTCTTATGGCTTGTTATTATCCTATCTTTATTGTTATATATGTATCAATCTGATAGTAACAAAAATACTTGAAATTCAGAGTAGATCATACAAAAAAAAACAATACATGAGGATTGTTGAAATAACATCTCACTTTCAGTATTGTTACAAGTCTTTGTTTGTTCCTAAGAAATTTATCAAAATAGGTGTTTGGAAAAGTATTTCTTGTGCTCGATGGTGCTCTATTTGTAAGCAGAACATTGAGAAAAGTCATGCTATGAGAAAGTTAAAAGAATAAATGCTCTTAAATATCTAAAAATAAAAAGTTGTCATGGGAAACGATTGTTTCTAGGCATTCTCTTGCCATAAGAGCTAAGTATTTTGTTTTTGAAAATAATATGATCGAATGTTCTAAGTGGGAAAAAGTGTTACTCCTCATGCCGTGATCATAAGTTACAATGATGTATCATAATGATATCATATTTTTCAGGATAAATTTGATGTTTTTGGTGACAAATATTATATCGCTAAGGATAATATTATTGATGATTTAAAGAATATGACTACCAAAAGGGAGATGTGAAAAATCATGCTTCAAAAGTCTAGAGATATGATCTGAATCTTTGTCACGATTATGAAACTAAAAATAAACATGTGCGGCTTGCTTAGGTAATTTTATTGTCTCCTCATATTCTAAAAAATTAATATTCTGTTTCTATAGAGTATAAGAATACAATGATAACAAAAGAGGTTAAGTTTACCGCTATTAGAGAATGTTTTTAAAAAAAGTACCCCAACGAATGGTTATTGCAGCCCATTTTCTACTACTAAATAAGTAGTTATCATTATAGATAATGATCGACTTGTATAGAAAGCTCATTCATCATTTGGAAAAGAAAAGACTCTTTTAGCACCTCGTCCGCCTAGAACTGACTTATTTGAAAAGAAAATCATCACTAATCATATTTTAAGTGCCAAATTAGAGAGTTATAGACAACTTTTAAAGAAAATAAAAATTCTAGGTTGAATCACTTCCCCGGAATCCAATAGATTAATGATCAAAAGTAATGTGCTAATTTGTGTTGGTAATATACATTTTCCTTTTAAGTTTTGAATGCTACTTTCGTAGACGTTAATCCAATTGATAAATAAATAGTAATTATAGAGCCACCAATGTCAACTGGAGTACATGTGGACGATGATAGTTTTAGAGTGGTCATGTCGAAGAGGAAGTGTTATCGAAAACTTGTGATTAATAATGGATGGATTATCCCTTCAAACTGAAATAAGAATTAGATTTATGGTCAGCTATGCAGATTAATCACTATAAAGTGATAATTAAAAAAAACATTTGAGCGAGATATCTTGCGGAAAGATTTAAAAACCTCTTTGTAAGTAAATATAAATTTTCAGGTAACAATATAGAGCGAAAGACCCATCTAAAATAAAATTATGGCAAAGTTTCAAGCAAGATTGTTTCAAATGTTATGATATCGTATGCAAGGTCGAGTCCACTTTAGTGTTTAAATATCTTGAAATGCCTCAAGATGATTTTGGATGAGATATGAAATTATGTTTATAAGCAAGATATGCCTCCAACCTATTTACTGACATATTCTCACGAGACTCTTTTTATGAGATAGAAAAAATAAATTATATCGTTGCTGATGTTTTGAAAGAACAAAAAGAGAAAAAATCAAACCATGATGATTATTCTTCTGATGAAGATAATGCTACTTTTAAATGTTTAATGAGGGCACATCTTCGAGAATCAAACATAACTCTTCCTTCTATTGTTACTCATGTTTCCTCTCATTCTTCAACTGAAAATATGGTTACGAAAATATTTCTCCAATTGCTTGGCATGGCTATTCTTTTATGTTGGCCAAATTCGTGCTTCAATATATGATATTAAATGACATTTTTATGATTTTTTAATAAATTTAAACCCTTTAGTATGGTTGTGTTATGAACTAAGTCCAATTTATAGGTACATTTTGTAAGGTTTTAACTTTTGCAGTTGAATATATTAACTTATGGATAGTGTTACATTTTGTTATATCTTAACTTATAGTTAATGATTTGCACTTTTTTCTCGATACTTTATTTTTTCCATTATGAGTGATCAGTTCCATATGCATATGAATTCCAAAAAAAATGTTAGCTTCTTATTTGTATTATATCTTTTATTTTGAATTTTATAGGGCCTCATTACTTCTCTTAAGATTTCCATTAAGAATAATACTTCAATTATTGAAGAATTTATTCATTCCTTTAAGTATCAAATACTTCATCTTTATCTTACATTTGTTTATAGAAATGTCATACCTCATAAAGTGCTAGTTTTACCTTCTTTTTAGCTCATAGTTGTATTCAGATATTTATATACTCTTCTTTTGGCGTAACCAAATATTTAAATTGACTCATTTTGTTTTAGTATGATCCTTAGATTCACTCATTGATTTAACATAATCCATAGATTCATTTGTTGATATAATTTATCCGATTTTTTGTAAATTCACTTCTTAATATATTTTAGCAGAATCAATAAATTCACTTATTGATATGTTTTAAAGAATCCATAGATTCACTCATTGATAAGATGGGATAATTTAATTTGTAAAAGCACTTTATTAATTATAAGATGTCTCAGATATAAGTAAACATTTAGTATAAGAAAAATGATTTACAATATACAATGAATAGACCGTAGCCTATGGGGGGAAATATAAAACTTTATGTGTGGTTTCCTCTAAGTGTATTCTTTTAAAATTTTATTTGGTCTTTGTTTCCAATAGATGATATAGTCACCATATTCTCTCATTAATTTGGTTGTTATAACGTGATTTCAGAATATTAACTGTAAGGTTCTTAAATCTTGTAACACAACTTGTTGGGAGACTGTTGAACCATGTTAAGGAATTTTGTTTTAGCATGAACATAAACACTCTGTATTTTATACTGCCATCATCTCATTTTTAAACTACTCAACATGATGATCCAGATCCCATTTTCCATTAAAATTATGCATCTTGTGATTATTGAAATTTGGCGGTAAACTTTTGTACAAGATATTTAATGAAAAAAAAAGATTCATCATGTAAGTCATCATCATTAATTTTAATAAAATTATTTGGTTTACAAACATGTCTCAAATATGGATATTCACTCGATTGATTGGCCGAAGGCCTGATATTGTTTTGAAAATGAGGTGGAAATCCATTTGAGTAATGTCTCGGGGTTGCCATAGCATAATAAAGGTTCAACTACATATATGAACTCTATAGGTTTTGTTGTCCCATAATGCTGGAAGCGACATACAAGTGGGCAAGTGATACTGTCGCGTTTTAGTACTACATTTCAGGAGCTTTATATTATTGATGATTTAGATGAATCCCTGCCCGAGCCTTTATAGATTAAAAAATTGGTGGAATTCTTGATTGGGTCATTAGGGATTGTTACGGATTAGGCAATGCTCATTATTGAGTTGTAGAAAATTCCTGCTAATTTTATATTCTTTACGACGATGAAGAAATTTGCTAAATTTTATTTGTTTGGGAAGCATCGACTGTCAGAGTTGTTCTTTTTTATGATCAATTTTCTCGGTTAATCGATATTTCTTTTGGTTCCTTCATTTCCACCTATTGTCTACATCTTTTGACGTAAAATTCTTGTTTATTTTGTTTTAATTATCACAGTGACAATGAGTGGTCCCATTTATATTGGAATATCTTTGATCATAATGATTATTAGTAGTGTTTGTTTGGTTTGCATCGGTTGGTGATATTAGTGAGATGATATTTTAATATAGATTCGTTCTCCTCTCCATCTTCTTCACAACATCATCCTCGGAGAGTCCATTTTTTTATTTTACCTTTGATTAAGGAGTGATGTCCCTTATTTCTTGCAACATCCCAACTTATTCCTCTCTCAGATATTGTGTTAAATGCTAAAGTGAACCACCTGAATGGTCATATCATATACAAATAGAATTATCCCTTCCATATTATTTCCAACACCATACATATTAACAGATGAAACGTTTTCTTGCTCAGAGTTCGTCATGATGCTTATTGTTTTTATTGATTCTTTTTTTGGTTTTTGAGTGAGAAAATCCTGTGTACCAGTCTTTCCTACAGATGGTGCCACTTTGGTGAGTATACTTTAGCTTAGATGGATTCAGATAGTATCTCAAATCCAAAGTTACTAGAAAAGTATAACACCCAATAGAAAGCTTAATCACAATGAGGAAAATAATGTTTTAATTCATTAATTAAACTCTATTTATATAGGTATAAAATATATCTTGTATAATCAAGGAAAATTGTAGCGTGTATATGACAAATAAAATTATATTATTATATTTTAAAGATCTAACAACTTATAAATATCATTGGTATGTTCTTCAATTATTCATTTGCACTGATGAATAATATTTAGCCAGTCAAATAAGAATTGACCTTTTTTATGCCTAGTTGAACGAGCCAAAATTTTATAATGGTTTGGCTAAACGAATTTCAATCTTTTGATAGACCGGATATAAGGGACCACACAATGTATTACCCATAAATATAAGTAAAACTATACATGATATTTGTTTATAAATATATAAGTGAAGTACCAACAACTACCCAAAAGCAAACATATTTTCTACTTACTATCCTAGTTATCATTTACTTCTACATAAGATCCAATCAACTTTGTTAATTACTACATATTATCCAACTTTTTTCAGTACTCCGAATAATCTTACTAACTATATAAAGTAAATGTGTTTTTGTAAATTAAGTATTTTCATTAAACGCATGTATGTCTTTTTTCTTTCTTTTCTTTTCGCGACTCTCTCTCTCTCTCTATCTAAATCCGTAAAATCGATTAGTATTTATAATGAAAATGAAGTTAAAATCAAGAATTGAATTAAAATCAACATTAAACGTTATTTCTTTAAAATCTAGAATTGGAAGTTTCCGAAGAGTAATAAGAATTGAAATGGCCATTTTCATTAAAATGTATATATGAGTTATAATTAGAAATGGATTGTATTTTTAGGTTTATGATTAAGAATTGTTTGAAAAAAGAAAAATATTTTATATTTTTAGTAAGTTTATTGTGTTTTCATTGAGGAAGATGAAGTCTATGTCTCGTTTCCTGTATCTCACATCTACCACTTTGCTAGACGAGAGACCATGATAAAATAAAAATATTATATGCAAGGTCAATGTAAAATAGAAATGGTAGATGCAAGGCCTATATGATAGATCTTAGATGTGAGCTAATGTAAAATAGAAATGGTAGATGCGAGACCTGGATGCTATATTATTCATACGAGATCCAGATTTTAGATGCTAGTTACGAGACAAGTATAAATGAAAATAGTGGATGCGAGACCTAGATGCTAGATGATGAATGCGCGATCTAGATTTTAGATGCTAAATGCGAGACCAATGTAAAATGGTAATGCTAGATAGAAGATAGATGTTTGGACCGTGAATTAGATGCAAAGACGTCTGTTGGAACCTAAAAGCTAAGACAATGTGATAAGACTGGTGACTATTGAGTCGAATGAGATATAGGTTGATCTGACGCAAGCTGGTCCGAAGCGAGATAATCTCAAGTATTTTGGTCCAAAGAGAGCTGGACATAAGCATGTTGAAATAAAGCATGGTGTTGGACCAAAGTAGATTATTTTACTTATTAGGATTCCTAGTTAATTGGGTATTCTGTTTTGGTCTTCCTATATTAAATAGTTTTCATAATTAAATAGTTTTCATATTAATTCACATTTCATATTTATGAGGTTTATTATTTTAAAAGACTGTGATCTTATTACAACCTTTGATTAATGGGTTTTAATCTGGAATGTATGTTGAAGAATTAGAGTTTCCCTTAAACCTACAAACAAAAGAATATTTGTTATGCAAGGGTATGATAAGACAGTTTCATGAGCTTCATATTTTCTAAGTGAAAGAAATAGCTCTACGTATTTTAAGAGAGAAGTGAGGTAAGAGATAAACAATGAATAAATAGTTTTGTAATATATGAAATCTTTGTAACAAAGAGTGATAAACCTCTTTGTGTTTAGGAGTCTTTCTGTAGCATACTTGTTTAATAAAATAATGTTCGTTTCCGTTAGATATAGGATTATATCCACAATACCAAATACGTCAAATCTGCTTTGTGTGTTTGGTTTTATTCTACGATTTATTTTATTTGTTGTTAATCTTGAACATGGTAAAATTTTCATCTGAAAATGATCGATAATCGCACCTCAGTTCTTGCCTCAGACGAATGGAGATTTTGGTCACAAAAATGCTAGATTCGAGACATAAATGCTAGATGATGAATGCGAGATCTAGATTTTAGATGCTAAATGCGAGACCAATGTAAAATGGTAATGCTAGATAGAAGATAGATGTTTGGACCGTGACTTAGATGTAAAGACGTCTGTTGGAACCTAAAAGATAAGACAATGTGATAAGACTGGTGACTATTGAGTCGAATGAGATATAGGTTGATCTGACGCAAGCTGGTCCGAAGCAAGATGATCTCAAGTATTTTGGTCCAAAGAGAGCTGGACATAAGCATGTTGAAATAAAGCATGGTGTTGGACCGAAGTAGATTATTTTACTTATTAGGATTCCTAGTTAATTGGGTATTCTGTTTTGGTCTTCCTATATTAAATAGTTTTCATAATTAAATATTTTTCATATTAATTCACATTTCATATTTATGAGGTTTATTATTTTAAAAGACTGTGATCTTATTACAACCTTTGATTAATGGGTTTTAATCTGGAATGGATGTTGAAGAACTAGAGCTTCCCTTAAACCTACAAACGAAAGAATATTTGTTATGCAAGGGTATGATAAGACAATTTCATGAGCTTCATATTTTCTAAGTGAAAGAAATAGCTCTACGTATTTTAAGAGAGAAGTGAGGTAAGAGATAAACAATGAATAAAGAGTTTTGTAATATATGTCATCTTTGTAACAAAGAGTAATAAACCTCTTTGTGTTTAGGAGTCTTTCTGTAACATACTTGTTTAATAAAATAATGTTCGTTTCCGTTAGATGTAGGATTATATCCACAATACCAAATACTTCAAATCTGTCTTGTGTGTTTGGTTTTATTCTACGATTTATTTTATTTGTTGTTAATCTTGAACATGGTAAATTTTTCATCTGAAAAGGATCGATATCGCACCTTAGTTCTTGCCTCAGACGAATGGAGATTTTGGTTACAAAAATGCTAGATTCGAGACATAAATGCTAGATGATACATGTGAGATCAAGGTCAATTGGGCTCATTAATTTTTTTATTTAAAAAAATATCTTTACGAATCTAGTTTTTTTCATCTTAACAAAAACGATGATACTTTCAGATTTTGTTTCCAAGTTACGATTTCAATATATATAATTCTAAAAATTACTACAAAACAAAAAAAAATGTACATGTGGTTAATGATTTTGTATATGGAGGTTTTTTGGTCAAAAATATGGTCCATGTAGCTACTATTACTTGTATTGTTTTGGTAATATGCCGTACTTGAATTCTTAAATGAGCCTTAGATGATAATTGTCCCTAAATATATATTCTGATTTTTTTTTTATGTGGCTAGATCTCGTCATGTTTTTGTCGGCACACCTTTTTGTTTTCTCTTATTAAAAGTTAAAAAACTAAAACTACCTTCAACTAACCTAGATAATGAAATGTGTGCCACTCAGCCAAAGCTTAAAACCTGAAACCTCTCAAATTTATAAACTTCAACTATAGATGGATAACAAGGATATTAGTTGTGACATGTCAGTTTCTTATATGAAATTAAAGAAACTACAATTAAGGTAACATTATAAGCTTTGTAACTTGAAATGTTTAGTCGAGTGATTTCTTTGACGAACATGCAATATATCGCACTCATCGTGCGATTTCATATAGGTTTAGTTGCACCTAGTCTATGATTTTGTGTAGATCTAGTTTCATATAGTGTGCAATTATTTTTTATTGTCCCCCAATGGGCACGATAGAAGGTTATATTTTCAAAACTTGGTGAAAAATATGTGTTATTATATATACATATGTATGACTATGTGTATGATTATATGTTCTAAGAACATAGGCAACCATAATTTATGATGGCCGATAACACACGCATTTTTACCACACACATATAATACTAAACACGATTTGGATGCTTGGGTTAAATCTGAAGGAACAAATATAGGATGAATAAGCATTATTATATTTTACGACTTTAGTAAATAAAGGTATAATATATAAAAATCAAAAGCTAAACCGTAAACTATAAGGAAAAGAAAGCGTGAACAAAAATATTTATTGCTTCATGTCCTAATGAAATGTATATTGGTCTGAAGATGCATAACCCAAAATATATTTAGAACATGTGCATGATGTAAACTTTCTTCAAAACCATCATTTTGTTAAAAATATGGTCAAACCCAAACGCAATACTTGTTGATGAAATTTTAAAAACACAATTACCACGTGTGGCGACGGACAGTTGATGCAATGAATGTGATCATCATTTTTTTGCATCCTACAAGTGATAAGGATATAGAATGTCGAGGGCTTAAATTGTAATGAATTAAAGTCTTGTGTGATCAATTGTAAAGATGTAAGATAGATTTTAGACTGTTTGTACAGATTGAGGGCTAAAGTGTAATTTACCCATTTGTCTAACTAATTCTGTTATACTAAGTCTGAACGCCTATAAATAAAGGTTGAGGCTGTTGATACAAGGGACGATACTTTCTTTGGTTGAGACTACTTTTTAATTTTACTCTCTTTCCACAAAATCATTCTCTATTTTACTTTAAAGAACTAGATACTCAACAAATTAGCGACCACAGTATAGATACAGTCGAGCAATATCTTGATTTCATAATAAAAAAACAGAGATAATTAAATTCTTGATCTGTTATTGTTGTTCTTGATCGATAATAGAACCAGGAGAAAATGATCATTTGGTTCGAAAGGCAATCCAGACGCTAAGATCTGATTTGCGGAGAGGAGAAAGTAAGGAAGATAATCAAATTCCAATTTAGCAGACTCATTTAGACACTGAAGCTTGAATGAATCACTTGTTGAGTAAAATCACAATTCTAAATGATAAATATGTTCAAAGAGAGCAAAATATTCAATCAAGTAGGTTGAAATCTGAAGTGCAACAAGTGGAAGAGAAGTACGATCTAGACATTCAATCTGATCTTGTACAGCTCGCCAGATTCAAAGTGAGCAAAGGAAAGCATATTTTGAATACGATAAAGAGCATCGTACTTCACGAAAAGATAAAAAATACAAGCATAGGTATGTTGCATCCAGTGATGATGAGTTTGACAGTTTGGCATCTGAAAAAAATAAATATCGGGGATCTTCGAAAGAGAAAAAAGGACGGCTTCAAAAATCGCATAAATAATATAGATAAAAAAGAGACAATATGCCTCGTTGTTTGAGGGAAACAAAATGGTGTGAATGAAATATATTAAATAAATACACCGGTTCAGATGATCGGTTCTATACGTCGTCATGGGAACAATAGGAGATAACCAATACGTGCAAGGAGTTGACTGGAGAAATTATCCTTTAACAACTGAGATAAGGTCTATTACTCTTCCGAAGTGGTTTAATATTTCTAAGGTCGAGAAATTTGATGGGATGCAAGAACTTGATGATGGCATCAAACAATTCAAGAACTATATGATGAACTTCGAAGATGATGATATGTTGGTATGCAGAGCCTTTTCTCAGAAATTTAAGGACACAACTTTGAAATGACACAATAGGATTCCGAGGGGTTCTATTTCCAATTTTAGATATTTCCAGATAGTTTTTCAACTATAATTTGTGGAAAGTAAAGAAATAAGAGAAAATGGTAACACTATCATACAATGTAAGCAGACTGTCAGAGAGAAGTTGAAGGATTATACAAAAATGTTACGTGTTAACAAAAGCATGATTAGATAATTGTGAAGAATCGGTAGCTATGGTAACATTACGACAAGGTTTATTACCATGTGATTTAGAAACTTTAACAACAAAGAGGAGAGCTTTGACTTTTGAAGCACTGATGGCTCAAGTCGATTATCAAATTAAAGTGGAGGAATCAACTAAAGTTCGAGAAATGGTTGGACCTAGTCAAAATTATTCAGGGCATGTGTCAAATAATCAAGAACACTCTTCGAATTTGACCCAACCATCTCGTCCAAGGAATAACAATAGTTCCCCTCCTCGATCTGGAGGGTACCCAACTCAAGATACAAGATATTAATATCGAAGACCGAGGCCAAATCAATGGATAAGGCCAGAATATTATGATGATTTAACTGAGAATGTTACGGTGATTTATGAAAAGGCTAAAGGATATGTGAGCTTTAAAAAATCAGCTCTGATAAATAGACCAAGAGAAATGCACAAAGATAGGTTCTGTAAGTATCATAATGACATAGGACATGATACTGCATATTGTATAGCTTTGAAAAAAGAAGTGCATTTTTTAATAGAAAATGGCAAATTAGTTGCTTTTTCTAAAGGGCAGAGCAGTGGGTCAAAAGCTCTAAGTTCATCAACTTCGCAAGTAGCAAATTCAAATTCAAAGGAAGAAAATCTGATGATTCTAGATTTTAAGATCGATTAATTTTAATAGCTGTGGATGAACCAGTTGAGCAAGGACGAGTTCGAAGCTTATGTGAATATTTTGAGTCCTTGGCAATTTTTGGGGGAGATTCTATGACTGGTAACACTAATAGCTCCAGGAAAAGGCATGTAATAGTTTAGTTACTCAAGTAGAAGGATGGATGTCTACTTATTTGTATGGTAAGAAAGATGTTCCTTTTATTATTTTCGATGAAGATGATTTGAGAGGCACTACAGGTCCTCATGAAGATGTATTGGAGTAGAAATAACTGAGATTGAAATCCAACATCTTTTAATATATACAGGAAGCTCCGTGAATGTTCTGTTCAATTCAACATACGATAGGATGCGTAATCCACCTTAAATTTGTCGGTCAGACCATACTATAATTGGATTTACAGGTGTGACGGCTAGGTGATTGGAGAATTCGAGGGTGAAGTGTGTTTGGGAAAAGGCCTTTTAAAACGAAGGTTTAAGTTTTATTCATCGTGGTTGATTGTCCGACATGCTATAATGTTATTTTGGGGTATCTTGTCTTTCAAGGATGTATGCAGTTGTATCGACTATGCATTAGTGTTTGAGGTGGTCTGAAGGAATGAAAAGCTAGCCAAAGAATGTTATGCGACAACTCTTCGTATTCGAGGTCCTAAGATTGTAGATCGAATGGTTGAATAGAAATCAAAAGAATTAATGATCAGAGAGAAACCTCGGTTTCTCTAGTTGTAAGTAAAGGCATAGAAGAATATTATTTTCCCAATGGAAAAATTCTTCAAATAGGGACGTTATTATCACAAACTTTGAGTTAACAATTGTTAAAAAAATTGTTTGCTACTTTCGATGTTTTCGCTTGGAAGACTGAGAATGTGGTGGGGTTCCATCTGATATGATATGTCATAGCTTGGCTATAAATCCGAAGATCAAGCCAGTTATTCAAAAAAGACGTGCTTTTTCTGTTGAAAATTCAGAGGTTATTTTTGTGGAAGTGGATGGTTTGTCTAAGGTCGGACATATTAGGGAAACATAATATCATTTATGGACAACAAACCCGGTGTTGGTTAAAAATAAGAATGGGATTTGGAGAATGTGTGTAGAAATCATAGATTTGAATCGAGTATGCCCTAAAGATCTATTTCATGTTCGTCGAATAGATCAACTAGTTTATTCTACTTCAGGAAATAAGATTTTGTATTGTATGGATGCTTTTGCATAGTATAATCAGATTTAGATGGATCCAAAATACCAAGAAATCACTACATTTATTATTGATCGAGGCTTACATTGTTATAGGGTTATGCATTTTGGGTTAAAAAATATTGGAGCAACATATCAAAGGTTAGTGACTAAACCTTTTGCTTCTCAGATTGAGAGAAATATTGAGGTATATATTGATAATATGTTGGTTAAAAGTCCAGCTGATGATAGGCACTTGGAGGATTTAGAGGAAATGTTTTTAAATCTAAGGGCTTTTCGATTAAAGCTAAATCCTGAGAAATTCACTTTTGGAGTTCGATCAGTGAAATTCTTGGGATATATTAGTAAAAAAGGGATAGAGGTTGATCCAGAACAGTTGAATTCTTGGAAATTCCAAGTGTTACGAAGGCCAAAAGAGTTTGAACAGACGTCGGATTATGAAGTAGCATTTTCAAGGATTAAGGAACTTTTGTTGTCACCAGAGATATTGTCCAAGCCTCGAGCTTCAGAGTAGTTTTTCTTATACATAAAGTTTCTAACTTTGTTGTAAGTGTTATTTTAATAAGTTAATATAAGGGAATTTCGAAGCTAGTTTAATATGTTAGTAAAATTTCGTTGGCATCAGAGAAACGATATTTGAGACTTGAAAAATTGGATCTAGCTTTAGTGATATTGCTAGAAAAATGCACCCTTATTTTCAAGCTCATACTATTGTGGTTCGAACTTCTTTTCCACCAAAGAATGTGTTACAACACACAAATATTATGGAATGATGACCAAGTGGTCAGTAAAGTTGGGAGATTTTGATATCACTTTTTCTTCTCAAATGGTCATTAAGGCTCAAGATTTAGCTAATTTTCTTGTTGAATTTAATTCAACCCGGTCCGATGAGGAGACAGATAAAGAGACCTTGCCAGAAACTTCGGTATGGATAGTTCGAACAGATAGTGGCTCTACTATATTGGGGTGCAGTGCATGAGTGCAATTGGTTGCTCTTTCTGGGGAGGCAATGTACCAAGCTATTAAATTTAGTTTTCACACATCGAATAATGAGGCTACGTATGAAGTTGCGTTTCCTGGTTTTAGAATTGCTAATATCTTCCCCAGTAGTTGTAGCTCCATCTTCCTCTATAGTTATTGTTGTTAGATCTGCCCCTATAGTATCTGATTTGTCTTCTATAATAGGCTTCATTTCTCTTAGAATTTTGAGTATTAGTTGAGTGTTACTTGTCAGTTTTGTTGTTGTTCTTAGTAGAGACTATGTTTTTCATTTCATATTTAGACATATTTTTTAATTTAATTTTGACTCTCCATTTCGCATTTAGGTAAAAGAAAATCAAATTTAATTCGGGTTTATCATGATTTCACAGTTTGCACTTCAACGGAAAAAAAAATCAAATTCAAGCGTTCGTTTCGCACTGAGTCAATTTTTTTTAAATTTAACCATAGTTTTGCATTAGCAATTAGACTAAAATAATAATTCAAATTTAATACGATTTTCACATTTTACACCACAATTTCAAATTTATACTTTTCTTTTTAAAAATTTAACAAATATTTCGCATTTCATTTTACCATGATTTTACATTTCAAATTTTCATTTAACCTGGTTCCGCATTTCTCCCTTAGCCTTTGTTTTTCAAATTTGACAATATTTTCGCATTTTATTTTATTATGGTTTGATATTTTGCATTCTATCAAATAATATGAGTATATATGAATAATAGATTAATACAACAACTAGATGATATTTATGACTCCATAAAATATTTGAAGGGCAAGTAGGTCTTGATTATTTCGGGGGTCACACAATAGTTTAGATATAGAAGACAGAAATCCTAGAGAGAAGCTACCAAAACTAGTAATTGATGAGTCCGGATTCTGTCACCACCCTTTATGAGAACCAGACAGGGTTAATTCGGACAACATCCACTTAACCGGACAGGGGCAGTTCGGACAACTTTCATGTACGGAACTATCCGAACAGAATTAAAGTATTTAAAACCTAATCACTTTATGACTAAGCTGACTACTTGCTTACTTAAAGCTAATGGGTCTTTAAATTCGACCTGAATCCATTAAACACAACCCGAAAGCCCATATGGCCCAAAGATAAGGGTATAAATACCCAACCACATACATTAAAATGAGGGTAATGAAAATTAAATACAACCAGGTAGCTCAATTCTCCCTCTACATTCTATCCAAATATTAAATACCCTCAAAATTCCACAAAACTCTAGACAAAATTACCCTCAAACGAAAATAAACCACATCAAATTGGCGACCACAGTGGGAGAACGACAGTGCGTGAATCTAGCATTCAAAACCATCAGAAAAAACCAGTTCGAATGAATCCGGATGTGCCGGAAGTACCACCATCTTTGCTCGAAGTGGTTGGAGAAAATGATGAATACACCATCGAGGAGCGCGATAGATTAAAAGTTGAAATAGAAGCTCTAAGGGCTGAGAGGGCGAAGATGGGCATAAAAGAGAAATCAAAGGCTTCGGTTGCTCACCATACTGACAACCCTAGAGAGCATGAGCCTTCGAAGACCCATGTGAGTACGAAGAAGACTCATGCTAGCTCCAAAAAGTCTCATCGGTCCAAACCGGTGGATAGCTCTGATTCAGACTCAGAACCTTCTAGTAGATCATCGGGCGAAGATGGAGTTAAGGAATCATTGTCATCCAGCAGTGATGAGGGCCGATCTAAAAAGAAACAAAAGTTGGTTAAGAAGTATTCAAGAAAAAGGGATAGACATGGAAAGTTAAAGAGGCACATAGGCAAAGGATTGTCTCATAGCCGGAGACACATAGACCGGATGCTGGTGGATCCTTTTGTCTTCCATGATGAACCAAGTATCTTTGCAACTCCTAATGAGGATACCGTCTTCAGTCGTGGCCGGAATTGGAGACAATCTTCATTGTCCTCCAAGATCCTGTCCGGGAACCTTCCTAAGAGGTTTGATAGTACAAAAATGGAAAAATACGATGGCAGTAAAGACCCGGACAACCACTTGGAACAATTTAAAATTTTCATGATGAATTTTGATGATGACGACAAGCTGCTTTGTAGGGCATTATCCCAGTCCTTTACGGGGAGTGCCCTGAAGTGGTATAACAGCCTACCGCAGGGGTGCATCCGAAATTTTGAAACCTTTTGGGTGGCCTTCCGGAGGCATTTTGTTAGAAGTAAGGAGGTGAAGGGAATTGGAGACACAATCATCCATTGTGCCCAAGAACCGAACGAATCTCTAAAAGAATACATAAGTCTCTTTGTAAATACCAAAAATGGGTTGGCTGATTGCTTTGAACAGGTAGCAATAGCTTCTCTGAGGCAAGGTTTAAACCTTGGAAATTTGGTTGATTCAGTGACCAGAAAAAAAAGGCCATGACATGGGGAGGTCTACTAAATCAAGTTGGAAAGCAAATTAATGTGGATGAAACAAAGAAAACTAGGGTACACAGGTAGGTGAGGTCTGCTCCGGCTGCACCAAACCCAAACCACTATTAGTCCGGGAACAAGACAAGAGAGGCCAGGCAGGGTCATAACAGAGCCAAAGCTCAGTCTCAGCCAGCTGCGCCTGCCTAGAGTCAACAATCTAGAAATAAACGAGGGCCTTGGGTTCAACCGGAGTGGTTTGCTGAGCTAAAAGAAAACGTAGCCACGATTTATGACAAAACAAAAGAAGAAGTACACTATAGAAGGCCGACTGCATTACAATCTCCTAGGGAGAGCCGTAACAATTCTTTCTGTCAGTATCATAATGATACTGGCCATACCACCGAGGATTGTATTGCTTTAAAGCAAGAAGTCCAGAATTTAATTGAAAGAGGAAAGTTGGGAGCATATGTTAAAAGAAGAGGAGGAAATAGGCCGGATAGAGCTCATCGGCCTGGTCCAAATAATGCATGCACATCAGCTCCGGAGGGAGCCATGGTGATAGTTGAGAGATTTGATATAGAGTCAGAGTACTTGGACCCTGATCTGACCCGGAATAGAGTGGGAGTTATCGCAGAAAATTGAAAATCGGTGTCCGGACTTATCAACTTTTTTGAGTCACTCACAATTTTTGGAGGAGACACCATGATAGCACTTACTGCTTCTTCAAGAAAGAGGCATGTTCATACCTTAGCTACCCAATTGGAGGGAGGCATGACTTCCTATCAGTCATAAATTCCATTTCCCTTTATTGTTTTCGATGAGGATGACTTGAGGGATATAGCTGGTCCTCATGAAGATGTTGTTGTCATAGGAGCATCCATTGGGGGCAATGACATAAGACGAATTTTGGTGGACACTGGGAGTTCAGCCAATATCCTCTTTTTAACTTCCTACAAAAAGATGAAGAATCCAGCAGTAATTCAACGATCGAACAGGTCAATTGTGGGTTATACTGGAAGCTCAGCAGATGTGATCGGGGAGTTCGAGGAGGAAGTCTTGTTGGGCAAGGGCCCTTTTAATAAAATGGTTAGAATACTATTTATCGTAATGGATTGTCCCACTTGTTATAATGCTATTCTGGGGAGGTCTTGGCTCTCTAGGATGCATGCAGTGGCTTCAACAGTCCACCAATGTTTGAAATATGATGTGCAATGGCAAGTGGGAGTTGTTCGGAGCAGCCAAAAGATAGCCAGAGAGTGTTATGAAACAGCACTAGCCCCCCGGACGTTGGGGGCAGTTCGGATTAATGAAGGATAGCAGTTTGAGGGGCTTTCTGGGGGTGAAGGTGAAATTGATGACCCCAGAGAGACCCCTGGAGTTTTAATACCAATTGAAGAAGTTGAAACACATTCTTTGGAGGAGGGAAAAAATGTTAAGATAGGGTCCAAAATGACATCGAAATTAAAGGATGAAATGTTGAAGTTCTTAAAAGACCATCAGCATGTGTTTTCGCTTGGTGCAATGCTGATGTTACCGGGGTACCAGCAGATATTATATCACACCAATTATCCATCTGAAGAGACATAGCACCTGTGGTACAAAAGAGAAGAGCTTTTTCTAAGGAAAAGGCTGATGTCATAGTTCAAGAAGTCGACAGACTTACTAACATGGGGCACATAAAGGAGTCTCAGTATCTTTTATGGGCGGCCAATCCGGTATTGGTGAAAAAGAAGAATGGCAAGTGGCGTATGTGTATCGATTTTACAGATCTCAACAGAGCTTGCCCAAAGGATATGTACCTAGTTCCCCGGATTGATCAGTTGGTGGATTCCACATCTGGGAAGAAGCTGTTGTCTTTCATGGATGCCCTCTCCGGATACAATCAGATTCAAGTAGATCCGAAGGATCAGGAGCATAGTACGTTTGTTACTGATAGGGGCCTTCATTGTTACAAAGTGATGCCATTTGGGTTAAAAAATGTTGGGGCTACTTATCAGAGGTTGGTAAACAAAGCTTTTGCTGATCAAATTGGAAGAAACATGGAATTATACATCGATGACATGATGGTAAAAAGTGTGGACGAAGAGCTACACTTGGCAGATCTCCAAGAAACTTTTGCTAACTTAGTAAAAGTGAATTTGAAACTAAACCCTGAAAAGTGCGTGTTTGGAGTGCAGTCCGGAAAATTCCTGGGTTATGTAATAAGTGAACAAGGGATACAACCTGATCCGGACCAGTTTAATGTTTATTCCAAATGGAGCCTCCTCAAAATATTAAAGAAGTACAACGGTTGATTGGGAGGTTGGCTGCGTTAAATCGATTCATTTCAAGGTCTTCGGACAGGTGTGCCCCGTTTTTTCAAACTTTAAAGGGTGTAAAGGGATTTGACTGGTCTCCACAATGTGATGAGGCCTTTAATGAAATAAAAAAAACATTCGGTCCTCCCCCAAGACTTTATTTAAACCTGTTGACGGAGAGACATTTTATATATACTTGGCAGTTTCTAGTTGTGCCATAAGTGTCGTATTGGTGAGGGAGGTAGATAGTTATCCCCGTCTAGTGTATTACATCAGCAAGAGCCTGATAGATGCAGAAAAACGCTATCTGAAGCTTGAAAAATTAGCGTTAGCCTTGGTAATTGTTGCAAGGAAGATGAGGCCTTATTTCCAGGCTCATCCCATTATTGTCCGGACGTCTTTTCCCTTAAAAACGTTCTTTAAAAGGAAGACGTTTCAAGTAGAATGACTAAGTGGTCAGTGGAACTAGGACATTTCGATTTTGATTTTTCCCCTCAGACAGCAATCAAAGCTCAAGCTGTGGCTGATTTCATAGTTGAATTCCATTCAGATAGGGATACAGAGCAAAGAACTGATATGAAAGATAAAAAAGTCTGGGTCGTCCGGACTGATGGTGGATCAAGTACTATGGGATGTGGTACAGGGGTATGCTTGACCTCTCCGTATGGTGACAAAATGTACCAAGCTATATGTTTTGCTTTTAGGGCTTTTAATAATGAGTCCGAATATGAAGCTGCTATAGCTGGTTTAAAGTTAGCTCTTATTTGTGGAGCCAAAAGGGTCAAGTTGATGAGTGATTCTCAGCTTCTTATCCATAATGCGCAAGGTCAATCCGAATCCAAAAAGGAGCAGCTGGTAAAATACTTACTTTTTCTTAAAGATGTGGCACTTAAGTTCAAGAACATCGTTTATGAGCACATACCCCGAACAGAAAATGTGCTGGCAGACTCCTTGGAAACCATAGCCTATACTGAGTCCTACACTTGGATTCATGTGCTGGAGTGCCCATCTATTCAATTCAGTATGGGTAAGGAGGAAAACTTCGATATACAGATAAAACAACCTCAAGATTGGAGGTTTCCTCTCCTTCAATATCTCTCAGATGGCATCTTGCCTCCGGATAAATCTATAGCAAGAAAAGTAAAGTACAAGGCTCGTGGTTTTATCATCTTAAGAGATGTTCTTTATAAGAAGTCTTACAGTAAACCCCTCTTACGATGTTTGGGGGTCGACGAATCTCAAATAGTGCTCTCTGAATTACATGATGGTGAGGGATCAGCTCACTGTGGATTCAGGGCTCCAACGAGAAGAGTTTTGTTAGCTGGGTATTATTGGCCCTCTATAATGCAAGATGCTAAGGAGTTGGTGAGAAAGTGTGACCCATGCCAGAGATATAGTAACGAAATTCATATTCCAACTATCCCTTTAGAGTCAATTTCTGAGCCCATACCGTTTGCCCGATGGGGGTTGGATTTGGTAGGACCTCTACCCATGGCGTCCGGAGGGCGCAGGACTATAATTGTTGCTATTGATTACTTTTCAAAGTGGATCGAAGCCGCTCCATTGGCAGGTACAACATTGAAAGCTGTTATAAAGTTCATTAACAACAGATAATGGGCCACAATTCGACAACAAGGATGTGGAGAGTTTTTGTACCTCTAGAGGTATACAAAATTGCTTCTCTTCTCCTTTCCATCCACAATAAAATGGTCAGGTTGAGGTGGCTAACAGAACTATACTGTCCGGTTTGAAGAAGAATTTAGAAGGGGCTACTGGAAAATGGCCTAGCTACTTGCAAGAGGTTTTGTGGGCTTACCGGACCACTTCCGGAGCTGCAACACAAGAGTCTCCCTTTGCCTTAGTATATGGGATGGATGTCATAGCTCCCATAGAAGCTACTCTCCCTTCCTTTCGAGTGCATAATTTTTCTGAACACACTAATGAAGTGGCAATTAGAGCCCAACTTGACTTAATAGATGAAAAAAGAGTTAAGGCTCACCTTAGAGTTGCGCACTATCAAGGTTTGATGAGAAGCAGGTTCGCTTCTAGAGTTAAGAGGATGGATTTCAAACCGGGGAGCAAGGTGTTGAGAAAATTCTTCCTACATACTAAATAAAAGCAGTTCCGTAAGTTGGCTCTAACTTGGGAAGGACCATATGTGGTCATTGAAAAGCTTAAGCCTGGGACTTACCGGCTCCAAGACAAAGATGGAAGGATTTTGAATCACCCTTGGAATATTGAGTACCTCCTGATGTACTTGGAGTAGAAACTATGTAAATATTTACTTGTTTAAAATTTCATGTAAATATTTGGGGGCATAGTCTTTCCTACCCTGGTGGCGCGGGAAGGTTTTAATGAGGTTTCCGGGGTTTTTTAAAAAATTCGATGCCTTCGTAAAAATTCAGAGTGTTTTTACTTAAATAGTACTTGTGAAATTATTATTTAAACATAGGCCGGATTAAATTAAAGGAGTGATGACTATTTGACCATTTGTCATCGGAGAAATGAAACACTCTCACTTTAGAATGTTTATGAAATAACTAAAGGTTGTTTAAACATTAGCCACCATAATTAAAAAACTATGAAAAAATACAAGAGATGTGCGAAACAAAGATACCCATTGAAACAACCGAAGTGCCTTGGCCATCCAAGGACTTTAAATTGTCAAAACAAAATTTATCCGGACAAGGACCAGACACAGTTAAAAAAAATTCCTTGGACATCCAAGGACTTTGGTTCAATCAAAACAAAAGTAAAAAGATAATTGATATTCTAAGACTGAGCCTTTGGAGATGGCTCAGCCTCACTAGTCTTCTTCTTCTGAAGGTCGTCATTTTCTTCATCCGGGCTCTCCCCCGTGTTCTCTTCTCCATCGCTTGAGTCGGCACTAGAGTAGTCATGCTTATCACCATCAGCCATCGTATGGAAGGGGAGGTCTTCATAATCTACAAAAATCCATAAGTCTCTCAGATTCCTCTTCGGAAATTTCTCATGAAAGAGTAAAACCATGTCCGACTTCACCTTGGCATACATTTCTTCCTGAGTGTCTATCACTTGGTTGGTATAAGCGTCAATCTTGGCTTGGATTTTTGCCTCTTGCTCCCTTAGCAGATCAGTTTTTTCTTGTGCAGCCTTGGACACCGAGTTCTCGAGCGAGATCTTGTCATTGGTCAAAGTATGAATGACCATATCCTTAGCCTTCACCTCCTCTTTCGAAGAAGAGAGATCTTTCTCCAACTCGAACCGCTTTTCCCGGAGTTCTTTGATAGTATCTTCTAAGGTAGTTACCTTTGTGGCCCAACCCTCCTGGTTCTTCTTTAACTCCTCGTTTTCCCTCTTCAAAACATCAGCATTTTGGTTGGCAATGAGGAGGTCGCCGGACAATTTCTCTTTGTCAGAATTAAAGGCAGTAATAATAGCTGACTGACCTCGCACCTATTTCTCCAAACTAAGCACTGGCTGAATATTACTCAATATAGAGTGAGTTATAACATCTCTTTCACTTGAAACAGAGAAAGACTTACCATTGAAGGTAACTATGTTCGAAGTGCTTGGAGGAAGGTAGGGCCCAGCAAAATCATCTCTGGGGAGGTTTTCAAAGTAGTCACCAAGCCCCTCAAGCCCAGTAATGTCGACACCGTCAATACTGATATCCCCTCCTCCAACCTCTTCAGTACGAAAGTCACCAGAGATCTCTTATGCTCTTGTAGGATCAATAAGGTCAACAGGAGGAAGGGGCTCCGGGGGCCGGAGAGAAATCTCATCACCCCTGGAGGTCTTTTTCTTCTTGGCCTCCCTGTCCTTGCTTTCTGCTCCCCGTTTCCTATCTCTCTTAGGAACCCTTGGAGGTTTTGGAGATCCTGCCTCTTCCTTAGTACTCTCATGCTCCACTACTTCTAGAAGAACAGCATCAATCTGTCTTGGAACTGACCCCTCTTGGTTTGTTGGAGCAATTTCCTCCGCTTTGGTCGGGTTGGCTTCAACTGCACTCTGTTTGCCCTTACCTTTCTTGCCCTTCATCTTACTTGGGGCCTTGGCTCTACCGGGCAGATATAATGCCCCGTCCGGTGCGTGTGTTCTTTTGAGGACTACTTCCGGAGGGGTGGGGTGGTAAGTTCCTCCCAGGATAAGTCCTTCCGGTCAGTGGTGTTCCAAAGGTAGGACCTTACAAGATTTCCTCCGGTAAAGGCGTTGTGGAAGCGATTCCCCCACTTTTCAGCAGTCCAAGCATTTAGCTTGGTGCAAGTAGTCTGCTCGGCCTTCAAGTAGTCATTGAAGTCTTTAGGCAGCACTGTCAAGAAACAAAGAATATTTTACCATCTCCGGGTCTAAGGGAAACCTTAGTCCCCAGTTGAAGAGCTCAGTGAAGAAAACTATTTCACTGAGCTTGCAGTCCATCGGTGTTTCAGGGTCCACTGGAATCCTTATTTTGACATTTTCCGGGATTCCCCACTTTGTTCGCATTCGACCCAGTTCGGCTGTGTGGATGAAGGCGTAGTTAATTTTTTGCAAAGCTATCAAATATTTAACACTTACCTTGTGGAAACAAGGTCCCACTTTTCCCACAAGGACCTCCGGCAAATCTGGATGTCTTAGGCATAGTTTTTCTTTGCCTTTATCCTTCTTGGCTGCAGCAACTTCACTTGTTTGCCCGGAGACTTCGGACTCAAACGGAGCCTCTTCAATAGAATTCTCCATCACTTCTTCCATTACCAGGGAGGGGTTTTTAGTTGTTTTTGGGTGAGGGAAGTTAGGGGTTGGCTCTGCATGCCTTCCAGACTGCTGGGTTTCACTAGTTTCTTGTACTCTGACCTCCGGGGCTCCGATGCAGTGGCTTCTTTTCGGAGACTTGAGCTAGATGCCTTCGGTCCGGACAACTTGTCCTCAGGAATTTTGATGGGTGCCTCTGACCCCGTATTGCTATCTTTGGCCCTTGATTTGGAAGGCGTACCTTTTAGAGTTTGCCCTTTTACCAAGCGACCTCTTCTCCGATCTACTAACTTTTCTGGAGAGGCATCAGCATCTGATCCCATGGCAATAAAATGAGAAGGCTTCTTAAAACTGGTGACTACTTACCCTGGTTCAACAGTGGGCTCTGATTCCTGAACCGACGAGCCTGAAACAATTGGTGAGAGGTTGGTTTGGAACAACCTCCTAGGTTTAACGCTTTTGGTTGACAAAGAACCCTGGTCAGGCTCTGTGCTTGGTGTTACTGGTTTGTCAACAGGGGAAACAGGAAGGCCTGCAGCAATGCGCCTTTCTCGTTCAACCTTTTGGGCCTTTTCTAACTCTGATAAATTAAGCCACCCACCTTTGATTAAAGCGTTCCTAGTTGTGAACATACACTCACACCGAAAGAAAGTGTTTGTTTTTTAGAGAAAGTTTTGAAGTTTAAACAGAGTAAGGATGAAGAGGATGATAAATCAGTAAAGAAGTGACTAATTTATAGTAAATACGCAAAAAAGATGCTTTGATACCTAGGAGAATTCGAAAGGGTTGCAATGATTAAGGAACGGCGCTGATGTAATCCTCATTAAATGAAGAGGTTACTTTTTGATGAAAGTGGGAGCGCCGTTCTAGGTTAAAAAGCGGGTAATGTGGCAAACAAAAGAGAGACACGTGTCCCACGATTTCTGGCAAAAAACCGTTTAGGTTCTGAGAACTTTTTCAGTTCGGATAAGGCTATTACAAAGTTCAAGAATCTGTCCAGATATGGCAGTGACCAGCTACAGGCTATTTTTTAGGTCTTGCCAAAGGCCTTTGAATACCACCTAAAAAGGGGGCTACTGATGAGTCCGGATCCGTCACCATCCTTTATGAGAGCCGGACAGGGTTAATTCGGACAACATCCACTTAACCGGACAAGTGCAGTTCAGACAACTTTCATGTACTGAACTATCCGAACAGAATTAAAGTATTTAAAACCTAATCACTTTGTGACTAAGCTGACTACTTGCTTGCTTAAAGCTAATGGGTTTTTAAATTCGACCGGAATCCATTAAACACAACCCGAAAGCCCATATGGCCCAAAGATAAGGGTATAAATACCCAACCACCTACATTAAAATGAGGGTAATGAAAATTAAATACAACCAAGCAGCTCAATTCTCCCTCTACATTCTATCCAAATATTAAATACCCTCAAAATTCCACAAAACTCTAGACAAAATTACCCTCAAACGAAAATAAACCACATCAGTAATAAAATAATAATTGTTCACCCTCTTCAAGAAAAAACACATCACCTTTTATAGTAATGGTGGTGGGCTTTTGGACATACACCATTAGCCCACTTTTGTCTAATACGCTCCATTAACTTACTAAGTTAAGATATATTTATATTATATTACACAAAATACGCTCAATGTCACACATATGTTGGGTTTATATTACAAAAGAAATAGTGAACCAATGTTTTACAGGTTCGATTTATGGGTTGGATAAATTCTACCATTATCAATAGCCTCTAGTCCTTGCGAAGACATATGAAGAATGACTATTTTTTATGTTGCTTCGATGTTACTTGTACCATTTCCACTTACTACAATTGGTTGTCCAGTCCAAAACGGCAAGGTCAAATAATTTTCCTTCAATTATTTTTGCTAGGGTGATTAACAGTCTTGAGAACCGTCTAATGTCACGCGTGGTATGCATGTGCACACGTGTTAGGATGAGACATGGAATGATGGTGATTTTTTTTGTTTCCACTCCCCAATGCAAGTGTCTGTTAGGATTTGGAACCCCCTTTTATAAATTCGTTGTTGTTCTCTCATTTTCTCATTTTCCACTAATTATAGAGATAAAAAGAGAGAGTATATTTACTTTGCTCTGACCACCGTAAACTCTAATTTTTTAGAGATCACTTCCGCATAAACTTCTGCTAAAAATTCTTACATTCTTGTTGCCCCGCGCGTGCCCTAGGAGTAATCTGGACTACTTGTTCGAGGTAACTTTTTATATTTCTAAACTTATCTATTTTTTTGTGTTTCGTCTTGACAACACCCTTTCGGACTGGTTGTTGATAGCTAAAAAAGTCGTTCAGAAGAGAGCCACTAGAATTGTACACGAGGGACCTAGTTTTATTATCGAGGTATTTGATTTTGTCGCATCAAGAAAAAAACAAACCCAACTGGTTAGGCTTCCTGTTTCTGTGACCCTTTCTATTTATCCTCCTTCGACAAAGATCACTTATCCTCCCAAAACTAACTTGTACCTATGAAAAAAAACATCGATCCCCGACTCATTCTAATATTTGAATCTGATACTGAAAGAAAATCTCATGTAAAAAACCCTTCGTTTCCTTTGGAGAAAAGAAAACACTCTCTCCACTACAGAACGATGGTACACTCCTGGAAGAATTGACGATTTCTAGAGAAAAGTATCATACAAGACCCAGTTAATAATCAAGATAGACCATTGGAGAAAGTTGCTGGAAATCCGATGAGATTAGTTGATGATAGTTCTCCAGACATTGAGATTATGATAGAGAGTTAAAGAAAAATAAAAACAATGCCACTGGAGACTCTAATGCCTTTGGTCACTAGATCAGTAGTCTGGGAAGGTGCTGATGACGAGGTTAAGGCTCAGAGAGAGAAGGAAAATAATAATTTAAGGTCAAAGAATAAAAACCACACCAGTTGAACTTGAACTGCCCTTAGAGGTATCTGGGGAACTTAAAAAGAACCTTCGCAACGTCACAAATCGATACATTTTAGCTCTCTATAACATCAAATATAATTACTTATCTAAAACCAAAGAGTCAAAGTTGCAAATTAGATGATAAATTCCGTAGTTTTTCCATATTCTCATGTTTAAGGTTGGAGAGACACCGTTGTCTACTAAGAGTTGTGAACTCGTGGTGTATCCGGATGTCTTGAATTATGGACTTTAGCTTCCTTTGCATCTTTTCATCATTCAGTACTTCAAACTAGTGAGCCTCTTCCCATAGTCAGTCCAGCTCGAATACATGGTTCGTTCTAATGTCATGTATCATTAGTTCGAGGCTTTCTGGTATTGAACTTCCCATGAAGCAGTTTGTGGCAATCACCTATTTTTCAAGGAACCATGTTATACCATTTTATTTCATCATCTTAGGGAACATATACAATATGGTGGATGATCTCCTCAAAGCAAAATTACTTGGAAGCAACAATTATTATTTTTGATGGGGGTTAGGAAAATTGGAAAAATAATTCAAAGAGATCAAACCCTTGCCGATTTCGGAAGAAGTAGAAGAGTAGAAGTAAGTTCGATCTATCTTCAAACTTGTCTAAAACTCCTATAATCCTTTAATTATTTTCTTATACACTCTTTTTGTGTAGTAATCTCCAAGTCCCAATAAGAGCATCTGAAATATGTTGAGAATAATTTTAGCGCGCTAAGTAAATGGCCAAAGAAAACTGGTCGAGTGGATTCCACAACTGTTTCACTCATGTGAGCTTGATCCAAAGCCACCTTTAAAGAATGAAAAAATAAATTACCCTCTCGCGAAAACATTTGATGATTCCTCTGAATCTAGAAGAGGTTATAGGCTGATTGGATGGCCCTGATGCTCATGTGTATCTTTCTAAGTGAAAAAAGAGCTTTTAGCAAAAAGGGTAGGAAATAATTTGATTGTGGTCTGCAGAAAAATAGACCAATAACGGGAAAAACAAGCTATCTTAGCTAGTTTAAATATGACGAATAAGAGAACCACTATAGTTTCCACATCGGAGGTCAATAGACAAGCGAACAGATTCTGATCTAATGGCGCTGGGAACAAAAGGCCCGTCCCCAAAGAAAATAAAATAAAACATACTTCAAATGGTAAAACATATGTCACTAGAGGCGAATGAAAAGGGATTTTGATGAGCGCGTATGCTGAAAAGAAAGTTTCTCTGGCCTGAGACCAAATTATTGAAATTATTGTGGAGACTGAACGCTTCTGTTAGGGTCAAAACTCTGAAGCTGTCGAATCAAAGCTTATCACGCTCGTTGACCATCCAGAGACTCAGTCCCCAAGAACTCTTCCACCAACTCGTACGATGGAGAATCAACAAGGGTTGGACTCTACCAACTCTGGAATTTTTCAAATTCTCAACACGGATTGCTTTGTCGTAACGCTGCAGGATCTTATCGTCCCAATTTTAAAGTTTGAGAGGATGAAAACCAAGCAAAAAATAAAATTATCTAAAGCTAAGAATTCATCTGTGTGTCTTGAGAGTACCACTTCAAGCCTAGTAGAGGATACTAAGTTTGTTTGCATAAGGTTTGGAAAGCTGCAACATAGTGCAATAGATAAAAATGCAAAATAGTTAAGAATGAAGATTGGGTACGCTCTATCGAAAAATAGTTTGTCAAATAAAACTCTGCTTTCCAAACTGATATAACTGAGCTTACGAGTGTCATGCTAAAAATAGGGTCGAGGCATAACGTGACCTTGAGAAAAAATAATATGACGATCGATATGCTATTAAGAAAATTAGAAGAGTTGAAAGAAGGCGTCTGAAATACGAAAGAAAAAAAAATGTTGCCACAGATCTGGTTGCCTTCAAAGTCTAAACTAAAAAGACAAAGTAACTGCATCTACTGTTTATGTGGCCCTAAATCAGCACGACCCAGAAGTCAGATATGCTATGATCATTGGTTTTCATAAAGCATTTTCAGAGTTGGATTTGGGCTCTTACTAGGATATGGTTCCAAAGGAGAAGCGTACCGACGATATTTCATTTGAAGATAATACAAATCCGACACACAAATCTTAATTGTTAGTTAACTATTATGAAATTATGAATATAAAAAAAATTAATTCAAACAATTTTACTATTTCTTTTACCAATTTATCTCATTCTCTTTACTTCTAGCTCTCCCAATCTTCACAATATTATATTATAATGTTACATTACGTACTCTATTAATAAATAATAATAAATATTAATTTTTCTATGTATTTTTCTACATGATTATTCATTTTCAATTTGTGTTTAAACATAGTTGTTTAATCTTTATTTACAAAATATTAATATATGTATTTATCTTTATAATAACTAAGATATTGAATATATGCGTATAATATATGATTTAGATAATTTTGTCCGGAAATGGTGATTTAATCATTTTTTTAATATTGTTGTTAACAATTTTGGAACATCAAACTTAAAGCGATAACGTTAAATATAAAATGAAAATATATTAGAAAAACATATATTATTTTTTAAAAACATAAAATAAAAAATATAAATACAAGATACGTTAAATAAAACCTAAAAAGTAAATAGTACAATAACCTAAGAACATTAAATATGAAGTGCGATAAAATAAGAACACAATACGAATAACACAATACTTTAAAAAACATTATACCCTTGTATGTCTATTTCGAGGAGCTAAACCTCCGACTGCATTTGTTCGAGTCTCTTTTCAACTAAGTCCAAGTCAATTTCGTGAAGTATATGTTGTTTAATAGAATCACTAATTG
Organism: Limnanthes douglasii subsp. nivea; assembly: GCA_036936605.1. Classification (NCBI taxonomy): domain Eukaryota; kingdom Viridiplantae; phylum Streptophyta; class Magnoliopsida; order Brassicales; family Limnanthaceae; genus Limnanthes; species Limnanthes douglasii. The sequence goes on from JAUPFV010000005.1 coordinate 173,518,361, forward strand.
CCAAACCAAATACCATATGTCTTTATTTCTTGGCATTGTGCAAAAGGTCACAAACCCAAATATCTGGATCTAATTCCAAATACTTTAAGATGATATATACGTTTAATATTAATACAGGATGCGAATAACTATCGAAAATAACATTAAACATAAACAAAACCTACAAAGCAGCAAATATAATAACTTAAGAACATCAAACAAACATAAAACAACATTCAACATGAACTACAACAACACATACAATTTTCTCATAGGTATAACGTAACATACCTTTTGTCAGGAAATCGGTTACTTTCAAATTGAACTAGTTTAACATCGTAACTCTAACTTTGTATGAAAGATCGAACACTCCAAATAATAGTTCTAATTTCAAATAATTATACAGGGTAGATATTTCTTCATGACTGTGTGGAGTCAGACATGAATTTTCTTCTTTACGTTTGTACATGTAGTATATTATACACACAACTTCAATAAAAACAACCATTGGTAGTTTCGACTGACCTCGTTCTATTTACATACTTGACGGTTGTAGCAACTGGTTGTCCTCATTGAGTGTCTCTTTCAATGAAAAAAAAATTACAAATTTGATTAGTTATGATATTTGGTAGATGATAAAATGATGACATGTTTAGATAACTATTTAAAAAGAAGTAAATAATGAAGTTAGCATGATAACATATTTGGAAGAAAATTATAGTTGGCGGGAGATTGCAGTTTGCGAGATATTGTACTTGGTTGAATATTGCATTTGGTGGGATATTGTAGTTAGCCAGATGAAACAACCTTAAATTAAAAACAATATACTTAAGCAACATAGAAAAAACTTAAATTAAAATAATATATTTAAACAACATAAAACACTACTAATAAAGTTTCTCATATCGCCATGTTCGGACCACACATGTTTGATAGGATCGTTATGTAGTTATTTGTTTAATATTTTGATGATGACGAATAATATAGTCTTTAAGAAAACATTTTACACTCCTTGTATCCATATCTTTATTATCACGTATAGACTAACTTTACCATCTGTGGATTTTAATATATTGAAAAACATTAAGGGGTACATGATCCCCCACTTGAAAGACACGGATTCAAATCATGGAATCGTAACAGATGTGCCTCAAAGAGTGGTAGTGTTGCATGCATAAAAGGTCTGATTCTATTTTTCCTCAGCCCAATCTAATATAAGGTCTTCTTTTATTTCCCTCAACCAAATAGAGTAAGGTGGATTATTATTATATTTTCCCTCAACCAAATCCAGTTTGGATTTATTTCTTGTTGCATTTAGATCTTCTATGTATTTATTGATCTGAAAATTAAATAATAATTTTTTTTTATAAGGGCTACCGTATTAATAACTTAGATAATAACGAAAAGTGTTTCCTCCTATCTATTTGGGTCGTAGTTTGGTATGCTTATAAGACATCATGCAAGACCTTCAACAATATGTTAGTGACACCAACAAAGGTACAATGCAAACCCTCTTAACATGTTTTATTGGTGATCTCGCTCTAGTTTGTTTTGTAAATAGTATGTTGTAGAGAAACAATGTTGTATAAATCGAAGACAACATATAGTTTTCGTATATGCTTTTTGAAACTAAAAGTCATTAAGAGTTGGGATTTTTAGGGGGATTATATACCTCTAATGGATTTTGAGAAGGATCCCATCTTCTGATCTCCATCTTCTTTCTGTTTTCTCTAAAAATCTTCAATGGAAGGATTCCAACATTGACATGTTCATATCAGAAACAGAAATCCCAAGTTGAAATTGAAACTGTAAATTTACTTTAACACCCAATAAACTCTTATGCGGAAACCTTAAAAAATCAAAATGAAAAAGGTGAAGATCCACCTATGGATTATCATCACAAATCAGATCATATTTCATTTTAATTCCCACAACATGTCAAAGAAATTCTAGAAAATCACAAGAAATACACTCTTGTGGAAACATTTAACCAGGGAATTCCTAAGAGGTAGATAGTAGAAAGTTTCTTGCAAAAAATGAATCTAAATACGCAGTGTAGTATAAGCGTATGATACTCACGTCACATGCTTCTAGAATTTAATTGTAAAAAAGGCTACTCAGCCATGCGTTTGCTCAAATGGACTCCTCAATTCAACATAAAACATGAATGCCCAGTGTGTCATGTATGGATCGGACTTTGAAATCTCTTTGAATTCATGTATAATGAAAATATGATCCTCTCAATAGCCAAAACTATTGGAAATCCCCTTCAAATAAAGATCCCAGAAAAGCACAGAGCTTACCACAACTCTTGTTTAGTCTAGGTTGAACTTGACTTGACAAAAAAGATTCGCCATGATCTTTAGATTGGCTTTGGGTTGAATAAAAGATGTTGAATCAATGTTAGTTACAAAGATCTTCCTAAATACTGTGATCACTGTCATCACATTGGCCATGATTACTTATCATGCAACAAATCTCAAGAAATTACTAAAAATCCTGGAAAAACATCTGATAAGCCTTTGGCTAGAGAAGCTATTGCTAACAAGAAAGAGGGGAAACAAAACATTTATGTTGTAAACAATCGAAATAATTCAAAGATACTGAATCTTAAGTCCATCATTATTGACAAAAGCAAAGCTACAGATTCTACAACAAACAACAACACTGCTACAAACACAGAACATTCAAATTTACAAGAAGAAGGGATGGAAACACCTAAATACGATGAAGTTATTAATGCTATAAGATCCTTAGAAAGAGGATACCAAATAGATTGTGAAACCAGAAACTATGACTCTACCTTCCGGGATGCTGAAAGATTAGGAAGCCTCCAAGTTACCCCTACATGTAACAAAAATGAATGTGATACAAATTTTCAAAACGTTCTGAATAAAAAGCTTAAAATGCCAGAGGAGCAAAAAAGATGAATATAATTGCCATAAAATCTCTCAGATTCTCAGGGACAAAGAAAGTAACTAAGTCCAGATCAAAATGATCAATATCTTAAACTAGAACTTCAGAGGGATTAACAACAAAGCTACAGTCAGAAGGCTAATTCTATTATCTCTAAAGAAAAAATCTATTTGCTTGCTACACAAGAACCTATGACAAAAACTCAAAATATGTTTACAATCTCAAACAAACTTTGTTTTGACTTTTTTACATAAAACTTATCAAATAAGATTAGGTTCTGCCGGAAAAAAGACTTATATGTTAAAGTTATTTTAAATCATGATCAATGCATTCACTTAGAAATCTCTGACTCTAATCTTAATAGAAATTGTTTTGCTAACTATAGTGTATGCAAACTGACAATATTATAACATGAGGGAGCTTTAAAAAGAACTGAAACACATGTCAGACACCTCAGAAAACAAGATTTGGTCTATCATGGGAGATTTCAATGTTAATGCTTCTCTAGATGAACATATAGGGTGCATTACTTACGCTTTGGACAGTACATAGGAGTTTAATGACATGATAAGGGAGTGTAATCTGGAGGATGTTGGATATTATGGGTCCAAATTTACTTCGAACAAAAACTGCAACTGGGAAAGACTTGACAGATTTCTTGTTAACTCTAACTGGTCCAACTATTTTAATGAAACTAAAGTGATGCATATGGCTAGGACTTGTTCAGATTATATCCCTCTATGCATCACCATTAGTAACAACAAAAATATTTTCCATAAAGACTTTAAATTTCTTGACATGTGGACTTATGATCCCGAGTTTCTGTCTTTTGTGGAAAGAAACTGGAACAAAAGGATTAAGGGATATCCTCTTTTGGTTTTCTGGAAAAAACTCAACAAACTAAGACATGGATTAAAGGAATTGAATAAGACTTATTTTTGTAACATCTTTGTTAAAGTTCAGGATTCTGAAACTAAAGCTAAGGAGATGGAAATCGTTCACCAGCTTCAAAACAATCCAGACTCTAAATGCAGACTCTCTAAAGCTAATGATGACCTTTTTCTAGAACTGAAAATGGAGGAGAGCTATTGGTATCAAAACTGTTACACCAACTTGTTGAGTGATGGTGACAGGAATACAAAGTTATTCCATAGCTTTGTGAAAAAGAAAAAGAAAAAGAGCAACATAAATAACATCAAAGATGGGGAGGAATGGCTTACAAACAAAGATCTCTTTGGCAAATCGGCTGCTAAGTATTTCAAAAACCTTCTTGCTGAGTCTCCTTACTTTTGCAAGGAAGATGAGGAGAATATAATGAATAGCAATATCCTTAACTGTATTCCTAAAAACATCAATGATAGAGACAACATATGTCTTATGATTGTACCTAGTGAAAAGGAAATCCATGATATTATAACCAACATAAACTCTTGCAAGGATGCATGTATGAATGGTTTCAACGGCTATTTTTATTGAACTTGCTGGCATGTTATCAAAAAAGATCTATGCCTTGCAATGACAGATTTCATTCAAGGTCAAAAAATCCTAAAATGAGTCCTTGCTATATGCATCTGCTTAATTCCCAAGTCATCTAATCCTACCACTTGGAAATACTGCAGGCCAATCAGCTTGTGCATTCTCCTCAATAGGATTATGTCAAAGATAATCAACAACAAGTTACTTTTGCTTCTCCCTAAAGATATCTCTATTAACCAAGAGCCTTATATTCCTAACAATGCTATCCAGGATCACATCCTTATAACCAAAGAACTAATCTATGATCTTAACAGAATTAATAAGTCTGATAATATCCTTATCCAAGTGGATATGTCGAAAGATTTTGATAAGCTCTCTCACAACTGTATCGTAAAAGTCCTTAATATTTTGGGTGTTCTGCTAACTTCATCAACTTAATCAAAAGCCTTATAACTTCTGTGTTTGTATCCATGCTTATAAACGACAGTGTTTTTGATTTTTTCAGAACTAACAGGGGCTTAAGACAAGGGGATCCACTCTTCTAAAGTCTCTTTTTACTTGCTGAAGAAGTCTTCATCATAGGATTACATAACATGTTTGATGATAATAAAGAAATGCACTACAATTCTACAAGTAACATGTTGATCCATAGCCTTGTCTGTGTTGATGACATTCTGATTTTTACAAACAGTTTGGTGAGTTCTATCAAAAACCTGCAAAACTTTCTACAAATGTATCAGAATGCCTCAGGTCAATCTATTAACAAGGATAAGACAAAGATCGTCCTTCCATCTAGAATTAATAATGTTAGACTTGCTACTATCACTAATCTTCCAGGCTTTAGCTCTACCTCTCTGCCAACTGTTTATTTATGAATTACTATAAACAATAACAACACATGTATCAACTTCATCAATCTAATAAAAAAATAAACCTTCTTAGGAGAAGCCAAGCTCAGATCAGCTGTCTCATCATCTTCTTCGGTAATTTTCTTTTTGTCTTTGTCTTCGGATGAGTATCTCTTCGACGAATTCTTATAACCACGTTTCACAGTGGATTTAACTTTTTCGGTTTCAACCTCAACATTATTTTCTTCATCGGCTGCATCCCCAGCATTGACATCTTCTTCTTCGCACATGTCTTTTTGTGGGTCCCGATGAATTGGAGCCCTAGTCCTTGCAGTAAGATAAATAAGATTATATGCGGCCTTCAATTGCTTAAGTATGATATTTTGTGTGTGAGGAACCATCAGTTTCTCCAAAGACATTTCCTTTGTCAATTCAGTCCTCTAAATGTGGCTTTTGGCCAGATTTGATGGTGTAAAGCACTTGTGGAATTCGTTACAGCAAGAGGTGTTAATCCAATTATTTAACTGTGAAAAGATGCTACCAACTTCTTCAATATGTTCCTCGAATGGTTTGGAGATCCCTTTCATAATTTTTCCCTAAAAAGGTTAATTAAAACAGATCAAGTAAATAAAACAAAGTAAATGTAAGAATTAATACCTCTGCTTGTCCACCTCAGTGTGAGCCGATGAGATCTCTCAATAAATTATTCGAAGCCTGTCTCTGTTAGACTAAAGATGAAGAAACATTTGTGTTTCCATTTCTTGTCAGCTTCCAATAGGTCATCCACTATCTTGAATTTCCTCCCAAGGGTTAGGGAGTAAAAGGTAAAATGAAGATTTTTTACAACGCCGATCAACCCGACGAACTGCTCCATTGAAAGTCGACCCAAGATATCCGAGAGGCCAATATGGAGGCCATAAAAGTAAACTACATATTTGGACCAGCCTAAGTTGGACATAAGTATATCAACTCAAAATACATCAGTAGAGTAGGGTCTAGTGGGAACCGAATACCTTAGTTGACGATTTTTTAGTAAACAATCAGCTTGTTATCCCAAACTGATAAAGAAGTCTCCCTGGCCTCAGGAAATCGGATATCAATAAATTCTAGAAAACCTCATATGTCTCTAAGTTTGACCTCCTCGTAAGGTTTGAAGTACTTGTACTTGATTTTGTGCAGCGCTAGAAGATGTTTACCCTCGACATTCACTTCGAGAGCATGATTCTTCTTTTTTGACTTAATTTCACCCTGTGAGGTTGATGCTTGAGTCAGCACGGAAGGTCCGACCTGGGAAGTCGGGCCAGTGATAGACCTAATAGGTTGAGCATCTGCAATAACTATGACTTTATCCTAATTATCATTAGGTTCGTTAACCAAATACCTCTTTTTTATCTCTAGGATGGGTTCGAGGGGCCAATTTTCCATAGATGTCGTTGTAGGAGCAACATCTTATATGGTTGTTGACCAAGGGGCTGCTGGTAAATATTTTTGTGAAAGTTTTTGAGGGGTGACTTCGGGAGTAGTTAGAGGAGTACCGTGTGGGGTATTTTGAAGGGTAGGGAGAGTGGGTGCAATCTTAATTTTTTTATACCTTTTTGTTGTGGGTTTCGAAAATCTCTTCCTCTTCGAATAATCATCTTTGTTTTTTCTCAATTGCTTCGTGTTTATCGCCCATCAGAATAAATGTTGAAGTACAATTTGGTTTCTCTGAAAGGCTAAGGTCACCCCTGTCGAGCGTGGAACAAGTCTGACCAGGGGGATGAGCAGTAGAATGATTGGACGAAGCATTGGCGTTCGAAGTACCCGTCTCTTCGCAATGTTTCTTGATTTTAGGTGACTGACCGTAGTAGGAGGTTTTGAGAATATGCAATGGTTTAGGCTCATCTTCTAAACCGGCGGCTTTTCTCGTTTTGGCTTTTTTACCAATGTTAAACCACTCACAGATTTTATACTTTTCAAGTTGCACATGCTTTCTAAGCATGGAAGGTGGAAGAAATTATTTAGAGAAGTATCAAAGGTGTTTCTCTCTCAAACCAGACGATTTTCTCTTTCTCTTTCTAGACTGAAAAATGGATAACTTCGAACTAAGAAGGGGTTAAGGTATTTATAGATGAGATTTTTCTTAGCTAACTAGAGCTTAGATAAGGTGAAGAATCTTTCGGAACGTAGCTTTTATATCTATAATAAGAAATCATATGCGTGGGAAAGTGTAAGAGTTCTCTGACACTCGTAACCGCTTAAAATTTGTTTTAGAAAACATGCACGCCTATGTGAGAAACTGAATACCACATGGATTTAGAAGAGGCACGTGCTATCACAAATGGTTGTGACGTGTAGACTTGAAACAAAACATATAGTACGTGATCATTACTAACGGTTAAAATAAATAAAATTTATTTTTATTCTTCAAATAATTCAAATCCATATATTTTATACCACTAATAAATTAAATTAACTTATTAACTTTATATTAATTTAAAATAATAATTTATAAATTATAAAATTATTATAATAAAATAATAATAATAATAAAAATATCATTTCTACCGTAAATAAAGCAACTCTAAAGATAATAATTAATAATTAGTATATCAAACAATAAATAAACACTTTGGTCCTGACAGGCGTGTTAATAAATCACCTGTCGTGTTCTACGATAACAGACTGTTCGTGCGTATCGTGATACACTGCGGTGAACATACGATCCTACCGTCTTAAGTTCCGTTTCACACTTCTAGTTGTAATTGACAATCGCCCATAACAATTCCAAAAAAAAAAACCTTTCAAACCGATTTTCTAAATGGATATTTGTTACCGTAAAAAAGAATTGAATCTACAAATAAATCTAACTAACCAGATTCATTCCAATCTTGTTTAAGAAATATATAAAGGGGGCGTATATTCATTCTACCAAAATATATAAGATATATGTGAGGTGTTCAATAGTTAAGTTCGAATTCGAACTAGGTTTTGTTTTCTAAAGTTTAAACTTAAGTTTGAAGTTGATGACTAACAATTTTTTTCGTGTCTGAACTTGTTGGATTCTCAAATCTTTGGAAATCTAGTTACAATTATCCAATAATTTATTGGACTATAATTTTTTATAAAATTTAATTTTTTATATAAATAATATATTATTTTTAGAGAAAAGTACCGGTAAATACCTTCTCAACTATGTTATTATCCGGCGGTACTCGTTTTTTGGATAGTGTAATTTGGTACATCGAACTGAAATTTGGACAAAAATACCCCCGACCAAATATAGGCGCGCGCTGGTAAAAAAAAAAAAAAAAAAAAAACTTATACAATTCTCAAGATGCGAATTGCTTGCAATTTCTGAACGATTCTCATGATAAGATGCGAATTGCTTGCAATTTTTGAACGATTCTCATGATAAGATGCGAATTGCTTGCAATTTCTGAACGATTCTCATGATAAGATGCGAATTGCTTGCAAAATTCTAAACGATTCTCATGATAAGATGCGAATTGCTTGCAACTCTCAAGATTTCTGAACGATAAAAAAAATGGTACAATTCTCAGGATGCGAATTGCTTGCAAATTCTGAACGATTCTCAGGATAAGATGCGAATTGCTTGCAATTTCTGAACGATTCTCATGATAAGATGTGAATTGCTTGCAATTTCTGAACGATTCGCATGATAAGATGCGAATTGCTTGCAAATTTCTGAACGATTCTCATGATAAGATGCGAATTGCTTGCAACTCTCAGGATTTCTGAACGATAAAAAAAAACTGGTATGAAAAAAAAAACTGGTACAATTCTCAAGATGCGAATTGCTTGCAATTTCTGAACCATTTTTGCAACTGGTGAAATTTTATTTTTTTTAAAAATCAAAAAATATCATCAATGGATCTAGTTTTGTTCATTTTTAAAAAACAAAAGTGATGGTACTTTCATTTATTTTTTTCAAGCTCCGGTTCGAAAGATACGGATCTTTTAAAAATAAAATTAAAGAAAAAGTAGGAAAGGGAATGAAAGAGAAATTTTGGTTACGTGTTCATGAATGGTGAGGGTAGTCAGGGTATTAAAATAAAGTTAGGTACTATGTGACAATTAGGTAGTTGAGTTGGGTATTAAGTGACAATTGATCAAACCTTTGGGTATTAGATGACAGATACATTGACATCAACTGGATTGCAAAACATTACTTGAGGCAATGGCAAGTTGATCCAGACTGGTCAGTAAAGAGCTTGATGGCCGAGTTAGCGAAGGATTTTTTGGCAAAGATCACTAGGGCAAAGGCGTACCGTGCGAAGTCGAGAGCTCTCAATATAATTCTCGGTGATGATAGAATTCAGTTCAGGAAGCTTAGACAGTACGGTGAAGAACTGTTACGAACAAATCCAGGTTCTACGGTTGCTATCAAGTGCAACGATTCCGTATTCGAAAGAGTTTACGTCTGTCTAGAAGCGTTGAAGAAGGGGTTCGCTGCTGGTTGTAGGCCAGTTCTTGTGTTAGATGGCTGCTTCCTAAAAGGGCCGTTCGGGGGACAACTGCTTGTTGCCGTTGCTGTTGACGCCAACGATCAGATGTATCCACTAGCCTGGGCTGTGGTGGAAAGTGAAAATAGAGGATCTTGGCAGTGGTTTCTGGAGTTGTTGGCCACTGATATTAACATTCAAAACCAAGAAAGCTTCACTTGGATTTCAGACAAGCAAAAAGGTCTTGTCCCGGCCTTGAAGGAGTTGTTCCCTAATGTAGAACATCGGTTCTGTGCTCGACATCTATACGCCAACATGAAGAAGATGTTCCCTGGAAAAGAAGAACATGTGCTGTTTTGGGCTTGTGCGAGGTCGTCCTTTGTACCTGAATTTGAGTTTCACATGGCAGAGATGAGAAGGTGCAACACAGCTTGTCATGACTGGCTAGCACAAAAGCCGCCATCTGAGTGGAGTAGAGCTCATTACAGAGAAGACAACAAGTGTTTCATGCAAACATCGAATCTGGCAGAAACATTTAACTCGATTATCTTAGATTATAGATCTAAAGGGGTAATAAGTATGCTGGAGGGTATAAGAGAGCAGACAGTTCGTAGGATTGTAAAGAAAATGACCCAGATACCAAAGTGGGATCAGTCTATATGTCCTTCTGTGTATAAAAAACTTACGAAGAACTACAAGCTTGCCGGTGACTGCAATGTTCTTCCTTCTGGTGGACCCAAGTTTCAGGTGGAAGAGAGAAGGGTTCAATATAAGTTCGTGGTTGACTTGGAAGCATGGGAATGTGCCTGCCGTAAATGGCAGCTCTCCGGCATTCCTTGTAGTCACGCTGTTGCTTGTATTTGGTTTAACAGTGGCAACCCGGTGGATTACGTGGCTAAATGGTTTCGTGTGGCTACACAGAAGGCGATTTATTCTAATATAGTTAACCCAATCAATGGATACCAGCATTGGCCGATGAACCATCTTCAACCTGTCCAGCCTCCACCGGTTAAGATAGTCCGAGGAAGGCGACAAACTGCTAGGAGGAGGGATCCTTCGGAGAGACTACAACCCCCTTTGCAAGACACTACATCTGGAGTGACACGGTTGTCTCGGAAGTACAATATAGCTCATTGCTCCAACTGTAAGGCACCAGGACATAACAAACGAAGGTGCACCTCTACTCCCGGTCAAGCAAGTGTTGCTGCCACTTCCGCAGCCAATACTCCTTCTGCACCGGTGAGTCTTCTATAACAACATTTTATTGGTACCTCTGTTTGTGAATGTTGTTGATGTTGTATATTCTTTCTAACAGGTTGCATCCACAACCCCAACTCCTTCTGCACCGGTGAGTCTTCTATAACAATATTTTTTTGGTACCTCTGTTTGTGAATGTTGTTGATGTTGTATATTCTTTGTAACAGGTTGCATCCACAACCCCAACACCTGCTCCTCAAACTCCAAGATCTACTGGATTTCCGGTAAGTTTGAGATGGTTGTGGTTTTATTTTCATGCTTCTGATGCTTGTGCTTGTTTGGTTGTGACTGCTTTGTTTGGTTGAAAGAGCTCCATATGCTTCTGATGGTTGTGACTGCTTTGTTTGGTTGAAAGAGCTCCATATGCTTCTGATGGTTGTGACTGCTTTGTTTGGTTGAAAGAGCTCCATATGCTTTTATTGCTGTTTTTTATGTTATCTCTCTTGTAACAGCATAAAGGAGCCTCTATAGGGAGTCAAGGGACATTAATGCCTGATGTAAGTTCTGTCTCTTAGTGTGGTCCAAATTTACTTTTAAAGTTATTATAATTTGTGGTCCAGTTGGTGGAGCTGTATAGTGGTCCTTTTTTTGGGTATTCCCATTACTTTAACATTTACATTAACTTTTTTTTTGGTTGGTGTGTGTGTGAACAGGGTAGTGTGATACACTGTTTTGAAAGAAGGGACAACTCCTTGACCAGACACACTACCCCACCTGTAAGATTCCCACACTTTATCTATTAAAGTGATTTTGTGATCTGTCCATTGTCTAGCACATATGAAGTTTTATAATACTTTTTAAATTGCAGGCTGCTACTATATATTCCTCTCAAAATAGTATAAGTTCACCACATAGTGGTTGGGTTAGTGGAGGAAGTATGCAAGGTTACAAGGACGCTCTGAAGGTGCAACACAGAGGTAAAAAGAGGAAGCTACCTCAAACAGTTGGAGGTCCTTTCAAGCAGCCTAGGGTAGGTGGACCTTTTTCATCTGCACCTCGTTTTTCTGCTGCAGCAACACATGGTGCTGCAGCAGCTGCTGGTGGGTCTGTATCAGTAGCTTCTGGTGGATCCACCGGGAAATCGGGCAACAAAGCAGTGGCAACTTGTGGTTCACAGGCGTCGGTGGAAGGAAGTGGTAATCATGTCGTTAATATTACCCAACCAGAAGACTAGTTTAAAGTGTCTTTTTTGTGTAGACAACCCATGTTCTGGGTTTTTTTTTGGTAATATGTTGTATGTTTTGCACAACATAACAGTTCTCTATGTTACGATGTTGGGTGCTGTTGTTTAAGAACTGAAGACTTAATTTCATGGTTAATGTAATCATGGTTTATATTCTGTACTAATATTTCTCTTTGTTTGTGGCTCATTGTTTTTGTCGTGTACTCACTCTTGGTTTTGTTTGATCACATATTTTGTTACTGGTTTTGTTTAATTTCATGGTTCATGTTTGATGGTTTATGTGACTGGTTTTGTTGAAGTTGGTATGGAACTTTAGCTGCCAGTGTGGTGATGTTGTTTAATTTCATGGTTGATGTTGTTTAATTTCATGGTTGATGTTTGTAAACAGAATAGTATTAATTGGTGTTATTTCATGCGTAAATTACAAACACCACAAATGCTGCATTTACTTGCTTACCTAAATCACAGACACCACAAATGCTGTATTTACTTGCTTACCTAAATTACAGGTCTCAAATTACAGGTCTTTACCTAAATTACAGGTCTCAAATTACAGGTCTCAAATTACAGGTCTGAGATTACAGGTCTCAAATTAATTCATAACAATAAATTTCAATTCAATCACATTCCATTCAAATTACAAACACTTACAGGTCCCAAATCAATTCATAACTACAAAAACCAATATCTTAACATGAAATTTCACTTAAGTTGCGTTTACATTCAGATTACAAACACTGTAATTGACATTAACTTTAATAATTTAGCAGACACACTGACAAAATTACCTACGCTTGACTCAGTCTACTTAAACACATAGACTAAAAACACACAATCACCAACAAACAAAAACCTAAACATATAATAAGAACCCTAATTATCCAGTTCTTCCTTTCAATCTCTGCTTCCATCTTTTCACGTTGCTTCAATAGACCGTTAATCACGGACTGCGACCTATTGTTAACAGCTGGATCGATCCATCTAAAGTATTTGCAGTATTGACCTTTCTGAGTAAATAAAAATCAGTTAAGAGGTGACGAAATACAATAACCAATGAAGCCACACATAACCTGGTTCACTGTCAAATAGAACTCACCCCGTAATTACAACATCCACTGAATCTTCTCCCATGATTTGGGACTGTCCATGCCGTTTTCGTTATGCTTGGTAGCCCACATTCACAAAACCCTAAATTGGATGGGGGTTTCGAGTGTTGAGAAGTACTGGACGATGTCGACATCGTTAGGTTGGTTGAAGATAGAAAATTCGATTAGGTAAAGTAGCAAGGGTTTGTAGAAGAAATGAATGTCAGAAGGTGGCTATGGTGGAAAGTGAGAATTAGGGTTTGTTTTAATTCAGGGAGAAGGGGGAGAAGGGTATGGTGAGTGATGATGGATCGGGTTAGACATTAGTGGGTGGGTTTTATTTGGGCTGAAATTAAAGAAAGTGGGTCGGGTTATTATCTAAATGGGTGGGCTGGGTTAGGGTAAATGGTTAAAAGGTAAAAAATTTAATTAAAAGCAGTAAATACATCTACAAGGGTGTATTTGGAAGAAAAGTAAGGGGGCTGTATGTACAGAAAATCTGGGTATTATACCATGCCACGTGTCAGCTTCTGGTTCATTTGCACGCGCCAATGGCATATATGCAGCGTTTTTGGAGACCGATGATCAGTTTTGGGGACGAATGAAGCTTAGTGGCAGGAATGTAACACGTGTCATACACCGGTGACTAACCAGGGTTTTTAGCCTTGCTCCGCTTATTGCCAAACTTTTCAATACAGTCTAGCTTTTGTTCTCTCTGAAAAAAATTAAAAAATATTTTATCTTAGTCAAGATTTAGCGAAATTTATATTTCTTTACATATATTGTGGAACTAGTTGTATTAAGCATACAACTATCGTATAAAATAAACCATTTCTAATTACTGGTCATGTGGTACATTTTGCATGTGTTTTTCAATGTCCGCGACTATTTGATCGCCTTCATTTTATATGTCCCCCTCCCCCTCTCATCATTGGCATATTTCTCAACAACATTTCTTGTATTATGTTTCTTCCTGATTGTTTCAACCCAATCGTATTCGTTAATTTTATCCAAGTTTTTGGTGTAGTGTACCATTTAATTTATCACGTCTAATGAGGTAGAGAATAATAAGGTAGAGCAAGCTAATTATATAAGGAGCACAACTTTATCACGTATACTTTCGGCATCTTCACATGTTGTTGCTTCTTTTAACAGTTCATCATAAACAAATAAAAAAATTAATTGATATATATATATATATATATATTGGTAATTTTACATAATAATACTTAAGTTAGATTTTTTTTCGGAGGGAACCAGCAGCCGTTACTCAGAGTGCAATGAGTGCGCACATGATAAACCCTCAGTCTGACGCAATAGTGTGTAAACCAACGCCAGAAGATAAACCACACAAGGTGACAGGCTCAGCCGAGAAAGTGTATGTAAAGGTGTCTCTTAACACCTTTTTTCTCCAACTTATATTTAAAGTATGTGGTAATTATTCGTGAATCCTCGTATTCTTTGTCTTTCATCCTGGCCTCAAAGCTTTATACTAAACTACATTCATTATGTTACATACTTGATACAAATAATTTACTTTTACATCGTTGTTTGTGAGTTTCATATATTTTTCACCAAAATTAAACAGTCTCCAACTAACATTTTGTATCTTAATAACTTCAGCTATTAAGTCCCTGCATTTCTCTTATACATGCTTACCATTAGTCCTCTTATTGAATAGAACTTTAACAAAAGTGTATAAGGGTTCCATAAATGCTCAATATGTTGTTCTTTTATTGTAGGACTCAAAATGTTTCTCTCTAAAGTATACAATCTCGATCGATTCTATACCAAGTTACCAGATGGTCCAACAATTTTGAGAGATTTGGCAGACTTGGCAGATTTGGAAGATCATCCTATATTGCATGCGTAAAAATGTTGTATTATGAGAAAAACCACTATTGTCTGATGTACGTGAAATAAATATTGTTAATTATATATGAAATAGATGATATTTATGGTATATAAAATCAGTAGTGTTTGTTGTATGAAAAATTAATCATGGTGTGAAACCATGTTGTTTTATTATATAGGTACATATATTGATTTGAACATGCCAAGTATCAACGTTATAAGAGTTTACACAATACTAATTTGGAAATCTTAAAATTTGCGAAATGTTTCTCAACGTCTAACTAAGATACCATCATACATGAAATAACTTATGATAAATTGAGCAACTTTCATGCATCATCAGGTTAAGAACTAAAATTAAAAAAAAAATTGTTTTAGACATAATAGATTTAAACGTGGGATGTATTGGTAGACTATCGATCATCGGAAAAACCAGTGTTGTATAAATTAAGATATGTTAGACGATGCATTACATGAAAACATAAAACTTAAAATCAAATGATTAAAAAATAAACCTTGTTGATGATACTGAACTGAAAAACAAAAGAAAAAAATTAAGAACATACGTGAGGAAATAGAGAGTTTGATATATGTGTGTGGGCCACATGTTCAAAAGAAAGAGATGATGAAGAAATATGGTGTTTTCAAATAGACACAAAACTCGTTGAACTTCTAGTTTATATCATATGAATATTTTTTATGAATTAAACTAATTCTTCATCAGCTGCCGAAATATTATTTTAACATTTAGAGTAATGGTTTTGCGGTGAATATACGTTAATTTCATAAATATTGTAGGTATCTACTTGGAACTTACTTTTAGCAGATTTCGCATACGGTATACATGTGTGGTTTTGCATACAACATACAAGTAAGTATTTTCATATAAAATTCGTTTATAATTATCTCATAATCCATTTTTTGCATGTCATGTGAATCAAAGTTTCGTAATAATTGAATACAAAACTTTTACAGCATACAAGGTATGCATTATAACTTATATAGATGTTTAGCAAACAATATTTCAAAAATATGCATAGTAAAAATTAGTTTTTCATAATGAGAACAAAAAGGTTTTTCATTATTCATTTTTGTGAAATATTCGATAGGTGGTAAACAATTTATTATTGTTGGAGGTAAAAGTTTTTGTAACATTGTAAACTTTTTGTAGACCGATAATAGTTAATCCAATGATTCGTGTTGATTATATTTATATCATCCAGTAATATAGTCGGTAATGGTATACCATGACATATCATTGTTGTGGTTGAAAGATAAATAAAAACTACGAGACAAAATATTAAAATAAATATTTAATAACCAATATAAAGACATATGTGAATGAAATGATCTCATATCGCTTATGCGTATGTCATCTCTTTCGGTTTTTATTCGGTGGGGGTGTCCCCTTGACAAGTAGACACATAAAAGATCTTAGACCTGGGTGAGACATTAAAATATGCATTGGAAAGTTCTCACAATAAGTAACCCACTTTTCAGTGAACTTATCTAATATTATGACCGATCAAGTACTCGATAGTGTGCAAAACGTGTTAATTTATTATCATATCCAACTTTACTACCATAAACCTATAAATATATCTATCTTTTTTATTTTTAAGATAAGTTTCTTCCTAACATTAATTCATCCATGTTCGTATCCAGACAAACCAACTGATAAAGATTTAAATCTCCAATATATGTTGGATTGAACATGAGTTACTTTAGAAATATAAGTAAGGTTTGTCACACACACGGCAGAGGTCTGTGGGATCACATCAGATCTTTAACAGGATCACGCAACGGAACACGAAAACATCATGCATATGTTTGTCACGCACATGGTAACATCACACACACACACACGTATATCACACACATATCTTTCACACATACAGTAACGTCACGCACACGTATGTCATGCACACGCTAACATCAAACATATATATGTCACGCACACGCTAACATCATACACACGTCTGTCATGCCAAGATTAATGTAACGAGAGTCACGCCAATCAATGTTGTATTATGTTTATAATAAACAACATTATTTGATAAACAAATTGTTATATAAATTAAATGTTATAATTTCAAAGTAGTATACGATTATTGTAATTTTATTATTATACTTTGATTATTATTATGGTTTGATTATAATACTACAAGTGTTTTATATTTTGATATATTTACTAGTACAAGTGTTGTTATTGTTTGATAATCAAATTGTCATATAAAATATGTAATTATAATTTAAAAGTAATATAAATTTATTATAATTTTATTATTAGATACTGATTTTTGTGATGGTTAGATTATAAATACTATGTGTATTGTTCTATTTTGATATTATTTACTAGTATATATGAGACTGAAAGTTAAAAAGTAATTTTATTGATTAATTCGTTCAGAGCTTATACTCTTGCGGGCCAGAAGTTGCAAAAATGTTCAAAAATTAAACTACATATATTAAAAACTTTATTACGAACGTCATAAATCTTGATTTTGACTTGTTACATCTTCTGATTCAAGAGCTTCATACTCAATTTCCAAAGCTTCATCTTCAGCTTTATCCATAACATCGTGTTGAAAGGCATCTTCAATATTATCTGAAATTCATCAAAAATATCCCTTGGGTTATCTTTAATTTCATACTCTTTGTTTTTTATCCTTTGACTCGCCATAGTCCAGTTCTTGATTGCAACAAGCACTCCAAGTGCTTTGCCTAATTTGAAAATCTTAAAATTTGCGAAATGTTTCTCAACGTCTAACTAAGATACCATCATACATGAAATAACTTATGATAAATTGAGCAACTTTCATGCATCACCAGGTTAAGAACTAAAATTAAAAAAATTTGTTTTAGACATAATAGATTTAAACGTGGGTTCTATTGGTAGACTATCGATCATCCGAAAAACCAGTGTTGTATAAATTAAGATATGTTAGACGATGCAATACATGAAAACATAAAACTTAAAATCTAATGATAAAAAAATAAACCTTGTTGATGATAATGAACTGAAAAACAAAAGAAAAAAATTAAGAACGTAAGTGAGGAAATAGAGAGTTTGATATATGTGTGTGGGCCACATGTTCAAAAGAAAGAGATGATGAAGAAATATGGTGTTTTCAAAGAGACACAAAACTCGTTGAACTTCTAGTTTATATCATATGAATATTTTTTATGAATTAAACTAATTCTTCATCAGCTGCCGAAATATTATTTTAACATTTAGAGTAATGGTTTTGCGGTGAATATACGTTAATTTCATAAATATTGTAGGTATCTACTTGGAACTTACTTTTAGCAGATTTCGCATACAGTATACATGTGTGGTTTTGCATACAACATACAAGTAAGTATTTTCATATAAAATTCGTTTATAATTATCTCATAATCCATTTTTTGCATGTCATGTGAATCAAAGTTTCGTAATAACTGAATACAAAACTTTTACAGCATACAAGGTATGCATTATAACTTATATAGATGTTTAGCAAACAATATTTCAAAAATATGCATAGTATAAATTAGTTTTTCATAATGAGAACAAAAAGGTTTTTCATTATTCATTTTTGTGAAATATTCGATAGGTGGTAAACAATTTATTATTGTTGGAGGTAAAAGTTTTTGTAACATTGTAAACTTTGTGTAGACCGATAACAGTTAATCCAATGATTCTTGTTGATTATATTTATATCATCCAGTAATATAGTCGGTAATGGTATACCATGACATATCATTGTTGTGGTTGAAAGATAAATAAAAACTACGAGACAAAATATTAAAATAAATATTTAATAACCAATATAAAGACGTATGTGAACGAAATGATCTCATATCGCTTATGCGTATGTCATCTCTTTCGGTTTTTATTCGGTGGGGGTGTCCCCTTGACAAGTAGACACATAAAAGATCTTAGACCTGGGTGAGACATTAAAATATGCATTGGAAAGTTCTCACAATAAGTAACCCACTTTTCAGTGAACTTATCTAATATTATGACCGATCAAGTACTCGATAGTGAGCTAAACGTGTTAATTTATTATCATATCCAACTTTACTACCATAAACCTATAAATATATCTATCTTTTTTATTTTTTAAGATAAGTTTTTTCCTAACATTAATTCATCCATGTTCGTATCCAGACAAACCAACTGATAAAGATTTAAATCTCCAATATATGTTGGATTGAACATGAGTTACTTTAGAAATATAAGTAAGGTTTGTCACACACACGGCAGAGGTCTGTGGGATCACATCAGATCTTTGACAGGATCACGCAACGGAACACGAAAACATCATGCATATGTCTGTCACGCACATGATAACATCACACACACGTATATCACACACATATCTTTCACACATACGGTAACGTCACGCACATGTATGTCATGCACACGCTAACATCAATCATATATATGCCACGCACACACTAACATCATACACACGTCTGCCATGCCAAGATTAATGTAACGAGAGTCACGCCAATCAATGTTGTATTATGTTTATAATAAACAACATTATTTGATAAACAAATTGTTATATAAATTAAATGTTATAATTTCAAAGTAGTATACGATTATTGTAATTTTATTATTATACTTTGATTATTATTATGGTTTGATTATAATACTACAAGTGTTTTATATTTTGATATATTTACTAGTACAAGTGTTGTTATTGTTTGATAATCAAATTGTCATATAAAATATGTAATTATAATTTAAAAGTAATATAAGTTTATTATAATTTTATTATTAGATACTGATTTTTGTGATGGTTAGATTATAAATACTATGTGTATTGTTCTATTTTGATATTATTTACTAGTATATATGAGACTGAAAGTTAAAAAGTAATTTTATTGATTAATTCGTTCAGAGTTTATACTCTTGCGGGCCAGAAGTTGCACAAATGTTCAAAAATTAAACTACATATATTAAAAACTTTATTACGAACGTCATAAATCTTGATTTTGACTTGTTACATCTTCTGATTCAAGAGCTTCATACTCACTTTCCAAAGCTTCATCTTCAGCTTTATCCATAACATTGTGTTGAAAGGCATCTTCAATATTGTCTAAAATTCATCAAAAATATCCCTTGGGTTATCTTTATTTTCATACTCTTTGTCTTTTATCCTTTGACCCGCCATAGTCCAGTTCTTGATTGCAACAAGCACTCCAAGTGCTTTGCCTATCAATCTTGTTCATTTAGTCGTGTATTGCAACCTGGCCTAGCAAAAACACATTCGCTTATAAATGTAGAAATATGTATTGAAAAAATCTCTTTAGCTAACCTACAAAACTCGTCTTCTTTGGTACTACACCATCTTAAGATATCAAGAGGGTTTTCAGAGTCACACTGAGATAAATCCAATTGAGTTCTCAAATATCTAACTATTTCATTATCAACTTGAGGGGGTTTTCTTATATCCCCATATCTAGCATTGTCATTTCTACATATCTAAATTAGTAAATGTAGTTATATCCCTAATAAGAGAAACATTCCATTTCAAAGCTAACATAGTATAATGAATGATTTTTTTTTTTGCTTCAAATAATATTTACAAGTTTCTGATCACATCGAGTTACGTTGGAGGCATGTGGTTCTTGGGTTTACCGCTTTGTGCATCCAATTAACATATATCAAATTATTGCAAAAAATAAACAGTTGTGAAGTACCAACAACATATATCATGGTTTCTTCCCTATATGTATTTTGATTAAACTCAAAATCATGATCGATTTGAGGATGTACGGATGTACTCCATTCTTCATAAATTTTGGAAGGGTAAAAAAGTTTATGAGATGATGAATGCCTCACTATACCCCTGGGGCCACACTCTGAGAAAAGTTTTGAGAGGTGAGTGAGAATAGAGTGAGTTTAAAAAAAATTAAAGAAGATAGACTAAAAAAATTAAAACAAATTAGAATTAAATTGGATATCAAATTAGCGGCTACATTTTCCAAAAAAAATAATCAAATCGGATATCTGGTTTATGGAATCGGATACTGATTCCTAGAGGTTATTTCTTTTAAAATCTTTCAAAATAGGGTATCTGATTTAAAACGATTTAAAAAAAAAATAGTCATTCGAAATCAGATATCTGATGCACCAAATCGGATATCCGTTTTGAAATATGAAAAAAAAACTCTATAAATATAGTGGTTTCTTATAAAAAAAATTCACAACAGTCTTCTTACATCTCTCACAACTACTTTTCTTACATCTGCAACAAAAAAACAAATATATCAATTGTTCAACGACTTCAAGAAAATCAAAGAATGTCTGAAGGGATGACGATGAATTATCATCGTCAAGAAGAAGAACGGGATCCGAGAGAATACAAACCGAGAGTATTGAAGATACAGAGAAGGCGAGGTTCTCGTTCAAAACTATCTAGCACCACAATAGGGATTTCATATTTTCTCGGGTATGTATTTTGAATGCGAAGAACTTATCCAACTGTTAAGTATGACAACTTTTTTAAATAAGCTTGATATTGAGAGAGGGTTAGGTTGGTTAGTTCTTGTTAGATTTAAATGTGATTGGTATATTGAATTAGTATGCAACTGAAAATATAATTTTTAATGATCCCCGTTGTTTAAGAATGAGTTGAACAATTAGTAATTCTGAGTTTAGTTTTTTTAATTAATAAAAGAATTTATCCTGTCAACTCACCCATTGGTTAATGGTAGACGTAAAACTAGTATAGCTAATCTGGATAGATGTGGTAAATTAGCTTTGAAAGTAATTAATTGTTGTTTTATTCCTAATAATAGCAATGATTCACAATTGTTGTTTATTCAAACATTTGTAACTGCTGATATAGTAAGGATGTATGATAGAATAAATTTGGCTAGTTTGATCATTGGGAATATGAATTTGAAAGTTGATGGCGTAAAGTTACCTTATGGGATGATAATAAGTTAATTGTTCATTAAAAAAAGGTAGATGTGATTATGTGGACTCCGTGTAAAGTTAAGAAACATTATGGTGTAAGAAAGCATTTTGTATAAACCAAAAGATATATTCTTGTCGAGGAAAGTTGTTGTCGAAATGGCAGGAATGGTCCTAGTTTTACAAATTTTTGCCATATATATGGTAATCTAATGGAGTTGTCAAACCACCTGCTTCATCTCCGGGTTTCCTTCAGCAAACCACGTATCAGTCGACCGCTTCCAACGCGAGTAGTTCTTCTCAACAATAACAAAAACAAAAATTTGATCGCCAATATATGGAATTGGTGTATAATGAACACGTGAAGATGTATAGTGATGTACGGATCATCCAACTGTAACAAAGCAATTTCATGGGATATATGTTGGTCAAGATGGATTTGAATGCGGTTGCTGAACATATGGATTCTTCTTCATTCCAAACCCTATATCACCACCTTTCAACTTTTAAGATCAAGCTCAGTTTTTATTTATATTTGATTATATTAAACATTTTTTTATTATATTTTTCTATTTTATTTTTATTAAATAATATTATTGTTCGGTCCAATTAATCAACTGTATTGTTTTATATATATTAATATTATACTTTTTGTTGTTAATGGAATATCTTTTAAATTTTATTTTGTTTAAATATCTTTAAATATATTGTTATTAAATATTTTAAACCTTTAAAATATCCAAACATGTACACTTGAAAGATCTAAACATTCCAACAACTTTAAAAATATACTTTAAATATCTAGATATTACATATTTAATCGTTATATACTATCAATAGTTTATTAGAAGATTTAATAAACTATTTATAGTATCAATATATAATTAAATAAATATTATATATATTTCATTTATGATATACATATCTTAATATATTGAAATTCTAGTATACTAACGCATATAAATTAAATTTTAATGAACATGTAAAAATTATTATAAAATATAAATGTGTTAAATGTAACACGTCGCAACTGTCACACATGATAGTGTAACGCCTGATAATGTATCTCGTATGACAGATAATGTATCTCGTATGACAGTGTAACACGTAACTCTCTGTCACGCATGATAGTGTATCGCGTGAATCTGTCATGTCACACCATGCAACACCAGAAATGTTGTAACTGCATGTAATATGTAACGTCACGTTATGCAACACCATAAATGGTTAAATGTGTTGTGGGACGTACTGTCCTATCATGTTTGCCACCCCGAAATATGAGGATAAATGTACGATGGTACGAAATTTACGAATAATACTTTAAGAATTTTTAATGTGATATGTTATATACAAAAGATATTTGCTATTGTACGTGATGATTTTAAGATATAGCTCGCATACATTTCGTTGTAGGTGGTTTCCAAGTTGATTAAGTGTGGATATTTTTTAACCTTAGTTCTAGCGGTGCAGGGAAATCAGGAGTGTTAACACTATTTGCATGAGATCTGGTTTACTGTTGTTTGGTGTGTTCAAAATAAAAAGTATTTTTTTGTATAGAATGTTTCCACAAAGGTTCTCCTATATATGCCAAAGCTTTGACCTCATGGGGCTCACATAAAGGAGTACTCAAAGGATCTAATATTCCTGTAAATTTTTGTAGCCAATTGCATCTTTTATTAGTAAGGAACGCGTCTAGTTTTACATTTAAAAATATGTTGACAACGACAACCTACTATGTGTCTAGTTGAAGTATTTCAATTTTATGGGTATATGGTAACCCTTGTGTATATCGTCTTAAACAGCCGCATATCCATAGTAAATTCATATCTTTTGGTATATGGTAACCGTTGTGTATTATTGATATAATGTTATAATAAATATTGTGTTTCTTAGCTATTGTGTAAGATCCTTAAACGCTACTTATTGTCGAACGGGAATAGTAGTTTATTATCTACACTTCAAAATTTTGTATTTTAGTTGAGGAATATGATTTATCATGGATTTTCTGTTTAATAAGGTTAAGAGTAAAAAATTTAAAAGGAACAAAAAGTAAAGTAAAATATAATTAAGAACAAAATATTTACATAAAATATAACTCATTTTATATACAATATAAATTACTTATTGAATAATTTATTAATGGGTCAAGCTATATATACCCAATTTAGGTTTAAGTATACCCAATTTTGAGTATACCCAAAGGTGATCTAAGTATACCCATTTTTTTCCAAAAATGCCCTTTTGTGGGTATATAAGCCAATTTTTTTTTACTAACTTCATCCACTCCATTTTAACCTTCACTTTCTCTCACTTCACTCACATCTCTCACTTCTCTCTAAAATCTCACTCTCACTTCTCTCTCATATTTTCCGGCGAACCACCACCACCACCACCACTCCTCTTCCTCCTCCTCCTCCTCCTCCTTCATCATGGTCAAGAACAAAAACCCTCCGCCGCCTCCTACGTAAGTTTCTAAATTAATTTTGTTTCTTAATTTTGTTAGATTTAGGTATGAATTTTAGTTTTTGGTTAGATTTAGGGTTGAATTTGGTGTTTAGGATAGAATTAGGTAGACAAATTAGGGTTTAGATAGAAATTAGGGGCCATTTTCCAGCCAACTTGTCGGCTGGAAAATGGCCGGCGATGCACTGGTGGTGCGCCTTGGGCAGCACCACCGGTGCGTGTAGGTGTGTCGCTCGGTACACCTACTGTGTACCGAGCGGCACTAGCCCCCGTGCCGCTTGGTTCGCCTTGTAGCGTACCTATGGTGCGCCGATTGTTTTTAAAAAAAATCTCCAAATTTTGTTTCAAAAGTTGCAGTATTACATTTTTTTTAAAAAAAACTTCAAATTGATTAGAAACTACTTTATAAAGTTAGCCAACCATGAAGAGTGTTGATGATTTTAATTTTGTATGTTACTGTTATTAATTTCGTGTTTTGTTTTGTATTTTTGTAGGTCAGACGCGGTTGAGGAGCGACGTCTTCCTCGATCCAGGGTGTATCCCCCTGGGTCACGTCCGCCACCGCCAGGGAAGAGTATTAAGACTGTTCGGGCGGTTGAGAATGAGCGGGTCCGCGATGCCAAGCGCGGACGAGATTTACCAGACGACCCTGAGACTATTCATCTTAGGGAGGAGGAGGAACGGATACAGAGTGATCGGTCTTTGCCCCGAATCAAGCATGGCCAGGAGAAGGAAAAGGCCATAGAGACTGCGGACATTGATATCAGAGGTGGAGGCTCCTCACGACGAGAGACGTCGTCATCACATACACATAGATCACCACCTCCCACTGCTAGTGATCCACCACCTCCCTCTCCTTCTCGCAGAGCTCCATCCCATGCGCATACTATTACACATCCACCACCTCTTAGTGACAGGGTGGATGCCACTGGGGACCCTGAGTATGACACGATCGACGAGGAGCACATAGATGCCATCCACACCGAGGAGCAGCGAAAGACGTTTGCATTTCTCAAATGCAACAAGATCCCTCTGTTCCTGACTACAAGGAGCATAAGGCGTACCACGTCTTCATCGGACGGGTAAGTACCTAACTATTAAACGTCTAGTCTAAGGTTTTACTATTATTATGTTCTGACTTAGTTTTTAATTTATAGGGTCGCACTACACTGGGCATACAGGCACATTATAATGTGCTTCGTATGTAGGACCTCAGTGCTCCGCCAGATCTGCAGCGATTTTTGGCGCGGACTCCTTTTGGTCCTCTTATAGCCCACCTGCCTCAGTACTTCACACATTCTGTCCTAGACGAGGTTTTTGTTGAGCGTTGGCATCAGGAGACCAACACTTTCTATTTCTCATTTGAGGAGATGACGATTACGCTCGATGATGTCAGCTGCATTACAGGTCTCCCTGTAGTTGGTCGGACACTTGATGTAGTCACGGCTCCACGTGATGAGGCATACAGCTACTACGCTAGTATGTTAGGTCTGACAGTGGATGAGGTCCGCACAGAGATACAGTCCACCAGAGGCGTTGGCTTCAAGATAAAGTGGTTGCGGGAGACTTTCACCAGGGGGCGCTACATCGAGCAGACTGATGCTGAGACTATCCGCCAGGTATCACGAACATACCTTATGTTATTATTTGGTTGCACTATTTTTGCGGATACTAGTCAGAAAAGCGTCAAGGCTGACTACTTGTACGGGTTAGCCAATATGGATTCTGGGTTGTGGGACATCGCGTGGGGTACGAGTGCATTGGCATTCCTGTTCCGTGGTTTGGGTGATGCTTCGAAAGCATCGAAGCATAAACTTTATGGTTTTGTAGCTATGCTCGATTGTTGGATCTACAACCACTTCCCCGCGTTTAGGGCCTCAGAGAATGTTGACGACGTAGCGAGGCAGCCTAGGATTGTGAAGTGGCTACCGAAGCGGATTGTTGGGCAAAACATCCGCCCCAAATCGGTTGTCCGTACTCTCCTTGCTGATCAGAAGGAGGCAGATGTAAGTTTTTAAATATTTTTTTTGCATTAACATTTTGATATTAAGTTTTAGGATTTTAAAACAATCTAATTGTTTTACTGTTTTGTAACAGGTGATATTTGAGCCATACCAGGACATTAGAGTCCAGTTCCCCGTTCAGGAGATCCGCACCATTGTTTATCCTTTGCGGATGATGAGCACGGTCGAGGGCTACATGCCTGATCGGGTTATGCGCCAGTTTGGACGGGTTCAGGATGAGCCCGAACTCCCACTTGTACTACGACCGGGTTACAGGAAAGGAGATCTAGCGATGTACACGTGGTGAGAGAGCGCATGGCTAGATTGGCGTCAGCACTTGCTTTCTGAGGATCGATTGACAGTTACCATTACCACGTATAGACAGTCAGCGACGAACACCTACTGGAGGTACCTGGCTGAGTATGGTTGGCATACTATTACTCCACCACCACGTACCACGGACGATAGACTGTTAGACGCAGTTCGCTCGATTGTTACTATGCCCGTAGAGCGTGGGGAAGCGGGTGCGCTTAGGTGGAGAGATCAAGTCCTGCAGCTCTTCTCTCCTTGGTTGTTTGTCATCATTATTGGACTTGTTTTAGCGTTGTTGTGATCTTTCATTCTTGTGGACTTCTTAGTTGTTTCACTATCGTATTTTGTATTATGACTTATGACATCTACTTTGTAATATGACTTATGACATCTACTATCTACTGCTTATATTGTTCTTTTAGATTTTTTGTACTTAACTTGATCTCGTTTTTTATAATTGAGATTCCACAAACAAACATAAGTCGAACCATTCTTTCAATCAATCCTCTATAACATATATTTAACAATGTTCATCTTAAATTCGTAAAAAATAACACTATAATAGTAATTCATTCACTTAAAATCCATAACACCATAACACCATAACACCAAAACACCATAACATTCACTTAAATTTGTCAAAAAAACACCATAACCCTAAAACAAATTTTAAAAAAATATAACTTATTGTGCACCATGGGTACGCAGTCAGTGGTACCTATGGTGCACACTACTGCGTACCCATGGTACAATAGCCTGTGCACCATGGGTACACAGCAGACAGTACCGATGGTGCAGAGTACCATCGGTAAAGGGTGTATGTACCGATGGTACAGAGTACCATCGGTAAAGGGGGTATGTACCGATGGTACAACCCTCTTGTACCAATGGTACCATGCACCGCCCGGCACGTTATGTACCGACCGGTGCATGACACCATCGGTACACAGTGTGGTGTACCGATAGTGCACCACACTGTGTACCTATGGTGCAACCTGCGTGCACCATAGGTACACCAGACTATGCACCATAGGTACCGTAGCCTGTGCACCATAGGTACACAGAAGACAGTACCTATGGTGCGCAATTGTATCTTGGAATTTTTTTCCCGATTTTTTTTCCCGCTTTTTCTGTTTTCGCGCTCTTAAATTCCCGCCAAAGTAAACTCTCATTCTTCTATATAAGGAATTCTACCTTACAACACCAAACACACAAAACTCTCCTTCTAACATAGTTGAAGTCTTTCTTAATGGGTTGGAGTGTGTTTGATGATGCTCATCTGCTCAAGGCTGCGAAAGCTGTGAAGTTCAAACGGCCGGACGATAATACCAATGAGTTCTTTGATGAAGTTTTGTGTATGATTTATTTCATGTACGGCGAAATGTCTACATCTAGACAAATGCCTCGATCTCGTACTCGTCAAGAGGTAGCCACTAGGTACAAGTCTATAACTAGTGGACCGATGTTCTTGGTGTTTAACGAGCCCCCAGAAGTTAGGAATGAAGCATTCGACTTATGTACTAATGTTTAGAAGATGTTGTTGTTCTTGGTGCGTATTCTCAGCGACAATGGAGGCTACGATTTTGACTAACTGTCTATTCTATATCAAGTTATGTACTAATGTTTAGAAGATGTTGTTGTTGCTTGTTTGCGATGTTTTATTTTAGTTATGAAATGATTATTGGCGTATCGTTATAAGTTGGTAAGTTGAATGAATTACTGCAATAAAAGGGAAGGACCAAAATAACCAAAATGATGTAGTAAAACAAACAAAGTTCTAAACATCATAAATCCTTACAAATGACGTAAAGCGACCAAAAGACACAAATGAGTTCGAAACAATAACATAAACCCGACCAAAACACATAAACCTACTAAACAAATTCATCAAGATTAGTTACTTCTGGGAATGAACAAACTGGCTTTCTCCCTTCGAGTTCCGTGTATTTCTTACAGCGACCAACTAATGGTAGCTCCCAATGCGTAGCCTATTCGCTCTTCAACTTCTACCACGTAGGATGTATGCGTGCGCAAGGGCAAAGGGGCTTGATTGATAGCTGTTTAATACTACTTAAATTAGAACCAACAATTGAGTAATATAGTGGTGAGAAAAAACATAACCATATATCGAATGACTTACATTGACAAAGTGGTTAGTATCGACGAATCCAAACCCAATCTCACGTCTTTGGGCAATAATGGGAGGCTTACCGCGCAGAGGTAAAAAAGTATGACTACAGTTGTGAGACCCTACGAGTGACACAAAATGAACAATGCATTCGAACTTGGTTGCAATCGCAATCCCCATTTCAGGCATTGTCATCCAATATTTGGGTGATGCTGGTGTCTCGTAGTAGTTTATACTTTCTGCAACCTTCAGGTAATCCTCTTTACCGTTATAAATCTTGTTGTACGTGTCGTAGTTTTCCATTAGTTCATCGTATATTTCCTTTCGAACACCTCGCCAACCTTCTTTATGACCATACAACCCGAATGAAATTGCTCTATATCCACAATGTCCATCTGGCTTAACATCATTAATACCCAATATAAAAGGGTTGAAGTGAATCGGAAACCAACTCAAAAAACCTTTCGGGCCATGTATTAGTTCTGTGACTCGATCAATGGACGGTTGTACGATGTTGCTACCTAGCGAGGCAATGGAAGAGGTACGAGTACGAGGTACTCTAGGCACATCTGCCCGAATCGTTGATTCACTACCAACTGCTTTACCCTTTTTAACTTTTGTTGGTTTTAAAGACTGCATGACTGCGTCATGACTAGCTTCATCCTTTTTTAGTGGGTACTCCCATCCGCTCATGTCCCGTTTAGTGGATGATGTATCCACTACTAACTTTCTTTTCACCTGTGGGCGGCCTCGGTGTTTCTGCTTCTCCAATGGCTCTAGCAATGACGATGTTTCAGGATAAACAACTTCAAACCATTTCTTGTAAATATGTTTGATACGGCTTTCATCTTTTGTCTCCATAACATCGGTTACTAGCTTTAGCAGATCATCTTTGAGAATTTCCATGGTCATACGGAATGTACGAGGCATTATTTCTAACCTTGTCCAGTGGATGTGAAAAGTATCTAGAGAGGCAGACATTCCACCTTTACGCCACTTGCGGACCTGGTGATAGCAAGGTATACCATGGGTAGATTTTATAGCGCATATACAGTCTCCAGTGTCTTTAACATCCGACCCATCTTCAATAGCAAACATCTTGGTGTCTTCGGCCTTCTCTACTTCGGAGAAAAATAGTTCTAACGCCATGTGGGAAACCTTGCCTCGAATCTCATCAAACAGTTTATCCGCGAACTTATGCAGTGCTATGTAACGACTCTTCTCGAACGACGACCTAATGGCAGCATGTTGGATTTCAACAAGCGAATGAACCCTCCCCCAATATAACTCGAAGTTTAATTTGCTCGTACGTATGTAACGCTTTAGGTTAGAATGAGCACTCTCGACGCGGTTAGTTGTGCAATGTCCCAAATGCAAGTTTTTGTTCATCTGCCAAACAACAAATTTGTCCATGTACTTATCGAGCCACGATTTTTCAGTGTATTCAATTGCAAGAGGGTAATCTTTGTACTCAAATAGCATGTCCCGTCTGGCGTGATCGAATTCAATCTCTGATTCTGCATACGCAATCTTCTTCCAAGCAGTAACAAATTCGTTATGATCACTTTTCTCGAGGAAGTGTTTTCTTGTTTGCTCTTGAACATTTTGGTTTATGTGCCAGCGACATAACATATGCGTTGTCTCTGGGAATACCACTTCTATGGCATTCATCAATGCTAAATCTCTGTCGGTTAGGATGACCCGAGGTTCTTGAATTCCGTGAACGGAAATCAACGACTTCAAACACTCTAACACCCATTTGAAGTTGTTTAACTTCTCACCCGACATGAAGGAAAATGCCGCACAGAAAGTCAATCTGGTACACGTCACACCAACTATCTCGAACAATGGCATACCATATCGTATCACTTTATATATACTATCCATAATAAAAATTGTCGGAAATGTCCGCAAAAGGTCAACACTGACAGGATGGGCAAAAAACAAATATGTAATGATTTGTCCATCGTCTTCACCAAATTTATGCCATTCATAATAATTTTGTGACTTAAGCTCACCCAAGAAGAACTGAAGTTGTGACCTACCCGCCTTCTTTAAAACCCGACTTTTTTGTCGTGCATTGTAGATCGTCTGCATGGTAGAAACATTATCTTCGTTCAATTTCTTCACATCATTCAGTATATCTCTGGGGTTAGTACCAATGAAGGTCGCTCGTTCAACATATTTCATCTCTTCATCATTCAAACGGCCAACAAAAGAATGACCATCTAGATGTATAGAAGTCTCATGGTTATGAGTACCACATTTTACTTCTAACTTCCATTGATCTGGGGCAACCATTGACCCGAGAAGCTGAAATGGGTAGTCAATCTTTTTCGTTCCTGTAGACTTCCGTTTACGGTCTTTTTCTGCAACCCTTGGAGTATATTTCCCCCCCCCCTCTCACACTGGAAATAAACTCTCGGATTTTTTTTGCTGTTTATTTTGTCGCGCCGACTTATGTTGATAACCATACCATAAAGTTTTCCTATCTTCGTAACTCATTTCACCAACGCGTCGTGTGTGTAGAACTCGGTAGTGAAGAACAAATGACTGTAATCAATAGCGGAAGGTGCCTCAGTCCCACTTGCGACATCTGTCTCATGTTACACAACAAAAAAGCACAATAAACATTCAGGTATAGTTAAAAACATTAATAAATCTTGATTTTTTTCGAAAAACATGCGCGAATCCAAGGTTCTGAGGCCTAAAACTGGTGGTTCTAGGCCTCAGAACCGGCCGGACACAGCCATAAGCACCACCGGTGCTGAGGCCATGAACCGGTGGTGTTGGGGCCTCAGAACCGAGCGGACTGAGGCCCCAGCACCACCGGTTCATGGCCTCAGCACCGGTGGTGCCAAGGCTATGGAACCGACCGGCTGGTGGCCCATGCACCATCGGTTCCATGGCCTAGAATCGATGGTGCATGGGCCACCGGGTTGGTTAGTACCTTTTCCGGCGATGGTGGTGGCTGCTCCGGCGACGGTGGCTCCTTCTCCGGCGACTCCATCTCTTTTTCCGGCAAAATTTCATCATTCTTTTTCTCCGGCGACATCAACTCATCCACGCTGATCCCTAGTTGTGCTTCGGTCATGATCGATTTTGTGTTTTAGGTTGAATGTTCTTGATTTTCTTAGGAAGTTTGAATTAGGTTTCAAAAAATTTAAGAAAACTATACTATTTGGATACTAAATTCATCAAAGAAGAGTGTTTGTTTGGGTATAGATAGCGAAATAGGACTTTTGGTGAATTGGGTATACTCAGGATACACTTAGTAGTTTTTTTTACTTAATGGCAATTTAGATATTAATTTTCTGAAGGAGGGTAAAAATGTCAAAAAAAAGTCAAACGAAAGTCAAATGTTAATTTTGGGTATACTTAAACCTGAATTGGGTATATATAGCCATACCCTTTATTAATATGCAAGACAAAAATAAATAGTTACGGAAGAATATAATATATTATTATCTATTTCAATTATAAAAATATTACAACTATTAAAATTAAAAACATAATAAGAAATAAATTATTTTTTAACTATGGATGCGTTAATGAAATAAAATTCTTGAGACGAAACACAAACTTCACTCTGATGTATAAATAGATATTTCACCAATACGGAGGCTTCGACTTCTGATCGGACCCTATAAAAAAACCTCAAACATGAGTGGTTGCAGCCGTATCAACCCATCTATGTTTCCAGACACTAGAACAAAATTAATTTATGTCTACACAAAAGTTGTGAGATTAACTTTTTCTTTTATGTAAATACATATCATAATCCTTCTTGAGATGTTTTAAATTCTTAAAAAATATAAAATATCCATTACTAGATGATCCCTTATATTTCTTTTCACCAAAATCGGATGTTGTATCATATACATCATCATTATTCCTCTTGTTCATTTTTTTCGTCGAGAATTCACCATATGTGTCTTGGGATATTCAGGTTTCATCGTTTTCTCCTTTTGAGTAGCACAACTTGTCAACTCATTGCCTATCTTTTTAAGGTGTCTCTAAATACTTAAACTTTTTCAAGAAAATGGTGAAATGCAAAGCTTACAACAACTTCTTCTGGAATGTCAATCTTAAGTGTTTATAACTTATAAGTGACCATTGACATCTCAATGACTTGTTCTCTTATTATTCATTTGTCATAAAAAAAATTGGATTATAAACACCATCATGCATTCAGTTTCACAATGCGCATACAACAAACAACACATAAGCAAAACAATTTTGGAATATAAACTAAAATATTACTTAACAATATATTTAGTATACATAAAGCATACCCTTACAATACTAATAAAATAACTTTACACAAACATACTAATTTGCACGTGTATGAGTTTGATAAAATTCAGTGTTTATCATGCTCAACTGACTTAATTAAGAAACCTTCTTTTAGGATAATTTCCCTAATTTGATTGTTGAATGATCAATTTATAAAGGACAATCTCTTTTTTATTGTCAATTATGCCAAACGTTAACTTTTGGGGCCAATGAATGCATGTAATATCAACGACCACGAACTTGTCAAAATTTTAAATGAGTAAGGTCACCGATACTGATTATTTTGGCAAGCTGTTGGCTTCTTCGACCATTTAGTGAAGTTATAAAAACCGAAAATATGCTAATCATATTGAAAAATACTATACAACTACAAGTATGCTCAAGGTCCAGACCTTGTTTTAATTTATCCAATCATTATAAAAATAAAATCAGACCCTAAAGTTCAGACTTATAAATAATACAATGGGCCAAATTTCCCAGTCATGGATTTGCTACAGTGCGCCGCCATATGCCAAATTTGTCAATCGTGGCTTTGTTGCAATTTGTAGCGACAAGCCAAATCTCATAGTAATGATTATACTTCATTGTGCCACAACATGACAAATCTATCAGTCGTGGATCTAAACAGTGTGTTGCAGAAATCCATATCACACAGTCGTGGTCTGGTTATAGTGTGTTATAACATGCCAAATCGTACAGTCATGACTCAGTTATAGCGTACCATAACATGCCAAATCCCCAGTAGTGATTGTGCTACAGTCCTTCGCAATATATAAAATTTCTTAGTCGTGGTAGTAGGCCAAATTCATCAATCTTAAGTATGAAATTTGAAACAAAACATGCATCTTTCTTGAAAATCAATCAAATTGTGCAATGTTTTTAACCCTAGATTCAAACTCCACCAATTAAACAACAATCATTCTTAATGTGCAGATTATTTGTTGTACAAAATATATATCATGTTTTATATTTCAATCCATAATTGAAAACCTATTATCAAAATCTCTGAGGGATGGCACTAATACCATTTGTTTGGGTTAATTTATGATATCTTTAACAACTAATTATTATCTATATCAAAGAGAGAATAAAACAATTATATGTTTAAAGGTGTAATTATAATATAATGCTACACTTTTTTTGTATTTTCTGACTTGATATTAGGTTTAAATGATATATGATTATTTTGAAACCATATTAATATTAAGTTACTATCTTGAGATATATAATCTTTATTTTCTTAATTTATATTAGGTTTAATCTTCTATGTGGCTATTCTGAAACCATCTTAATGTTAAATTATTATTAGTGAGGGTAAAACTTGGTTGGAGGGTCTTTTTAGTAACTGTTTAGATGATGCATTAAATGTTAGGTGGAAGGTGGAGTGATAATTGAGGTGTTTGTCTTAATGTCTAGAGAGATTAAAGTCAAACCCCTCAAAAAATTATGTGTCAGAGCTTTTATAAGCTCATTTTGGGTTGATTGGCCATTTGGGTCGGGTCAAAGCATGAGTCAAACTCATGGATCAAAGAAGCTCATTTAAAAAGGATATGTCAAGCACACAGTTGTGTCTGCCAAGGAGCTTAGTTAAAAGGTAAAGGAATAGTAGAGATACAAAATTTATCTTAAGTTTAAACTACCATCTCGAATGAATCCGACCCTTTAGCTGACTATTGCACTCAAATAAATCGACCCTATCAACTACGTTTAGGAAATATAACCCCATTTGTTTTGTTTTTACAAAAAAAATCATAACTTTTAGTTTCTCTTAATTTGTCTATATATCTTATCAAAATATTATGGATGATAGTCAAATACATCATTAAGAATGTGATGATCGATCCTAATATAGAAATTATAATATAATCTCTTATGGTAAATATTATTCAAAAGTATTCACGAAATATTGAGGATAACTATTAGGATTCCCTAATTGTGGTCAAAACGTTTCAAGCATATAAAATTCACATATGATGAACGTTCATAATTGGGAAAAGTATATGAACATGTTAGGAAAATCAATGATATAGTTACATCCGGAAAACTAAATCTTAGACTTGAGTTTAATCCCATGAACTTATGAAGAACTTAAAACGAAAAACAATCAGGATAAGATTAGATTTATTGTTCGGATTATGGAGCAATCTTACATCCACATGTAATAGATTTTATTTTAGTGTTGGACAAGAACACTTAGTACAAGCTCTCACGCTATGTACAAAAAATCTCAAGAGCGGAGGATAGGTTTTTAGAGGTTTTGCAACTCTCATTGACTTCTTTATAATTTTATTTCAAGAGTTCATAAGTTCCTAACACCCTCAATTCTTTCGGCTTTCACTTTTTCAAGTAAATAATTTATCAATTATTTAAATCACTCGTGTTGTTACCTTTTGATATATATATATATATATATATATATATATATATATATATAGTGTATATTAGCACAAACATAAATTATTCTTATAATAGAAAACCAAAGCAATTATAAAAAAATATTAAACTAAGGTCATGATCAATGACTATGATCAACTAGTACACCAAACAGTTATAACAAAACTTGCACCACACATCATAATATAAAAAAAATTATTATCAATTTAAATCCAAACTAATACATCAAACTTAGTTTTAGAATGATTTCTCATAACAACCAAAATTAATATTTGTTTAAACTAAACCCAAACTGAGCTTGAATCCTTTTACAGATGCCAAACCCCTAAGATGATGTTGAACCCCCTACAGTGGTCGAACATGTACGAGGGTGAAATCCATGCAGTGACTAAACCCCTACCAAAGATCGAACCTCTACCAATGTTGAACCCGTATAGTGTCTGAACTTCTTATGTTCAGGTTGAACTCATACTGAGCCTGAGTTTTATATTCAGTTACTTTGAGCCTACTTTAATGAGTTTCCACTCAGGCTTACAACTACTTCAGTATATATTACTCTAATATCCCAACTAATCTTTACAGAATATATTCAGTCCACCTATATCCTAAACTCAAACAAGTCTTACACAGTAAAAGTAAGTGAGCTCTGAATATAGCCTTAAGTTATTTTAAGTTTTTGAATAATATATTTTTTATCTCTGAATATTTCAGTCTTTGTTACCCTTATATTAGGGTTTCATCATGTTACCTTTGAATTAGGGTTTCATCATGTTACCTTTGAATTAGGGTTTATCTATCGTTGCTTCTTCTTCAAATTTTTGTCGCGCTATCAATAATATTTTTGGATTTTTTTCCAAATTGTCGTTTAAAACCTACGGATTTGAAAAGGTAAAGTATTTTTATGAAAGAGAAATTTTTTGTCGATGGTTGTTTTTAATGTTAGGGATATTTTTGGTAGAAAATAAGCGAGTAATGTTATGAAAAATGCAAGTGATATGTGCTTGTATTTTTTTATAACATCTACGAGAAAAAATAATAATATCATAATAACTATTTTTCTTTTTTCTTTATATGGTAAAAGTACTAGTAAAATCTAGTGTATTAAAAAAAAGATAAGTTATCTATAATCATTTGGGTAAGTTTCAAATTACTGATGACCACCTGAATTTTAAATTTTGCCACTGCATGCAACATAAATTCTTCCAAGAAGACCCCTAAACAAACAAACATGTACAGGCTTAACCAATTAGTTATTTTCAACATTCAAAACTTCATATCTTTCGAACCCTAAATAAATAAATAAAATCAAAAAAATGTACATATCTATTTTTTAAAGACGGAGAAAAGAAAATTAATGAGTGATATTTTTGGAGAATTTTTTCTTTCTTATTTTCACAACTAAATTACATGTAATGTTGCAGCTGAAACACAATTGTTCTTTAGCAACCAAATTACACGCAAGTCCTAAACTGGAACACGATTATTATTTTCAGACATATTCCGCAACCAAATTGTACATTTTTCAACTGAAACACAATCCAATATTGTTAAAAGCTTTCTCAATGCATAAATGCACATATTTTCCTAACTACAAAAAAATAGTTGTTTCGCACCCAATTAACATTTATTTTCACCAAAACAATCTTGTTTTTTTCACACGATCAGAGTTATTTAGATCAAAGTTATTTTTTCACCAACTATTTTCTTATTTTTTAGCACATTTGCACGTAATTCCGCAACTTGAACATATGACCAAATTACACGTAATTCTACAAGTGGAACACAATTACTTTTTCCAAACTCTTTTAGCAATTAAATTACATGTAATTTCGCAACTAAAAATATAAAATAAAAACTATTCAAAAAAATATTTCATATATCTAATTTTATCATTTAAAAAAACAAAACCAATAATATTTTCGGATTTTTTAAAGCTATAATTTGAAAAATGTAACATTTAAAAAGACATAAAAAAACCATATAAAACGTTAAAGATATTGAGTAGTAACATATGCATATATGTGAATATCGGGTAAAAAACACTGTTAATCCCCATGTTTATCACTTGTATCAACATAGTTCTTTTCGTTCACTTCTGCATAAAACTCATCTCATTCGTTTTAAAATTTTGCAATTATAGTCCCCCAACACATATAAACCATTTAAAAACTGACACGTGACACTTAAATTCTAAGTTTTGTATCACTTTTGGTCCTCAAATCTCATGTTTTGTATCACTTTTGGTCCCCAGAATATGCGGAGAGACTAATCGTATAAATATTTAAAACGAAAGGAATTAGTTTTATGCAGAAGTGAACGAAATGAACTATGTTAATACAAGTGGTAAACATTGAACTAACGGTGCTTTTAACCCAATCATTAAATTTATGGATACTTTATCGAACTTTTGGTGGTTGATTAAAAGAAAAAGTAATTTTACTTCTTAACTTGTTTAAGTCCAAAACAATATTGTACCATTATAACGTTAGCGACACGGATTTGGACTTAAATGTTGGAAATATTTTACATTGTGATACGAATTTTGCAATATTTTACATTCGTGATATCAAGTTGGCAATATTTTTAAGATACTGAATTAACCGATGGAACCTCAGCGTTATGATTAACACGGCATCAACATAAAATTTGAAAATTATAAGTGGAATTAAATGGTGAATTGGAAATCATTTGTTTATCAACATTTTTATGTTTATACCAATAATGACAGTACAAATAGAGTTCTTGACAATCAAAGAGTTTCTTTAAACATGTTACAAACAATTTAGAATTAGAATCTCAGGGGTCGCTGTTTTTCTTGATCACCTTACTTTAATAGAAATACAGTCCAGAAGTTGAGATAGATTACAGAGGAGAATGTATACTTATCAATATACGAATTAAAAATCATCTTCAATAACAAATTTTGCCCCCCAAAAAGAATATATAAACAAGGGCTGAGGATACAATACCCGATACACCACCGATGCAGTATTCATGACTTGGTGTCTTTTAGAACTCCACCTTTTTCAAGTTCACCTACTACAGCCCTCAATGATGGAACCTTCATGGCCAGAGTTCTGTAGAGTCTAGAAAACCGGGCACGGGTACCGTCTGCAGTTCTTGCAAGTGCAAGCAAGCTCAACGCTTCCGGTAGTTGGGAAAAGACTTGTTTCATATCCTCTAAGGACATATTTTCTAATACTGAAGGCCTTGGCACAATTCTCACAATCTCACCACCTTTTGGTTCCTGTACATGAGCATCTGCTTTGATCACCAGTTCCGAGCTAGAGTTAGCCCCACATTTGATGATGAATGGAGCAGTCGAGCCGGTGTTAAACTGAAGAACATTCCATTGCGACACGTCAGTTTCGCCTGTGGTTGCCATATTCGCAGATGCTTTGTGAACATCTGATGTTTCTACAAGTCGGTCATCTTCTTCGGGGATTGACTGCAGCACATTATCAGATAGAGGAAATATTATGTTAAAATCCCATCATAACAAATAGGTGTTCGATTTCATATCCTCCAGCAGCAGAGAGAGTTTATTTGTTTTAATATTGTATTCAAATTACAGAATATGGATCGTGTTTGTATGAGAGCATGGTCTGACACGACATGCAAAACCATGGTTTTATTTACCGTTGGATCAAAAAACTAGGGTGGTGATAAGTTAGTAAACAATTAAGTTATAGTATGGTAAGTGATGCAAGCTTAAGAATGAAAGTGGATATATTTATTCTAATCCACCAGTGTATTAAACCATGGTCGCATGACTTGCATCATGTACCATGAGACCATGGTCGCATGACTTGCATCACGTATCGTGAGACCATGTCGCATCTAATATTTTTTTCCAAAGTAGTATGCCTTTTCTTGTTATCTCAGCTGTATTTAAAAACCTTGAATAGAACAGAAGGTCTACAGCCATTTGCGGGTGAAAATAACACTACCATGTATGTAAAGAACATGCTCGTCTAATATTTTGTGATTTGAGAAAAAGAAGTTAGAGCAACAAAGGTAATGAATAACAAGAGAAGTTGGTTAGGAAATGAGAACTGTTCCTTAACATTCCAAATAACTTCTAGTATATCTAACCCTCAGTTTTGGCAAAGCATTCAAGTTAAAGCAGTGGAGATTATCACTAAAAACCATGATCCAGATAATCGCATTTTTCAATACATAAGGCAAACTGAAGAAACATAAAATTAAAATTACCTCCATCAAGCTGCGAGCATAAGCAATTTCTTTCGTAGCACATGGATGATCAATGTCAAGAAGAGAAGGCATCCGTTCAGTCAATTCGTCAAGGGATACAAGCATTGCATGTTTCTTACTTTTACTTATGGAGCTAAGGGAAGATTGTCTCACAATATCCTGTTGAAAAATAAATATTACGTTACGCATACCTTATCATATCAAAGTTTTGCCAATAAAGAAGATGTAGGAGTTTTGTGTGAGGATGAAAACCTTGATTTGCTTCATTATGCCATCAAGAGAAATTAGAGATGCTAGTCTAGCATCTTCAGCTGCAGTAGAGGGATTCTTAATGGGTGAACTGCCATCTTCCAAGGTGAACAAAGCCACATCACTTCTCATTTGTTGCAAAATCTGATGAGCGCAAAATAATTCATAGTGCCTTTATCTACGGATACTTTGGGAATAGTTGCATCATCACAAATACAAGAGTGGACATATAAATAGGCATGCCCAGAAACCAAGTAAGCTGAATAATTTTGAGTTACCTTTCTCCTTTTGTGATCAACAGACTCCAAAGCTGATCGAAGCTTCGCTACGTGCGTTGGATCTTCTGCCTCTTCTGCTGCTAAGGTACCAGCAATATCCTAATAAAAACAGATGCCCATATAAATCGGAATCAATTTATCAAAGACTGCAGAACCCAAAAAGTCTACAAGCTTAATATTAGCTGAACCAATATGGAAGTTTCACTAAAAATAGGCAGACAAAAGCATACCTTGAGGTGTTGCAACTGAGAAGAATAGACACGTTTTGTATACTCAGACAAAAGTTGACCAAGAGCATCAGTACTGGGAGGTAGAGCAGCACCAAGTCCAGCCATCCAACCATCCATAAGTGCAGTTGAAAGAAGCTCTAACTGACCAGTAGTCCCCGCTGATGCATCACCTCCTGTAACAGATAAATACTCAAAGTTTTCTGCAAGCCACGATCTAATCTGGCGTTGTAGCTCTCCAGTAACAGTATGTACAAATAGTGCAGCAAGACCCTTGTTTCCAACGGCGAAACTTTTGGCTTCATCTTGTATTTCCCTTAGCTTTCCACCAGTAACTAGCTGCCTTCCAGCATCCTGGACAATTTTAATAGAAGAGTTACACATTTGGAGAAGAATTTTTTTAATGCCAAGAAATAAGATAGCTTATTGTTATTTTGCATAGTTAAGGGTAAAGTGAATCCGGCACGGATTCTTAATGTAGGAAAGGCGGAATATATAAACCTGCTCAAGTCCTCGCATTCTCGAGACGACTGATACCAGCTTGGATTTCTTTTCAAGCTTAATATTTACTTTAAATCCTTGAATTTGCTCATCAGCGTAGCGTACTGGGGATCTTCCTGGACTACTGCCACGACTGGCGCTTCTACTTCGACCAGTACTAGGCTTCTCTAAGAAGCACTCAACTGGAGGAACCTAGTAACATGATTAAACTAATCAAAGATGCAAGCCACACTATTATATAATTAAGAAACAGAGAAAAAGAGAGTAGCACGGAGAATTAATCAAACTTATCTACCTTGATGGACTGCAGTTCAGGAGATCTAGCTAGCAAAGATCTTATATACAATATTCTGACCCGGGAAACAAGCATGGTATCCATTACCCTCTTTGGTTCCATTTTACGTATAAAAGAAAAGACTGCATCTCTGATTTCAGCGAGAATTTCATGCTCTCTAGAAGCACCTGCTTTGATGACTGCTGCCATAACCTGCAGCCACTAGCAACTCAGTAGCAAAAACCACTGCTGACAATTGCAATCGATGAGAAGCCAAAGATTTTAAGATGTTATCAAGCATCCTAAAAAGACCAACACATTGTACAGAAAAACGGTTTTTATCTATTTCCTTAATAAAAATATTCTACATCAACCACTTACAGGATGTAAAAAACATAAAGTCAGTCACATTTAGCTTTCTCATTATCAAGAAGAAAAGAAAAAGGAAACTATTCTTATATGTAGCTCCTCCACAGTGTCATTCACATTAAGCAATAAATTGGCAGAGTATCAGAGAGATCGGGCAAAATCAATAACTAACCCATGTTCATCAGTACAAAGACTAAAGTTCATGTCAAAATATTAAGCTGCACAATGTATACCAGCATCAAAAGCTTGTTCGCTCCATCAGAAATAGCAGCCAGACTATCATACTGCTCAGGATCGAAGTCAGTCAGAG
The DNA here is from genome assembly GCA_036936605.1 of Limnanthes douglasii subsp. nivea. NCBI lineage: Eukaryota > Viridiplantae > Streptophyta > Magnoliopsida > Brassicales > Limnanthaceae > Limnanthes > Limnanthes douglasii. The sequence continues at coordinate 173,560,336 of JAUPFV010000005.1, forward strand.
CAGCTGTCAGATATTCACCGGCTGGGGTAGTCTTAGTTTTGTCAGAACCTGATTTAACTAACGCAATCGTACCCCCTGTGGCTGATTGTGAAGGAACAGCATCTGCTGAATGTCCTTTGCTGTTACTACCATTCCTGTTTAGAATTTATTGTTACAAGTCAGAGTACTGCCTATGAGATTGTAGGGAAAAACAAAAATAAACACATAAATAATCCTAACTTCTAAATATATAAAAATACCACCTCGCCTGGTCTAGAAGGGGTGCATTTGCTGGTCCTTTGGATGAGATAGTAGAGGGCTGAAATGAAAGAAAAGTTAGTGTCAATTGGGCACTTTGGCATAATGTAGACATAATCAGTAGAATAATGTTAGCATTTGTATCTAAAGATTCGGAAATCATTTAGACTCAGCTTCAGTTAATCAAATCTCTCAAATCAGGTACGGGTACTGAAAATAACAGAACAAGGCCCTTGACATTTTCTAATTGGTACGGCACTTCCCTTCCGAGAGGAAATTCTAAGTTGCTCAACATCAGTAGTCATTATCAATCAGGAGCTCCAAAGATGTTTGTTTTAGCCTTTAGGTAAAAGACTTACTTCTATTTTTCTTTTTGATAACTTTACCAAAATTTCAATCTTAAAAAAAATTGAAAACCAAAAACAGTGGTTACAGGATAGCTGAAATGGCTTTCAGTAATCAAATTATATCTATAAATCTAACAACGATTCTTCCCAGTAACAAGGCTACAGAAACTAACCACCTTATTCTCAAATTCTATGGTATGACTTTGCACACCGCTGTTTTAAGAGACATTTAAGGACAATGTGAAATAATAGAGAATATTTAAATAAATAAACTAAACTTCAGAAATATGGATATCTTCATAACAAGCCATGCAATAATAGTTAAGTGGATGCAAGATATAACCTGAGTTGATACAACCAAAGCTGATTTTTCGGACAATCTATCAAACAATTTCTGATTTTCTTCATGCAATTTCTGCACAAGCATAACAAGGATATTTATTGTGAGACAAAAATCATCAGGAAAGTAAAAAACCAAATCCAGGAATTAAATAAAAAAAATTCAGAGATAAATACAGTAAGTACAGAGGTGTGCCACTATCCATTAGCTTTGGTACAAATAAAATCTACTTTTTATACACTCCGTTACATTTTTCCAATTATTCACTTTTGCATTCTCAAATCAGCCATGCTAGATTTCATTAATTTTTCTCTTTTGACTACAAGAACTTTTAGGAATCAAATTCTGAAGCTTGAAAGGAAAGACACCGTTATTCCATTCTTCTTTGATAAGATGAGAATAAGTCAGTAATTATATATGATCAACAGGCAACTAGATTTAAAAAATGAAACATTTCACAATAATTCTTGAACATTCTGGAAAAGTGAAACATCATAAGATATGCGGAACAAACATATATATGAAAGTCGCATCAGACCTCAATAAGTGCATCGCGCTTTTTAATTTCTTCATCAAGTTTCTTGCTTATTGCAGAAGAATCTAAGGCATCCGCAGCTGCTTTCGGAGATGCAGAAACTCCAGGTCCCGACTCCAAAGCGAATGCTGATCTGGCCCCTTTAGCGTTAAGAGCTTCATGAAGTTCTGATTCTAAGTTTTTTATTTTGGTCTGCACGCAGAATTTCAAAAAAAAGAGGTTAAATTATGAAACTATAGCATGAAGAAAGTTTCATCTTTGATATTCAGCCATAAAATCTTCATCTTACAATACAAGTCGTATATCAAAGTGAAACTTACTCTGTCCCGTATTTAGTTCTTATCAGTGCAGCCTGAAAACGATTTGTGTTGGTAGAAGACAAGAACTTTTATGCCCCATCAATAATGAGACCAAAATTTAGTTCCTTTAAGTACATAAAGACAATTTTATTACTAAGAGCCTGGGTTTATGGTTGACTGAAATCTTCAGGGGTAAAGTTTCTCTGATTTTTCTACCAAATTAAGGGGTTGACAGTGTTGATTTATCAAGTATACAAAACGACAACATACAAACCTGCAATGTTTGAGCTGTGGAATCTCGTTGTTGTATCTGCGATTTCTGTTCCTGATCTAACTGTAAAAGTTGGGCTACTTGGTTTCTAAGCTGAGCATTCTGTTCCTTTTCAATCTTGTGCTTGTCAGAAAGTCTAATATTCTCAGACTGCATTCAATAGGATCATAGAACTGTTTAGCTACATACTTCTTGAACCCAAAAGTAGTAAAAAGATATGACTAATAGAAACTAAAACAAGCTTAATACAGCTTCTTTAATGCATAACCCAGTCCACAAAAGTCATTTAATACACTCCCACTTACAAATGGGTAAAAGACATATCCATAGGTGAAGACAGTACACTTTCATTTGATAAAGTAAGATGAATTCAACTTGCATGATAAAACGAAAGTACATACTACGTGATAAGGCAAACTTGGATAGAAGCTTCAGAAACAGTTAAAAAGAATTAAATGTCAAATCAAAAATTACTCTTAACTAATTTTGGGAAAGAGATGACTCAAAAATAACCAACGGCTCAAAAAGTATGTCAATAAATTACCCCCAAGCTACAATTTGAGAAATAAATAAATAATTTTTTTATAGAAATGAAATTGTAAACTCCAGAAGTCGCAAACCTTTAAGTCTGATTGAAGCGCGGAAGAAACTTTCCACGCCTTCTGAACTTCATTAAAGAGTAGGACGCTTTGATTATTTGCATCTTGGAGGGCTTGTTTCAGACCCAGAACCTCCTGTTTGAGATCTTGAATTTCCTTTTCTCTCTCATACAGCTCCTTACGTGCATCATTTGCCTACAAGAATGATTAAATTATATATTAACTGTAGAGGCCAAAGAGGTGTGTATCCATTTTCACATCTGTACAGATTTGGCCGATATTTTAAACGCACAGGTAGTTGGTAGCTATCCAACTTATTTATAACTAAAATATAAATAACAAAACAAATGAATGAAACCTCAAATCACCGATCTAGTCATCTATATGCTTATATTTTACTGCCTTCCTATGGAGAATATATTTTTTAATTTACTTTTATTCTTATTCTGAACAACATTCTTTGGTGCTCTGGCCTATAGCATTGCCGCAATAGAGACTTGACTCGCAAAGTTGGTAGTTGTTGGACTTGTAGCAAATGGTAGTGGTAACCTTTTAACAAGGTATAAAATATAAACTGACAGCAAATAGTATCTATTAATTACCAATTGCACGAGCATAAACAAAAACTTACAACATCCCTCCATTTCTTAATAGTATCTCGGTTTCCAAGGCTTGGTACAGAGTTTCGAGCTCTAGCAGCATAACTGAGACATGATACTGTCTCGGACAAATTTGCTGCATTTGGGCAGATATTTACAATCATCAAACATTTGGAACTTTCCCCTGCAGGAGAAAAAACAACAGTGTGCCTGTAAGTTTGTTGCTAAGTGAGCAAAGAAATGGAATTATCAGAAAACATAGCAATATATAAGAGAGAAACATCTAAGAGGAGGCATAACCGACCAACCCCCAAAAGTATTAGTGTCTGATTAATAAGTAATGTAATATTCTTGCTCTAATACAAAGTATGAAGAAACGGAATACTCGCTTTCGAATATCGTGTGCATAGAGTGAAAACGGATACCTAATGAGTCTGCAAGTACTTTAGTAAGAACCGAATTGTCATATGGAACAATGTCCTTTTTTGAAGTTAGAGAAGATAAGACATCTCCCAACCTGCATATGCAACAACAAATGCATTAAGCAAGGCTCGTTGGAAGAAAAAGCTCAAAAACTCTATTGGAATTATATAGATGGGTTGCAAGACTACACACAATCTGAAGTAGATTTTCATGTTATATTTGCTAAACATAGTGATATGTATCATATACTGTTATCAGCAAAAAAAGAAGTATAGTAAAAATGGCATACGCTGAAAGTGATTTCATGACATGCAGCAGGTCCGTCACACGCTCCCCAGTATAATCTTCCAAAATTTGACCTTCAGTTCCAGCCAGGTCAACCAAAGAAAGTTTGCTATACAAACTCTCCTTGGTGATCAAATTGTCATAGAAAATATGAATTGAGATGATCCTGACAACAGCAAGATAAGAAACTCAGATAAACATTTCAGAAAGTAGCAATTTGTTGTCCAATATAGGAACACCGAGAAATTGTGAAAGCACTTTTAGTCCATACAAATGAGAAACATTGAACTTCGATAAGTCATTCCCCCGATTCTGAAATGTAGATTTTAATACTCTTGAAAACTCCAACGGGTTTTCGACCTTCTCCTGCGCAAATTCTATAGCCGATTCTGGCAATCCAATGCTTATCTTTGGCAAAGTACTGTCTGATTCTGATAGCAAATCCCTAATCTGTGAAAATACAAGAGAGTAAAATTAGAGCAATTTTTTTAGATCAAGCTGACAATATTATTTCACAAGAAAATTAGAGATGAAAACAAGTCAGAAGTAAATAGTAAAATGAGGACCTGTTCATTGTAGAGCTCAAAAGCTGTTACAGAGAAATTGAACTGTGACGTCGAACTCGATTCGGAGTTGGCTAAATCAAACAGCTCTTCAAAACAACGAGAATACAGACCACGATCATGGCTAGATCCTTCCTGTGAATAATAAAAATATATCAAACAAGCAATACGGAACAAGTACCCTTCAATATATATATACATATATCAAGAGAGTATACAAAGAGCACGTGCAGTTCAAGAAGAATCGCTAGGGACCAATTAGATAATATCTGGTCAATGTTTATATTTCTGGACATTAGTCCCAGACAATCCAAATATATGTACTTTTGTACAAAAGAATTCCAAGTTTCGAGATCGGCAAAAACAACCCCTAAAAGATGTTATAGGTTCAAATCATGGAACCACAGGCGAAAATTTCACAAACAATCTCTATATTTATGCAAGGTAAATGAACTAGCATAAAGCTAAATATGTAAGGGAAGAGAGGGAGAGAATAACCATAGTATGTGTCTTTCCTGAGTTCGTCTGTCCATAAGCAAATATAGAAACATTATTTCCATCCAGCGCCGATTGTACTAATGGTTGAACATCTGTAAACAGTTCCGCTGCAAAAAAAGAGTAAGATGAAATTTTTAAAATATGAGGTTAGATAGATAACACATACAAATAGGTGCTACTTTTGAAAACATAGACAATTTTATATAAAACACATGACCTCTCACCTTGTCCAACATGAGGTCCATAAACTCTGTCAAATTCAAAATCCCTCTTTGGGTTGGCTAAAGCATCATCACCAGTATTTACACGGATAGTACCACCATCAGGAAATTCAACAACACACGGACCCTCATCTTCGAATAAAGGTCGTGCACGACAAAAAACCTTTATGTTTCCTGAAATAAATATACAGTTTGAAAGATCAAGACTGCTGCAAGTCCGACATCATGATGAATTATTAACAATTGATCTAGTTTGAAAAGTAAGTGCAGAAAGCGACCAAAATCCCACGTTAATTAAACATGGGAAAGATCATGGGTATGTAAGTATTGACATATCTCCACTAGAATGACACTTTTTGGATATGACCAAAAGAAAAGACGTATGGAGAGGGAATATGGTGAGGGAATATGCAGCCCACATATTCCCAACAGTAAGAGACCGTTATAGTTAGAGACTCTTCAAGCCTAGTTCAAAAGCATGCTGGAGTTGTTGTGAATAAATAATAGCAGTATATTCCATGAGAGAGTTGATACAGAGAAAAGTTAGAAGAAGATGAGTACCTTTGGCTGTCAACAAGTCATCAAACAGCCTCTTTCTTTCACTGATCAGAGGAGCTATTCTGGCCTCTGTCTCAAGGGTAATTTGATCTGGGATTACAAGATGAATAAAATTTAATAATATTAACAGAAAAAGCAACAGAAGACCTCCAGAGAGAAGCATAACGTGTGTGTGTGTATATATATATATATATATTTCATAAGTATACCATCAAAAAAGTGTACTACTTTCCGCTATACTAATTTCTATCGTCGCCCGAAATGTATAACTAGAAAAGATACAACTATTAATCGGTCTCTTAATAAAATAAAGATAATTCTAAGCAGTATACTTTATTAGCACATGCAAAGCCCAAATTCAACAAGATATCGTATAAAAGGAACAAAATACTTTCTCGTGCACTATACTAATTACCAGATTAAGAACTCAAACTCACCTAATTTACGAGTTTTTCCGGCAAGTACACCAAGATAACGTGTTACTCTATCAAGTTTGGCATTGGAATATTCTTGAAGATCACTTGCCTCTTGTCTCAATTCCAAGTAATCATCTTTCGCAAGCTGTTGATAAATATAGTATAAAGCCTTGTTGGGAAAAGTAAAATAAATTCCAAATAAACTTTACAGATGACTACAGCAGCTGTGATCTCAAATCAAATATTTTGAGTCTTCAAACTCAAAATCTATGAGAGAATATACAAAAATGAACTAGAAATCCTCCAGAGATACTCGCATCAAACTCTGTACCTCAGAGGAATAAATAAGGATTCTACACTATAAAATAGTGCTAATGTCTTTACAGCCTCAGCAATAGCCAAAGAACCTCACAGGCAGACAAATGTCTCTAACACCAACGAACTTGCAACCTAATGAATTCAAGTAAAGTTCAGAACCGTTCACATCACTCATAGAATAGTTGACAGCCTAAACTAAAGAGTAACACAGCTGTCCAAACTTTTGTTCCTTTTTCAACACTCAATGTCTTCTATCAGAAAATATTTTAGCGGCGTCTAGTCAAAGAGTTGGTGGTTATGCCTGGTTACGATCTACTAACAAAAAGATCCCGGCTATATTGACGATCAAACAGTTAAAGCGCACACTTTTGGAAGTATTTAGAATTTCTCATTTATTCTTTCGACCTTCACAAATTGAAGAACCAATGGATGTCAGTCAAAGAGAGATAACTGCACATTTACGTGGATGAGATTATACAGCATCAGCATTAATTTTTCCAACTAATGGGGAATAATATATATATTCTTTAAGCTAGTGTTGCCTCTAGTACACTAAGCCAGAAACAGAAACAATAAGAAAGGTAATGCAGAAACATAAGTAAAATAGTTTATAACGAAAGAAGAGAGGAAAATAATACAGGCTCCCAAGAAGACCCATAACCCTTATGAGTCTAGGCTCAACTTGTCAACAATGGCCATTATACCTGCACATCCTCAATAAACATAAAAAACCAAGTTGTTTCTTCATTGAACTAGACAGTAGCAATCTCCACTATCAACTTATGCACATCGAGTCCCTACTTAACTGCTCAACAATTATAAATAATGAAATAGGTATGCGGTGGCAATATAATAAGGCCATATAAATCCTGCACTTGATTGAGGAACACTAACATTTCCAACAATTAATTCATATAACTACTAGATAGCGAGTCTTCAAATGCATAAACTCGAGGTTGATGAACAATTTCATATATACAGCTTGAGTTGCAAAACTTCATTCTGCTTTCAGCAATTCAAGATCACTAACAGTTCACTGTAAACAGATTTCAGTCAAACATCGAAAGATATTGCCGCACAATATCATCGTCTGACGATAGGTAGAACAGATTAATCACCTAAGACACCGAACGATAAATCCAAAATTAACTACACTACATAGAGCTCAAAAAGAAAATCCACTAACCTTAACTTTGTCCTTCAGTCTGTCAAGCTTAGTTACAAGCGACAGCCTGGAAAACTCAGATGACTGCGCATTAGAGATCGAGTAGCGCCGGCCCAACCCCGTCGGCGGTCGGTGATCTCCTTGGTCGGATGACCCCGTCGACGACGGAGACCGCCTCGGCTCGAAGCCACTAACCTCCCAGTTCCATCGATTATTGGTATTATTACTAGTGCTTCTCTGGTCCGCCATTTTCAGTACCAAGAATGTCGAGCGATCCTCTTGAAATCTGTTGGTCGAATTTGTTGGAACCGAGAAATTATCTTCTTGTTCCTACAGAGACATTTCTAATCCTGTATTTCGGGTATAGAAATGAAAGGCGTAGGGTGCTTCGAGCGACGTCGTCGTTTTGGAGATGGGGGTTTTGGATTTGAAATTCAATGTGGAGAGAAAGAGAGAGTTAGGTACCCTTGCGTTGCGCCTTTTGAGACACTAATTATTGTGTGCTCTGTGTTAGCTCACAACTCGCTCTCCCCATTTTTTTTATGGTTCCATCGTATAATAAAATGTATAAAATTGATGATAAAATGTCTACAAATTTTGACATTGTGAAACTGTAGAATTTATTTATTTATTTTGTGTGTATATATATATAATCGCTTTTTCTTGGACTTAATTGTTTTGATTATTTTTAAAGGCTGAATATGAATAATGCAAGGTTGTATTGATAGTTATAACATTCTTGCTTGCTGAGCTGTTGTGATCTATTGGTCCAGTAATGTTAGGCAAGTACAATTAAAACCCGCCCAATTAGATTCAAAAATATAATACTAATAAAAAAACAAAAACAAAAAGATTAGGTCAACTTTATTCCATTTTTAAATCATCTAACCACGTGCACGAAGCATTATAAACATGACAAAGACTCGTTAGTTAGTTAGTTATTCTCGTACGCTTTTTCTTTTTTTTCTTTTCAAATTTTCAAATCAAACCAAGATTTTGTTAGGCTTAAAACTAAGATTTCGTTGTTTTTATTATTGGAGCATCGACGATTTTCATAAAGACTAATTGGATATTTCGAAAATCTATCCTATATGATATCGGGTTTAACAAAGTCGGATAGTTGATGTATTTTTCTTTAGTAAAATTTAAATTCAAATTTATATTTAAATTTAAAAATATGATATTTATTATCAATAAAAAATAAATGAAGGTTGTATTTACAGTAAATAGTACAACCCCACGATAAATTTGTAGGTATAATATAAAACAAAATATATTATCATTTCAATATAGAATTTTGGTTGTCCATAAATAAGAGTCTAAGTCGGCAAATCAGTTTTTTGTTATACATCCTTTAAGGTAGAGTTTTAGTTCGTGCAAATGAAAAATAACTTAAAAATAACGAATAAATATAATATTTGGTTTCATCGCATTTTTATTTATAATGTTTTATTGGTTTTGAACGCACTAAAAACATTAACTTACGTTTGGAAAACATCAAAATACATAAAATCATTATTAAGATTACTTGAGAAGATTTTTCATATTATTCAACCAAAATAACAGTGTTTACGTATCTAATATTTTCCACAATTAATTTAGTATATATATATATGTTTGTTAAATTTTGGAAAAAATGTTGTGATATGAACAGTCAACTGAGTCGAGCTTCTGAAAAAAAGTTAGACAGTTACTTGTGTTTTTTAATTATTTATTTGTTCTTAATTATTTACTTCTTCACATAAAGTGTGGTGATTTTGAATAAACATAAATGTGCAGCAATCGAAATTTGAGAGAATGATAATTGAAAACTTTATTCAAATTTGATCTGTATATAATCAATTTATTTTTCAATACTTTAAACCCGCCCAACCAAAACAGAAGTTTAAAACATGTAGACTTCATCAATGCAGACTCGTTGAAAAGATCGGTCCAACCAAGCTACAAATTATAAAAAAGCCCAAGGTGGTCGGGCTTGAGAGGTACGAAAAGGTCTGATGGCCGAGATAAGAATAAGTTTTGACCACTCGTTTACCTCACAACGCAAAACTAGAGGCATGGGAGTACACATGCAACTAAAAATACTATTGCACGTAAAGAGCTTTAGCTTCCTGCCGACTAGGGTTTACACCCAAATGAGCTTTAGTTATGCGAAGGTGTTATTGACTTTAGGATGGTATATGTGTTTATTTACTTATTATTTGTCTAAAAAGAATCGTATGGTTACATGTCGATTCCTATAGATAATTCCACTAATGACGCGAGTCTTGTTATCGTAAGGTCAGATTTATATGTTCACATACATATCCAAAATTGGTGTTTTATCGAGAGAGAATTGATAAAGATTTTTAATAGAGTATTAACCATCCTTATAATAAAGTCAAAATTCATTTACTAAATTAACCGACTTGAATAGCTTCAACATCCATTGGGCCAAGCCTTGGAAGTTAAGCAACCAATATAGGCAAAACATATCTACAATAAATCGTACAATAACACTATATGCACCACTCACCAATACATGGTAATATAGTTAAATGAATACATTCAATTCTTGTATACTAATTACAAAAGTTATGTAATTCTCTATAAAACATATTCGTTATATGAGTATAATGATATGAGATCTTTATATCACCTAAATTGCAATTATAATTGTTTTAATTTATTCATCATATTATCTTTTCCTATCTCAATATTTCTTATATTCCCCAACTATTTATTCTTAATCTTTGGAGTTTAACCAATCTAAATTTGTATCATCATTTAGCGTTATTCATGGGAACGTTCTGCTCCTACAAAATCCTTATTTTTTTGTACAAGAACTTAAAAAATATATAAAAAAACAACGGATGACAAATTCACGCATAGATCCAGACATTATAATCAATAGTGAAGCAATGACTGAAGTCTTCGACGTTATGCTTCCACCCCCGATGAACCCTTCAGATAAGCTCATTGCTTTGAGGGTTTCATTAATCTTACTTCTGGTCTCGGTAACCCCACTCTTCATGTCTCTTGTAGACAAAAAAACCCTCAATGTAGCCTTTTTGCGGTTCAGCCACAAGCTTCGACCATCCATCACACCTCGCCTCATGCATCAAAAGTTGTGAACGCAAATTTCCAGTATCTAGCACATAACTTATGCATATATCAATATACTAATTTAAATATTTTATATGCTTTATTAATAACTTATTAACATCGAAATAGGCCAACCACCTCCATTACAATAGAAGGAAATGAAATTGATAATAACGAATTTGATAGAGTATTTTCTAAAAAAATACAAAATATTGTAACAAAGCAAAAGTAAAAGAAAAGGCATGACCCCAACGTCGAAGCATTCAACCGGAAACAACAAAAACAAGAGCCAAAACATCAGAATCTTTCACCCAAGCACATAAACCTCTACCCAGCCTCAACCACCGCACATTTTATTTCTTCGAATGCCTCACTATGGTATTTATTTACAGTCAAAAAATGTTCAACAATAGTTTGTCACCCAACCGAGCACCTAACTGCCGACTATGACTTGAGCGTTCAATTATAGTCAATGACCCAACCGAGCGTACAAATGCAATCACGAGGTTTCAATAACAACTTGGTCATCAACTGAGCACCCTGTTGCAGACTATGATCCATCCAAGCATCTAGATGCAGTCCATGGCCCAATCAAGTATCCAACCTCAATCTAGAATCCTCCAACAACAATATATGATCTCTTTCAATTTTTATTTTGGCTTGGATGGCTCTAACAACTACATGAAGCTCAGAAGAACTTCCAATGGCAGCTCGATGTCCCACCGAGCATCCAACATCAACAGTACCAAGTTCAACCGAACAATAGGGTAGCCCAGCAAGAAATCTCATATGGCACGGATTTCAACCAATAACTGCAATGATACATGTCATCATACATTCTCAGGAACAACACAAACGTGATTAACATATGCAATGGTCACAAAAATCAAAAATTTTACACATTCACGAGGAGTACAAACTATTACAAATATATATTTATTCATGACAACAATGACAGCCAATTAGGTGACGAATCCCCACTGACCCCGAAATATTATATGGCGACTTACCACCCAGTTATAATAGCAAAAGTATAGATAAGTATAATGGTGAGAGAGATTTAGAGAATTATATCAAACAGTTCAACAGAGATTATACACTGTAGAACATAAGATAGAATAAAGTGCATAACATTTGTAATGACAGTTTGAAGACATGTCTTAACCTAGTTCAAAACTCTACCGCAAAAAAAGTATCACGAGCTACAAGATGTTATGCATAAATTCCATAATAATTATATTGAGTCCAATATCATGAAAGGTGATAAATATTATATCATACATTACAAATAACAATCGAATGATACGCTTATAAAATGAACCCGATGACTTATGGATACAAAAAGTGATTTGTAAAATTGTCACAATCTAGTGCTAGTTGCAACCTACAAATAGAGATTATTTTAGAGGCCATTATCGTAAACTATATGAAAAACGAGGCCCTCAACTTCATGGAACCTGCTTAAGAAAGTGAAGATCCATATCAAGGCGGATGAGATTGCAAAGATTAGAATAGACGAGAACGTTTTCACTCATGATACCTATAATTCATATCATAGCATGGAAAGAATCAACAACATGATGGTGACACACTGTAACAATAATACGTTTCTCAAAACCATACCAAACAAACACTAAAACCAATAATATTAAAAGAAAGTTACTAAGGGAGATCATGAGGAGGAAATAACAATATCGGTAATAATCGACGATCAAACCGCCCACCATGTGGCCCATTCATAAAACTAATTAAGAACCTATAAACTATTTATGATTCGACCAAAGATCTGGTCTTTAACTGAATACATGAAAAAAATTAAGCAACCAATGAACATAAAGATAAGAGCAAACATTTCAAGTTCCAAAACGATTTTGGACATTATACAAAGGATTTTCATCATTTGCAAAACCAGATACAACAATTAGTAAACGATGGGAAACTCTTGAAATTCTCAAAGATAAGTAACGGTAATGAGCCAAAATGTGCACCAGTCTTAGAGAGTTTTTACCAAGACAAAAGATATCAGAAGAACGTGCAGCAGCGAAGCCACGAGCCCTCGATATTAATATAATCATAATAATTTTAAATGATTAATATTTGGATTAAGACCCCAACCGATAAGTCATCAAAGTCATTATTGGTGGTGATGTTTTTATAAAAGTCTCACACAAATCTAGGAAATGATATATGACCGACCTTGAAGTGCATTACCAGGGGCACACAGTGCTACACTTTTACCTCAACTCATATCCTATACTTGACTTTGCAAATGATGATTTGAGAGGTATCATAGCCTCGCACAACGATGTCATACTAGTCATGTTTGAATGAGAATATGTGTTAATTAACGCGTCATAATCGATACAATAAGCTCAGCCAACATCATATACAAATATGTGTATAAAAATATAAGAGGTGAACCAATGTTAGTCATGTCACAAAGGATCTTGATTGATTTCACATTAGTTACTATTAACATCCTAGCATAACTAATGTTAGATTTTTTCCTCGACGTAGAGAAGTACATGAGAAAAAGTACAATATCTATTTATGATAGTTGACGCCCCATTTTTCTATGACGTCATCTTAGGTCGATCATGGGTAAAATAGATACAGGTTGTCATCACCGTTATGCGCCAATGTTTGCGTTACATGATCAAATAGAAATTTGCAGTCATGGGTGGAAATCATAGAATATCCCGGGAATGCTATGCCGCTTTTATTTCCTTAAACCAATAGATAGAGACCCATTTATTGTAAATAATTTGAGAGGCCCCAACCTTATTGAGCAAAGAGATGGCATCGACAATGTCGTCATAGATCATACAAATGCACTAAGACTATGACAAAGAATAAACCCCGCAATACAATCCAAAATAATCGCCTTTCTAAGATATAATCTTGGTATGCTCGTCTATAGTGCCAAAGATGTAACTAGATTCCTAGCCAAAACAGAATGCCACAAATTCACAATAAAGAAAAACTACCGACCAGTCAAGAAAAAAAAAATGTCATATTTTCCACAAAAAATTGAAGTTATCATTATCGAAGTAGGAAAACTCACCATAATCACCCACAAACTCACAATAAAGAAAAACCACAGACCAGTCAAGAAAAAAATAATGTCATATTGTCCACAAAAAATTGAAGTTATCATTGTCAAAGTAGGACAACTCATCATGAAAACCCACATCAGAAAGTCATGTTACCCACTTTATACAGCAAACCTGATCATCATCAAGAAGAAAAACAATAAATGAAGAGTGTGGGTAAAAATTACTAACCTAAACAAAGCTTGCTTAAGACGAGTAAATTTAAAGCTAAACACAAAAAATTACACCTTCAACGTCAGATATGGAATTTTATTGAGATTCATGGTTAATAAAAGAGGGATAAAAGCAAACCTAACACAACTATCTAACTTGGAAGACATGACCTCTCTATACAATATGAATGAAATTTAACTTTTAACAAACATGTTGACCGCATTAAAACAAATCACTCACACCTTAGATAAACTGCATATATTTTTCCAAGTTCTTCGATGAGCGGGAATATTCGCATGGACCCCAGTGTGTGAGAAGGTTTTCGCCAACATTAAAATAATACTCGCCTCCTTAAAAATACTATAAAAAAGTCTCAACCACAAGAAGTATCATTTTTATATTTTGCAGTCTCAAATTATGTCATGAGCAATATACTAATTTGGGAAGATGAAACTGAATCATAAGTCATAAACTAAATATCATGACTCGACATAGAAACTAAATACATATAATTGGAGAAATTAACACTCGTCTTGGTAGTAGCAACCGAAACAATGCGTCTATATTTCTAGGCTTTTACGATCGTTATCCGGACATCATTGTTCCAGCCTACAAATGTAGAGCCACAATCCACTTGGAAGGTACATACTGGCAGAGGAAACAACAACTAGGGTATGTGAATATGCATCCAACTAATTTCACCAACGAGGGATATTCTTAAACAGTTAGTCAAGCTCGGTTATCCAACTACTAACAATGAAGTTGAATACGAGGCAACAATGGTCGGACTGCGGCTTATGAAAGTTTGTGATGCCCTCAGAGTATAGTTGTTCATCAAATCCCAACCAGTGTTTCATCAAGTCGTAAGCCTTGTTGCGACGAAAAAATACACTATCATCCAATAATTAAAAGAACTTTGAAGTGAAGTAACATTATTTGAAAACATCACATTCAAATAAATCCTAAGAACAGAGAATGATATCGTCGATGAATTGGCATCATTAACTTGCATAGGGAAAAAACTAGACATTATCATTCATGGGAAAACCTTCTACCAACCTACCCTATAAATCAATATTCAATGTCTCAAAAACTGGAGTGTTGGTAACCGAAAGTGAATAAATGCACAAGCCCGAAAAGTCAGAACTCAATCCAGAAAATTCACTTGGATTGCCGATACATTATACTGGTGAAGCTTCATACGACCCCTAGGTTTATGCCTCGAAACTGAATAAACAAACTTTATCTAGAAGAATTCCACATTAGAAAGGGAAGTGCACGTTACGAGCACAAATAATTACAAAGGCTAATATTGTTATAACTGTGCTACCGGCCCATGCTAATATAATATACGAAAATAAAGATAAACTATTACGACAAATGTCAACATTTCTCTAATTCGACTAATGTACATGTAGTATTGTTAAAAACAATATATGAAGCAGTAAGTTTTGATATATGAGGACTCGGTATCTTATGGTCACTCCCGTTGGCAATAAAATTAAAAAATATCTATTAGTAACGGTTGATTACTTCTCCAAATGGGTCGAACTACAAACATTAGCAAATATCACACCAATGAGGTAATCAATTTCATCACACCCAATATATAGATATAGGGTCCCATAAGTCATCACCATCAATAACAAAACACATTTCCAAAACGACAACATCGCAAGGTTTGGTACGACCCGAAGGATCAAACAAAATTTATCCTCATTATTTCACCCCAAAAAACGGCCATGTAATGGTTAACAATCACTCACAATAGAGACAAAGAGGTGGTCAAATTGTTTACAAGATTGTGGTCATATTGAACTACCCCAAGGGCAGCCATTGAAAAACCTTATTCGCACTAGAATATGGCATGGAAGCAATGTTTCCATCCAAAGCTAAAATACACTATGGCATGATAGCCACATATGATGATGGGAGATTTTTTACAGGTATAAGTACATAGATAGAGCGATAGAAGAAAAGTGGGTCAATGATTATCTCCAGTTCGAACATTACAAATCTATGATACGGAGTTGTTACAATTCAGAGGTGTTTTGAACTGCAATGTATGGAAAGTTTATCGGATATTATATTATCATAATTTTTATCAATACTTATTTCAAAGACTTCAATTGCAACCATACAAGTCGTGTGAAAAATATTGGCCATGAATTTTTCACACGACTTGTTCCGTAGATTAATTTTTTGTAACATAATTTCTTCACAAAACATGAATATTGACCTTGAATTTTTGGTATCACAATTTATAATATATAATAGTTTCTCACTAAAAAATTATAATTTCGACATTGGGATACAAATATTTAATGATAACTATCTTCTCCTTAGACATGCATTCGATATGAGTGGCAATGTTAAAAAAATCACTTTATCCTTCCATCCTACATGGTTTGCTCCATCATACTAATCTAATCCAAAAATTCTTGATTATTTTCTTTTATCTTAGTAATTTTCATCTTAATTTCTACTTTGAATTATAGAAAAAAATTGTTGCAAATCTTAGCACATTAGAAACACACTTACAATAGTGTTGTCAGAAATTCGTCAGAAAAGTTGCCAAATAGTTTAAAATTTAAACACGTATTGAATATACTTTATAAAATATTTATTCTCACCTATATATTGTTTAAAATTATTTGGAGTTATTGCAAATATAACAAGTCTTTTGAAGTTCGAGATAAATAACTATAAATTAACATTCGATTGATTAACTTTTATAAAGCTAAGAAGATATTTGCTTTAGCGATTTTGGAAGATTAAAAGCTTGTGTTATATTTATTTGCTACCTCACCATCGCCAGTGTCATCTGATGTTGGTATTTCACCTTTTGATCATGGATATACCTCAGAACCATCATAATTATTATATATTTTATGAACCCATTATGCTTCAAGTTCTACTTGTTTACTCACGACCAATCATAATTCGACCACTTCCCAAATATCTGTATGACTATCTAACGAAACAGACTTACTAAAATTCACGTCCATGCTATTGAGAAAATATGGAAACTTAGGAGCAGTACATCACAACGTATATCTCTTAAATCTAGTAATATATCATAAAAATATGCATATTTTTCCCTTAGCTCAAGTTTTCCATCTCTCACGTGAGCGTACGCAGGAAAGTCGAGCACATATCCCACACTGATTCACCAAGTAACACATTGTATTGATAATTTTGGCCTAAAAATTCTCTCCCACTCTGGAATACAAGAGGCTTATCATAAAACATTATGTTCATTATTTATGCGACCTTATTCTGTTGTGGTGTTCTTGAACAAGTGTGGTGATGCATTACTCTCTCAGCAACATAAATCTCGTTGAACTCACGTCTACAAAATTCTAACCCATTTACATTTGAAAAAGTTTAAATACGATTCATCTTTTGTTTTCAGAAAATAAACTCACGACATCCTTAAATAATCATCGATAGACTAATATAGTCTCCGTCTTTACTCTTTGATGAAGTTCTATTTGAGCCCCAAAGGTATGAGTGAATGTAATCCACTATCCGTTTGGTTTTTCTTACAACCAAATTACTGAATTTCACTATAGTTTGTTTACCAAATACATAATATTCACCAAATCTTAATTATTTTGCTTTATATCATTTTGATAAATATTTCTTTACCAAAACAACCAATATGCTTTCACTTATGTGACCAATTTTCTAATGCCACAACTGATTTTGATCCTATCGATTTTGGTTGTAACTTTCTGATGATGCTAATACAGTATCACCTACAAAAATACTTCTTTAGATAATGGAATTTACCTTTTACAAACTGATTTTCATACACATTATCGATAATTTTGTCACCTTAATTACGTCGTAATTTGCATGATAAATTTAATCCCAAAAGTCTAGTATTCTAAGAGATATCATGTTTATTTTTAATCATGAACATGATAATACATCATGATTCTGACAACACTATCAAACATAATGATCGTGATATTACTAATCCCACCAACATGCAACGAAAAATTATTTCCTAAATAAAGGGTTTTTTGAATTGTCGTGTAAGTATCAAATCACTGCTTGAACTAACACACATGGTATGTGGCACTAGTATCGAGCAATCATGAGTTTTGCTTATAGTTTGAACTGACAAAGAACACCTCTCATGCACCACTGTTGTTATTATTATCATAAATCAGAATCATTCACATCTTCTACCATGCTCATAACATATTCTTTTTTATTTACCTTCTTACTTTTCAGCTTCGACAAATCTCTCTTGTAATGATCATACTCACCGCATTCATAATATTTTCAAATTTTTGTTCTTTACTTTGATCACCTCTAATTCTTCTTATTTGAATAACTCACCTTGTCGTTAGATCTTTCTTTAGTCATAAAAAAATCCCCTTCCACCTGATTTTCTAGTTGCAATTGCTCGACTCTTTTGATTTCGATGCTCCTTTGACATCACTCAGAGATCACTTATCTTTACCATACATGATGATATCCAGAAAAGTTATACTGAAGGTTAGTAAAAATCTCATAAAAATAATGATTGATCATCACCATAGATTATGATATCAATATTCTCCAAATTTGTAAAAATCGACTTGAAATTATTAAGATGTTAAGTTATGGATAGAACATCTTTCAACCTGATAATATATAAATGATTATTCAAGTATAAATTGTCCATAAGTAATTGTTTTGAGTAAATTTCTCCTAATTATTCATTGCACAGATAACAATATTCTCATCGTTATTCTCTCGAAGAACATTGTCTTTTACACTTATTAAAATCCAACATAAGGCCATTTTTTAAAAATTGCGTCTCTCCTCTTTTTTCAACGGAAATATTTTCATAGTATTCCACAATCCTTACACTACCAAAGAAGATTTGAACTTAATCTTCCACAACGTAAAACTGAACCCATCGTCAAAATCTTTCGATTTTGTGTTTTATTGATGTAGACAACATTATTAACCTTAAATTACATCATCTTATCAGTTGATACCAATATGTTAAAAATCAAGTGTAATATCTATAAAAAAAATGGCTCATAAATAAAATAAAATCAAGAAAATCACAATAAAAAAACACATAATTTAACATGGTTCGATAGTAATGTCTACATCAACATGCACCAAAGTGTTTCACTACGATAGAATAAGGTTATAAATTTTTAGGTTCCAATACTATGAGTTTATTTATAGGGAAATAAATAGACAACATATAATTAATTTCCACATAATGGACCTAATAGGAATCACTGTGAACATAAAAAAAATACATTGCCAACACAAGAATCATATAATATACTATGAAGTTTTATATGACCAACCATTCAGGCCTCATGACTATTCAAATCATTCTCAATATTATGTTTTGTACAACTCAAATTTGGTCAAAAAAATGAATCTTAAACACTTTACCTTTTTTATTCGTTAGTACTGATGATCTCAGAAAATCCTTAGGTAGGTTTTGAAGCGGAAATGTTCGTTGGAGAGGGTCTATCTAAGAAATGTTTGTATGAAGTGACTGTAATAACGAAATCAGTATTTTGTAGAAAGAGAAAAAGACAAAAGGAATAAATGTAGCAATAATTGACTAATCATTGGTCCTTTTTCCAAAAAGGTAATGTCCTTTATATAGTACATGAGGTGGGTAGTAAAATTACATAATTACCATTATTAAAGTGGATTTCTCACCCGACTCTTTTACTATTTACAGATAAGTTCTTGAGGTATATCATTTAACCCATTTACTTCTTATGTTTTCTTTACTTTGGTCCATAATCACTAAATATACAAGCCTAGGACTTTTACTTGGCATAATTAACCTAGGGATTACCTATATTTTTCTCCCCATATCAGTAGCCCCAAAGTCCTCACGAATATATCTGAGTGAGGACTGCAGTTACTCTTCGAACATGCTCGGATTTTATGACCTTATCGGATCGGATGGCTTTGCTGGTTATGCCTCACCTATAAGTTGTTTAGATGTTGCTCTTCAGATTATTTGGATCAAAACTCCTTAGAAGTGATGACCTCACCTAGGTCATCATTTGATTTGAACTCGCGTGCTTCTGTCTAACCGTTATAGAGTAATAGATTTTTTAGATAGTGAGGTCACTTCTGGCCACGTATCGGATCCTTACCCTAGCCTGCCAGGATGTCGTTTGAAGCGGTTTGTGACAGAAGAAGCATTTCAAGACTCCTTTAACCTTTCGCCTTCTGTCCCATTTCACTATAAATACTTGCTTCCTTCTCTGAATATAGGTTAGATTTATTTGATCTCTATCTAACTTTGAGTCGAGAGCCTCTGTTATAGAGAGAGAAAATTTCAACCCTAAATTCCCTCTTTGCACTTTCATGTCTGAAGAATTTGTCAATCTCGAACGGTTTATAAGCTTTGGAGGTGGTTTAATATCTCAAATCAGATTGATGCTCTCAGAACTTCCGGTGGAAGATGGCATCTCACTGTTATCGAACTGTGGGTCATTATCCATTGTAATTTTCCTTGGTACACCAAAACAACAACAAATGTTGGAGATGATAAACCTGATCACATCATTCGCTCTTGTTCCTGCTAACGGGTCAGCCTCTACCCATTTGGAGAAATAATCCACCGCAACAATGATCGTTTGACGACCTCTCGAAGCCATCGGGAGTGGTCCGACTAGATCGATACCCCATCGGTCAAATGACACAAACTCTGATATTTATTCGAGAGGAACACCGGTTGTATGGATCGAGTTAGCAAATCGTTGGCAAGTGTCACATTTCTGTACTACCTTCTTTATGTCCGACGAGATGGTCGGCCAATAATAACTAGCCAGAAGTACTCTTTGTATCAATGTCTTGTAACCGCAGTGCGCTGACCCTTCCCTATCGTGCAACTCCAAAAGTATCAATTGTGATTCCTCCTTCCCCAAAAAATGAACATATCTGAGTACCACATACCCATATGGCTTGAATCGTATTCTTTTAGCCATTACTTTATCAATTGGTAATATATCATGGACTAAGAACTTTTGTATCTCACTTCTCCAATATTTCATTATAGCTGTAGAGATTTGGAATGCCTCGGTACCTCATTCAATCAATTAGGATCCCTTAACAATTGATGGATTTTCTTAGACAACTATCCATGGGTACTCCTCTGAGTAAGATGCCTTGGCCAGATAATCAGCCACTGAATTCTCAGCCCTATGAACACTACCAGATAAATAACGATTTCTCCCCCGGATGTGGCTTTGTCAAGATTTCTAGGGATGAGAGGTATTCTTTGATGTGATTAAAAGCATCTGAAAATTCTTGAGTCCAGTTGAAGCAATTTTCTTTTCTCAGTACCTGTAGAAACATACGCACTTATCCGAGGACCTTGATATAAATCTGTTTAATGCCGCCAACCTTCCGGTCAAGATTTGTACCTCTTTGATTATTCTTGGTGGGTCCATAGTACACAGAGCATTTAGTTGTATTGGATCGGCTTCAATTCCATGTTCGCTGACTATGTAACCTAAGAATTTTCCGGATCTTACCCCGAACGTGCACTTTTTTGGGTTCAACTTTAAATTTATCTTCGTCAAATTGGCAAAAGTTTATTCCAAGTCAACTAAATGATTCTCGTCTCCGAGGCTCTTAACTAGCATGTCATCGATGTAAACCTCCACATTTCTGCCAATATGACTCTCAAAAGCTTTGTTTACTAAGCGTTGATATGTTTTCCTAGCGTTATTTAATCTGAATGACATCACCTTGTAGCAGTCCAGACCTCTTCTGGTGATAAAAGTTGTACTCACTTGGTCCCTTGGGTCTATCTGGATTTGATTGTACCCATCATAAGCATCTATAAAGGATAGCAAACAATTTCCGGATGTTGAGTCGACAAACTGATCAATTCTAAGGACATGGAAATGATATTTGGGACAGACCCTGTTCGAATCGGTAAAGTCCACACACATTCACGACTTGCGATTTTTCTTCTTTACTAATATTGGTTAGTAGTCCATAAAGGATACTGTGATTCGCGAATGTGGCCCACTTTTGTCAAACGGTCCACCTCTGCCATTATCGCTTCATTTTTTTCTTGAGAAAATGATCCTCTATTTTGTATAATCGAACGAACATTGTTCCGTATTGCTAACTTATGACAGATGATAACTGTTGGGACACCTGTTACATCTTCTGCACACCAAGCAAACAAGTGCAATTTTGTAGAAAGAAATTTGAGTAAACTTTCTTTTACCTCTCAGGCTAACCTTGTACCAATATTGAGACTTTTACCGGGGCAAAATACATGATCCTCAAAACCATCATCAGGGATCATGAACTCGGGGGACTCTCTTAGATTGTCAACAGGATCAGAATCTGTGGGAGGCCCCTCAGATTGTTATTATTTTTTCGATTCGACCCTTTTCACCTGCTTGGGGGTCAGCGCTGCTCTGTAACATTCTCTTGACATTTTTTGGCTTCTTCTTATGGTTCCCACATTTTACCTACCACATACTTCAAACACTGATGAACAATGGATGGCACAACATGCATCTTAGACAACTAGGATCTTCCGGAAATAGCATTGTATGATGTGGGAACATCTACCACTACAAACAGTACTGTGACTATTTTCTTGAATGACCCTCGATCCAACTCTAACATTCCTTCAAACTCTCTGACCACATCAACAGTTGCTCTAGTAAATCCCACTATCATCCGGTAGGATCGCAAGATTTTTGGTGGGTTCTTTATCTGGATATAGGTTGACATAAACATTATGTTAGTTGAGCTCCCTGTATCAATCAAAAAAATTCGTATCTCGTTTCCCACTATCTCTGCCCCGATTACCACTGCATCCTCACGCAGACCAAGTACGTCTCTCATCTCATCATCTTCGAAGCAAAGAATCGGGGATGGGTTTCTGTACAGGTGTGATGAGGCTCCTGCTTTCTATTGTGTCGTCAAACTCACAATGTGTCTCTCCCGAGAATAGTTGATATTCTTGTCACTGTGTCCCCACAAAAAATGGTTAGTGAGTCAAATAACGCGCATAATTCACTAACCTTTCCTCTAGTAATTGGTTCTTCAACCATGTTCACACTGTTTCTGCTCGACTTTGGATCTAGATACTCTGCAGTGATATCAAATGCATCAAAAAATTCTTCATCGATCGTTTCGAATATCATCATAGTACCTTATTTTTTAGGAGCGGCTTCTTGCTTTGGTACGAGCAGGGAATTCTTTTTCACAAAATCGATTAAATTTCCATTCTCTATCAATATTGGACTTCATCTTCAATGCCACACAATCTTTCGTATCGTGCACGATATCTTCATGAAATTGACAATATTTATTCTTCCTATGCTCCCTTGGTGTCTGTAATAGGAAAGGCTTGCAAAAATTCACATTTGTTCGTGCTTTCTCGAAAATGATTGATACACACTCAGTCAAATCGGCATAATGACTAGGTAGGACCCATCTGTTAGATATGGGTTGAGCATACTGGTTGAGACGCGTGTGTTACAGATGCATATTGTTGATTGTGACTGCCTGTTGAGAAGTTCAACTTGTTACTTGAACTGTTGCTCGGGGTCAGATAGTTGTAGTTGGTTGTGAAACTTACGGTCAGACATTTACCGTCGTTGTACTATCTCTGATCAAGGTCGGATCCTGATAGAATTAAGACATTGACTCTATCTTCGAGGCTCTAGTTTCTTCAACTAAAATCTTCTTCTCTATTTGATCCAACAAAGTTCCAAACGTCATGGCATGTGTCTCTGCGACATTTTCCTTCATTACCCCCCGGAAGCAAACCTATTAGGAAAGCAGCCAGTGCTACATTGTCTTTACAAAACTCCATATCCGTCTTGACCTGAATAAAACGTTTTGTGTACTCTTTTAAGATTTATTTGACAATCTGTCTGCAGTAGATAATGGTATCCCCATTTGCACATAATTTCTTGCTTCCAATGAAATGATGTCTGAACATACTCTAAAACATATCAAAGTTTTTATTACACCCCTAAGGTAAAAATTATACCATTTGGACGCAGTGTTCTTGAAGGTTTGGGAGAATTTCCTACACAATAGATTATCGTCATCAACATAATTGATCGTAAAGTTCTTGAACTGCTCAATGTGATTGTCTGGATCTTGAGTCTCGTCGAACTTTTCCAACTTAGAAATATCAAACCATTTTTGGCAGATGTTCGGACAAGATCTCTGGAGAGAGTGGAGATGACCTCCAATTATGTCTGAATTCGTAAGCACTCCCCCGGACCTTCATTAGTTGTCATATAGAGTATTTCCTTGGTCAGAGAAATAAATTGATTATTAACTCGGTATTATTGATTGTAACTCTCGGATTGAGGCTGCCTTCGAGGAGCGACATGTTCGACTCGAACATTTCCTACTTTGTCGTGCTCCTCGGAATACAACTTTCTTTTCCTATGATAAATTATCTTCCTCGACTCCTTCTTTCTCCGACTGGTCCGATGAGAGTGCTTACACATCTATGAATATTTTTGCCTCCGTTCTACTTTGTACCTGACATCGGTATCTGAAGATGAAAATCTATTTGAGCTTAGAGAAGTATACTCATTAGATTCCGACGGCTCATATCTTTGTTTCGATCTAGCCCGTTTTTTGGAAGATCGATGACTTCTCCTCCGCTGCATTTCTTCAGGTTGGATGGTATCTTGAATCTGATCAGCCACGACTCTTTCTTGTCGGAGTTCAGATCTGACATTTCTAGAGCTTATTATAGTATATTTCTCTGCATTTAGTCTTTTGATGTCCTCCAACAGTTCTTTACGTCTGGCCACCAAGACTGACTCTTCTAGAAGCTCTTCACATATCAGTTTGGGCCGTTTCCTTCGTTTGTGACTTGTTCTTCCATCTGATGGTCACCCGACTCAGCACTAATTAGATCTCTGGTCGGATTTATTTGAGTCTCTCAACGAACTTGTGTTTACATTTTTTATTTTGTTTTCAAGGTTTTGGAACGTTAATTCCGGGTACCACTCAGGTTCCCACAGACGGTGCCACTGATGATCTCAGAAAATCCTTAGGTAAGTTTAGAAGCGGAAATGTTTGCTGGAGAGGGTCTGTCTAAGAAATGTTTGTATGAAGTGACTGTAATAACGAAATCAGTATTTTGTAGAGAGAGAAAAACACAAAAGGAATAAACGTAGCAATAATTAACTAATCGTTGGCAATTTTCTCAAAAAGGGAATGTCCTTTATATAGTACATGAGGTGGGTAGTAAAATTACATAAGTACCACAATTAAAGTGGATTTCTCACCCCCACTCTTGTACTATATACAGATAAGTTCTTGGGGTATATCATATAACCCCTCTACTTCTTATGTTTGCTTTACTTTGGTCCTTAATCACTAAATATACAAGCATAGGCCTTTTACTTGGCATAATGAACCTAGTGATTACCTATATTTTTCTCTCCTTATCAAGTAGCATTTTCATGTTTAAAATATATGTTTCTGTTTTCGTACCCCACAATTAAATTATTTGTTTGTTCGATTTTTTTGTTAAGTTTAGATTAAAGAGCTACCACCACATAATTTTATTTATCCTTTTTTCTAAATAAATCCAGTATCCTTTTTTCTGTTTTTATATTTTTATAGTTTTTAAAGTATTTTTCACCACTGCATCTCCTAAAAAATTGAATATTTATTTTTTATAACTTTAATTTTTTTTGGCAACCATTTTATAATAGGGAAAAGTACCACTAAATACATTGTTGAAGTATGTAATCCCAAATAAGTACCCAAATATAAGACCCTTACACTAGTAGTAAGAAGCCAATATTTTTACCAAATTAGCCACAATACTAGAAGAAAGAGAAAGTAGGTCCCAATACTAGAAGAAAGAGAAAGTAGGTTATTATTAATTCTCATCTCCTTCTCTCTCCTTCAATTTATTCAATATATGTTGACACTGTGTTTTTTTTTTCTCTCTCTCTCTCTATCTCTCTCCAAATCAGCTACAAACTCTTCGCTTCGATTCTCATATCTTAACCAGGCACCAAAAACTAGTTTTTCATGAACGGTACAAGCTTTCTTCCAAGAAGAACGGAGGCTTCTTCGCATTATTTTGGTTTCTCCTAGGCCTCTAAAGACTTGAAACTGTAATAAAAAAGGTTAGACTTGTCTTCCAAATGACATGTCTCGAGTTTTTCATGAATTTGAGCTAAAACTTTGACATAATCAACAGGTTTAAACAAGGGTAGTATCTGTGGCTCAGGTACCCATCTCACCAAGTACAACTTATCTAGCGTAATAGTCAAGGAACATCTAACATCATAGTCAAGGAACATCTAGCGTCGTAGTGAAGGAACATCTAGCGTCATAGTCAATCAACATCTAGCGTCATAGTCAATGAACATCTAGCGTCGTAGTACAGGTATCGTCTTCAACCACCGGACAGGTAAGAACAAAACAACATTACTGACCGGGTTTCTCTACTTCACTCACACCCGGGTTTCTCGCGTGATGTTGGAAAGTACAACTCATCTAGCGTCATAGTCAAGGAACACCTAGCGTCATAGTCAAGGAACATCTAGCGTCATAGTCAATGAACATCTAGCGTCATAGCCAAGGAACATCTAGCGTCGTAGTACATGTATCGTCTAGCGTCATTGTCATAGTCAAGGAACAACTCGTCTAGCGTCATAAGTACAACTCGTCTAGCGTCATATTAGACGAACATCTCGCGTGATGTTGGCAAGTGCAACTTATCTAGCGTCATAGTCAAGGAACATCTAGCATCATAATCAAGGAACATCTAGCATCATAGTCAAGGAACATCTAGCGTCATAGTCAATGAACATCTAGCGTCATAATCAAGGAACATCTAGCGTTGTAGTACATATATCGTCTTCAACCACCAGACATGTAAGAACAAAACACCATTACAGACCGAGTTTCGCAAACGAAATAGAAAATAAAGAAATAAATTATTCAGTATATATGTATTGTGAGAAACTAAATACAGCAATTATATGAATGTGTAATTTAGATGTTGGCGTTGTGGTTATCAAGTCACCGCCGTCTGTTGATAAATCGGAGTTTCTGCCTATTCTCCGATCAGGAAGCTGTGCTGAAAGAGGACCTAAACAATACATGGAAGATGAACATATCTGTATAGATAATCTTATCGAGCATCTTGGTATGTCTACAGACTTTCCTTCTCCTGGAGCATTTTATGGGGTGAGTACATGGAATGTTACTCTTATTCTGTTGATCACCTATACGATAATATATCTTGTTTACACGAGACAGATACATCTTCGATAATTTTAGAAGCAAGACCAAGATTACAACTTTCGTTCTCACAATGGCTGAGATGAAAAAGAAAGAAAACAAGAAAGAAGATAATAGAGCACATTTGAGGGTATTTCAAGAAGGGAAATATTAGTTGGGTATTAGAATTGAATTAGTTTGGTGAGATGGGTATTTAGTAGGCATAGAAAATAGTTGAGGTACTAGATGATAATAAGTTTGGTGAGAAGGTATTTAGTGTGACATTTCCCTTTATAATATATAACTAGACAAATTTTGTTTCTATTTACTAAAATTTTGATACAAACCTATATACATATCATAAGCTGTTTTAATAGACCTTTAGATATCTTTAACAAATCATACTCCAACTATATATATTTTTTTTACTTTGGTCCTTCTTCAATTCGTACTTGTCTCGTACATGTCTGTTTAAACTAATGACCGTGCATATCGCATAATTATCCTTTTATATGTTCACGTCCGTTTTTTTTACATATATATTATAGAAATAATGCAAAAATAACTTAACATTCATTTTATAAAATGGTAATACAATACTATTGACAACAAAGTAATGACCAGCAAACGAACGAGCCATAGAAGCTACAATTGCTTCGTCCTCTTTAACATGTGGAACGTTTTTTGGTTATGTACCTTTTAACATAGTCTAGCTAATCTTTTGGGATCAGACATAGCCTATAGAATATTGAAGAATGTGTCAGCACGCAAGAGCAACCCATTATTGAAATCGAAGAAGTTGTGAGGTCTCAACACGCAACCATTTTTTATTCTTGATGAGTCTAGATTACTAGGTCACATTTTGTTCTTTCCTTCAAGACGGATGTATTTTAGGTCTTTGAGGATTTATATTGGATATATTTTATTAATGTATGATCTTTGCGATGATATTTGAGACGGTCATGCAATTTAAATCCTCTTTAAGAATCTAATACAACTTGTGTTAGTAGGAGAAAGTAGGTTGTTTTAGGTTCGTTTTAAGTCACTTTTTGTTCTAGTTGCTTCGTGCCTTTTCACGTTTGTAACAAGTCGTCCTTCACGTTTGCCACTTGTAACAAGTTGGTCCCTTTCCTTTGAAGTTGTAATAAAGGGGTCTCTCATGTTTCGGAAACCAGAATAAAACCATCCTTTTTTACCCGAGTCCAACTTTTGTACCCATAATACCCTTTGACCAACCACATCAGCGATCCACGTAGTACGCTGATCTGGAAACAATAAAAAAAAGTAAAAACAAGTTTTACTTTTACCTACTCTTTTTACCATATTTTCAAACCTTAAACCCGGCCCATTAAGTATTATAACTCGGTTAGCCCATTCAACATCTCTTATCCAGCCCAGCTTCTAACCCTAGATCCAACCCTGACCCAATAACCCAGCCCTAACTTCTAACCCGACATAATCTAAACAGAACATAAATTAGGAAGAACACAAAAGGAAAGAAAGAACAAATTTTTTACCAATTTCCAGAAACACCACCAACAAATTCAAACCAAATCCAAATATAAATCTTTAAGCTCGAGTTCAAGCCTCTGGTTATCTGGCTAATTTCACTGCTAGCTGGGATATAAATTTGACTACTTGAAGTAAATTAATTCATGTGACAGTGGATTTAGAAGAGGTAGAGGTGGTGGCACTAGACAGTTTCACAGAAGAGAAAGCGCAAGATTTAGGGGAGTCGAACCAAGGTGAAATAATAGAACCTTACGTTGGTATGGAGTTTGAATCAGAAGAGAGTGCAAATGGGTTGTTACAAGATTTTTCAAAGAACATAATCACCCTCTTGTTCTTACTGCCAACGGATTTAGTACTGGGGATGATAAAGATAAGAAAATCGAAGAACTTAGTATGGAGTTGGCAGACGAAGAGCATATGTGTTTAGCTTATCGAGAGAAGTTGCTGAGTTTTATGAGTATCGTAGAGGAGGAAACCGAAGAATTATCTTTGAAAATTCGAGTAATTGTTGCAAATATTATTGAATCGGAAATGCAAAGGCATGCCAACGGGAGATAGTGAATCTCGATCTGTTAATACATAGTTTAATTCTTTGGATTCGATTTGTATAGTTGTTGTTTATCGAGTCTGGATTGAACCTGAACTATGAATAGATATTATTCCTCCACTAATAAAATGATATGTTATCTTCTCTTTACAGAAAGAAAAAGAAAGAAACACCATGAAGAAGACCATTGATTCTATCCCCAGTTACACAACCAGCATCCAAAATCTCTCGGGCAACATCTAAATCAATAGCTTCTAAAGCAGTTATAGCGTTACTCTGTACTTGAATCGGACCTCTATACTATCCTTCTCCTCTAACATCACTCAAATCCCTTTCGAAAACCACTACATCAAACCTTTTCTTCTTTGCCGCCAAAGCAAAAACCAAACCGCCGATTCCGCCTCCGGCGACAAGATTCTCAGCTTCTTGTTGTTTTTCTTCTCCTGTTTCTCGGTTCTCTCTGTTATTGTAATGCTTGCTTTTATTTTCAGTGGTTTATTCTTTTGGGATCTGGGTTTTTTCGTTTAATCCGTAGTTGAATTGAAGACAAAGAGAGAAATCGATAGGGAAATGTTTATAAATCGACCACTGATTACAATTCGGGTTGGAATCTACATGGTTCAATCACTAATTTCGGTTTAGATTATGTTGGGTTAGAAGTTAGGGTTGGGTTATTGGGTCAGGTTTGGATCTAGGGTTAGAAGCTGGGCTGGATAAGAGAAGTCGAATGGGTTAACCGGGTTATAATACTTAATGGGTCGGGTTTAAGGTTTGAAAATATGGTAAAAGGAGTAGGTAAAAGTAAAACTTGTTTGTAACTTTTTTACTATTGCCACATTAGTGTCCTACGTGGATCGCTGATGTGGCTGGTCAAAGGGTATTAAAGGTACAAAAGTTGGGCTGGGGTAAAAAGGATGATTTTATTCTGGTTTCTGAAACATGAGGGACCCCTTTATTACAGCCTCAAAGGAAAGGGACCAACTTGTTACAAGTGGCAAACGTGAAGGACGATTGGTGTTTTTTACCCGGAGCCTCTGTCACCAACCATCTTTGTTTTCCGCGTTTTTGTTGTTTTACGCTTTGTGTATCCATTGTTGGTATGTTACTTTCAATACAAAATAAAGTGTCTACTAAAATTTATCCCGAGTACATGTAACATGTTTTTTTTTCTAATTTAAAACTTAACAAAATAAAATAAATTATAATGTTTTAAATTTCAAAGAGAAAACAATTTAATAATAAAACGTCAATAAGATTTGTCACTTCCATAAGTTTTTTATCTGTATTTTTTTTAATATTAAATAATATTAAAAAAATTAATAATACATCATGTTATTAAAGATGTGAATATGGAATATATATTTTTTTTCATTTATTTTATAAATTTTAATAATTTATTGTTCAACGTTTTGATGTCTCATTATCAACATATATATGATATTTAATATTTATTTCTAAACAGTATCAATACTGATGATTTCGGAATATTCTGACACAACCCACTGCATAATCTGGACAAGGGTAATTCGGACAATGACATGCCACTAAATAATTCGGACAGGACAAAAGTAAAACATCTTTTTACTAAGCTATTTGTTAATCTACTTAAAAGACTAATGAGTGATTAAACTTGACCCGGTTTCATAACTTGACCTGTAAGCCCATGGGTCCTTAATTAAGAGTATAAATACCTCAACCACTCTCATTAATGAGGGTAATGAACATTTAATACAACAAGGCTGCTCGATTATCTCACTACTTTCTACATCAAACACTTAATACTTTAAAACTTCACAAAACACTTTACTAAACTACCCCCAGCTTAAAATAAACCAAACCAAATTGGTGACCACAGTGGGAGCACGAGGGTGCCTGAATCTTGAATTCAAAACCAGTAGAAAATACGACTTCGGATGGATCCGAACGAGCATGGAACTCCACCACCTGCGACATTGTCGTTCATTACCCCCGGAAGCAAACCAATTAGGAAAGCAGACAGTGCTACATTGTCTTTACAAAACTCCATATCCGTCTTGACCTGAATAAAACGTTTTGTGTACTCTTTTAAGATTTATTTGACAATCTGTCTGCAGTAGATAATGGTATCCCCATTTGCACATAATTTCTTGCTTCCAATGAAATGATGTCTGAACATACTCTAAAACATATCAAAGTTTTTATTACACCCCTTAGGTAAAATATTATACCATTTGGACGCAGTGTTCTTGAAGGTTTGGGAGAATTTCCTACACAATAGATTGTCGTCATCAACATAATTGATCGTAAAGTTCTTGAACTGCTCAATGTGATTGCCTGGATCTTGAGTCTCGTCGAACTTTTCCAACTTAGAAATATCAAACCATTTTGGCAGATGTTCGGACAAGATCTCTGGAGAGAGTGGAGATGACCTCCAATTATGTCTAAATTCGTAAGCACTCCCCCGGACCTTCATTAGTTGTCATATAGAGTATTTCCTTGGTTAGAGAAATAAATTGATTATTAACTCGGTATTATTGATTATAACTCTCGGATTGAGGCTGCCTCCGAGGAGCGACATGTTCGACTCGAACATTTCCTACTTTGTCGTGCTCCTCGGAATACAACTTTCTTTTTCTATGATAACTTATCTTCCTCGACTCCTTCTTTCTCCGACTGGTCCGATGAGAGTGCTTACACATCTTTGAATATTTTTTGCCTCCGTTCTGCTTTGTACCTGACATCGGTATCTGAAGATGAAAATCTATTTGAGCTCAGAGAAGTATACTCATTAGATTCTGACGGCTCATATCTTTGTTTCGATCTAGCCCGTCTTTTGGAAGATCGATGACTTCTCATCCGCTGCATTTCTTCAGGTTGGATGGTATCTTGAATCTGATCAGCCACGACTCTTTCTTGTAGGAGTTCAGATCTGACATTTCTAGAGCTTATTATAGCATATTTCTCTGCATTTAGTCTTTCGATGTCCTCCAACAGTTCTTTACATCTGGCCACCAAGACTGACTCTTCTAGAAGCTCTTCACATATCGGTTTGGGCTGTTTCCTTCGATTGTGACTTGTTCTTCCATCTGATGGTCACCAGACTCAGCACTAATTAGATCTCTGGTCGGATTTATCTGAGTCTCTCAACGAGCTTGTGTTTTCATTTTTTATATTGTTTTCAAGGTTTTGGAACGTTAATTCTGGGTACCACTCAGGTTCCCACAGACGGTGCCACTGATGATCTCAGAAAATCCTTAGGTAAGTTTAGAAGCGGAAATGTTTGCTGGAGAGGGTCTGTCTAAGAAATGTTTGTATGAAGTGACTGTAATAACGAAATCAGTATTTTGTAGAGAGAGAAAAATACAAAAGGAATAAATGTAGCAATAATTAACTAATCATTGGCAATTTTCTCAAAAAGGGAATGTCCTTTATATAGTACATGAGGTGGGTAGTAAAATTACATAAGTACCACAATTAAAGTGGATTTCTCACCCCCACTCTTGTACTAGATACAGATAAGTTCTTGGGGTCTATCATATAACCCCTCTACTTCTTATGTTTGCTTTACTTTGGTTCTTAATCACTAAATATACAAGCATAGGCCTTTTACTTGGCATAATTAACCTAGTGATTAACTATATTTTTCTCTCCTTATCAAGTAGCATTTTCATGTTTAAGATACATGTTTCTGTTTTCGTACCCCATAATTAAATTACTTGTTTGTTCGATTTTTTTATTAAGTTTAGATTAAAGAGCTACCACCACATAATTTTATTTATCCTTTTTTCTAATTAAATCCAGTATCCTTTTTTCTGTTTTTATATTTTTATAGTTTGTAAAGTATTTTTCACCACTGCATCTCCTAAAAAATTGAATATTTATTTTTTATAACTTTAATTTTTTATTTGGTAACCATTTTATAATAGGGAAAAGTACCACTAAATACATTTTGAAGTATGTAATCCCAAATAAGTACCCAAATATAAGACCCTTACACTAGTAGTAAGAAGCCAATATTTTTACCAAATTAGCCACTATACTAGAAGAAAGAGAAAGTAAGTCCCAATACTAGATGAAAGAGAAAATAGGTTATTATTAATTCTCATCTCCTTCTCTCTCCTTCGATTTATTCAATATATGTTGACACTGTGTTTTTTTCTTTTTCTCTCTCTCTCTCTCACTCTCTCTCTCTCCAAATCAGCTACAAACTCTTCGCTTCGATTCTCATATCTTAACCAGGCACCAAAAACTAGTTTTTCATGAACGGTACAAGCTTTCTTCCAAGAAGAACGGAGGCTTCTTCGCATTATTTTGGTTTCTCCTAGGCCTCTAAAGACTTGAAACTGTAATAAAAAAGGTTGGACTTGTCTTCCAAATGACATGTCTCGAGTTTTTCATGAATTTGAGCTTAAACTTTGACATAATCAACAGGTTTA
The DNA here is from genome assembly GCA_036936605.1 of Limnanthes douglasii subsp. nivea. Taxonomy (NCBI): domain Eukaryota; kingdom Viridiplantae; phylum Streptophyta; class Magnoliopsida; order Brassicales; family Limnanthaceae; genus Limnanthes; species Limnanthes douglasii. The sequence goes on from JAUPFV010000005.1 coordinate 173,594,079, forward strand.
AAGAAGGGTAGTATCTGTGGCTCAGGTACCCATCTCACCAAGTACAACTTATCTAGCGTCATAGTCAAGGAACATCTAGCGTCATAGTCAAGGAACATCTAGCGTCGTAGTCAAGGAACATCTAGCGTCATAGTCAATGAACATCTAGCGTCATAGTCAATGAACATCTAGCGTCGTAGTACAGGTATCGTCTTCAACCACCGGACATGTAAGAACAAAACAACATTACTAACCGGGTTTCTCTACTACCCGGGTTTCTCGCGTGATGTTGGAAAGTGCAACTCATCTAGCATCATAGTCAAGGAACACCTAGCGTCATAGTCAAGGAACATCTAGCGTCATAATCAATGAACATCTAGCGTCATAGCCAAGGAACATCTAGTGTCGTAGTACATGTATCGTCTAGCGTCATAGTCATAGTCAAGGAACAACTCGTCTAGCGTCATAAGTACAACTCGTCTAGCGTCATATTAGACGAACATCTCACGTAATGTTGGCAAGTGCAACTTATCTAGCGTCATAGTCAAGGAACATCTAGCATCATAATCAAGGAACATCTAGCATCATAGTCAAGGAACATCTAGCGTCATAGTCAATGAACATCTAGCGTCATAGTCAAGGAACATCTAGCGTCGTAGTACAGATATCGTCTTCAACCACCAGACATGTAAGAACAAAACACCATTACAGACCGGGTTTCGCAAATGAAATAGAAAATAAAGAAATAAATTATTCAGTATATATGTCTTGTGAGAAACTAAATACAGAAATTATATGAATGTGTAATTTAGATGTTGGCGTTGTGGTTATCAAGTCACCGCCGTCTGTTGATAAATCGGAGTTTCTGCCTGTTCTCCGATCAGGAAGCTGTGCTGAAAGAGGACCTAAACAATACATGGAAGATGAACATATCTGTATAGATAATCTTATCGAGCATCTTGGTATGTCTACGGACTTTCCTTCTCCTGGAGCATTTTATGGGGTGAATACATGGAATGTTACTCTTATTCTGTTGATCACCTATACGATAATATATCTTGTTTACACGAGACAGATACATCTTCGATAATTTTAGAAGCAAGACCAATATTACAACTTTCGTTCCTACAATGGCTGAGATGAAAAAGATAGAAAACAAGAAAGAAGATAATAGAGCACATTTGAGGGTATTTCTAGAAGGGAAATATTAGCTGGGTATTAGAAATGAATTAGTTTGGTGAGATGGGTATTTAGTAGGCATAGAAAATAGTTGAGGTACTAGATGATAATAAGTTTGGTGAGAAGGTATTTAGTGTGACATTTCCCTTTATAATATATAACTAGACAAATTTTGTTTCTATTTACTAAAATTTTGATACAAACCTATATACATATCATAAGCTGTTTTAATAGACCTTTAGATATCTTTAACAAATCATACTCGAGCTATATTTTTTTTACTTTGGTCTTTCTTCAATTCGTACTTGTCTCGTACATGTCTGTTTAAACTAATGACCGTGCATATCGCATAATTATCCTTTTATATGTTCACGTCCGTTTTTTTTACATATATATTATAGAAATAATGCAAAAATAACTTAACATTCGTTTTATAAAATGGTAATACAATACTATTGACAACAAAGTAATGACCAGCAAACGAACGAGCCATAGAAGCTACAATTGCTTCGTCCTCTTTAACATGTGGAACGTTTTTTGGTTATGTACCTTTTAACATAGTCTAGCTAATCTTTTGGGATCAGACATAGCCTAGAGAATATTGAAGAATGTGTCAGCACGCAAGAGCAACCCATTATTGAAATCGAAGAAGTTGTGAGGTCTCAATACGCAACCATTTTTTTTTTATTCTTGATGAGTCTAGATTACTAGGTCACATTTTGTTCTTTCCTTCAAGACGGATGTATTTTAGGTCTTTGAGGATTTATATTGGATATATTTTATTAATGTATGATCTTTGCGATGATATCTGAGACGGTCATGTAATTTAAATCCTCTTTAGGAATCTAATACAACTTGTGTTAGTAGGAGAAAGTAGGTTGTTTTAGGTTCGTTTTAAGTCACTTTTTGTTCTAGTTGCTTCGTGCCTTTTCACGTTTGTAACAAGTCGTCCTTCACGTTTTCCACTTGTAACAAGTTGGTCCCTTTCCTTTGAAGTTATAATAAAGGGGTCTCTCATGTTTCGGAAACCAGAATAAAACCATCATTTTTTACCCCAGTCCAACTTTTGTACCCATAATACCCTTTGACCAACCACATCAGCAATCCACGTAGTACGCTGATGTGGAAACAGTAAAAAAAAGTAAAAACAAGTTTTACTTTTACCTACTCTTTTTACCATATTTTCAAACCTTAAACCCGGCCCATTAAGTATTATAACTCGGTTAGCCCATTCAACATCTCTTATCCAGCCCAGCTTCTAACCCTAGATCCAACCCTGAACCAATAACCCAGCCCTAACTTCTAACCCGACATAATCTAAACAGAACATAAATTAGGAAGAACACAAAAGGAAAGAAAGAACAAATTTTTTACCAATTTCCAGAAACACCACCAACAAATTCAAACCAAATCCAAATATAAATCTTTAAGCTCGAGTTCAAGCCTCTGGTTATCTGGCTAATTTCACTGCTAGCTGGGATATAAATTTGACTACTTGAAGTAAATTAATTCATGTGACAGTGGATTTAGAAGAGGTAGAGGTGGTGGCACTAGACAGTTTCACAGAAGAGAAAGCGCAAGATTTAGGGGAGTCGAACCAAGGTGAAATAATAGAACCTTACGTTGGTATGGAGTTTGAATCAGAAGAGAGTGCAAATGGGTTGTTACAAGATTTTTCAAAGAACATAATCACCCTCTTGTTCTTACTGCCAACGGATTTAGTACTGGGGATGATAAAGATAAGAAAATCGAAGAACTTAGTATGGAGTTGGCAGACGAAGAGCATATGTGTTTAGCTTATCGAGAGAAGTTGCTGAGTTTTATGAGTATCGTAGAGGAGGAAACCGAAGAATTATCTTTGAAAATTCGAGTAATTGTTGCAAATATTATTGAATCGGAAATGCAAAGGCATGCCAACGGGAGATAGTGAATCTCGATCTGTTAATACATAGTTTAATTCTTTGGATTCGATTTGTATAGTTGTTGTTTATCGAGTCTGGATTGAACCTGAACTATGAATAGATATTATTCCTCCACTAATAAAATGATATGTTATCTTCTCTTTACAGAAAGAAAAAGAAAGAAACACCATGAAGAAGACCATTGATTCTATCCCCAGTTACACAACCAGCATCCAAAATCTCTCGGGCAACATCTAAATCAATAGCTTCTAAAGCAGTTATAGCGTTACTCTGTACTTGAATCGGACCTCTATACTATCCTTCTCCTCTAACATCACTCAAATCCCTTTCGAAAACCACTACATCAAACCTTTTCTTCTTTGCCGCCAAAGCAAAAACCAAACCGCCGATTCCGCCTCCGGCGACAAGATTCTCAGCTTCTTGTTGTTTTTCTTCTCCTGTTTCTCGGTTCTCTCTGTTATTGTAATGCTTGCTTTTATTTTCAGTGGTTTATTCTTTTGGGATCTGGGTTTTTTCGCTTAATCCGTAGTTGAATTGAAGACAAAGAGAGAAATCGATAGGGAAATGTTTATAAATCGACCACTGATTACAATTCGGGTTGGAATCTACATGGTTCAATCACTAATTTCGGTTTAGATTATGTTGGGTTAGAAGTTAGGGTTGGGTTATTGGGTCAGGTTTGGATCTAGGGTTAGAAGCTGGGCTGGATAAGAGAAGTCGAATGGGTTAACCGGGTTATAATACTTAATGGGTCGGGTTTAAGGTTTGAAAATATGGTAAAAGGAGTAGGTAAAAGTAAAACTTGTTTGTAACTTTTTTACTATTGCCACATTAGTGTCCTACGTGGATCGCTGATGTGGCTGGTCAAAGGGTATTAAAGGTACAAAAGTTGGGCTGGGGTAAAAAGGATGATTTTATTCTGGTTTCTGAAACATGAGGGACCCCTTTATTACAGCCTCAAAGGAAAGGGACCAACTTGTTACAAGTGGCAAACGTGAAGGACGATTGGTGTTTTTTACCCGGAGCCTCTGTCACCAACCATCTTTGTTTTCCGCGTTTTTGTTGTTTTACGCTTTGTGTATCCATTGTTGGTATGTTACTTTCAATACAAAATAAAGTGTCTACTAAAATTTATCCCGAGTACATGTAACATGTTTTTTTTTCTAATTTAAAACTTAACAAAATAAAATAAATTATAATGTTTTAAATTTCAAAGAGAAAACAATTTAATAATAAAACGTCAATAAGATTTGTCACTTCCATAAGTTTTTTATCTGTATTTTTTTTAATATTAAATAATATTAAAAAAATTAATAATACATCATGTTATTAAAGATGTGAATATGGAATATATATTTTTTTTCATTTATTTTATAAATTTTAATAATTTATTGTTCAACGTTTTGATGTCTCATTATCAACATATATATGATATTTAATATTTATTTCTAAACAGTATCAATACTGATGATTTCGGAATATTCTGACACAACCCACTGCATAATCTGGACAAGGGTAATTCGGACAATGACATGCCACTAAATAATTCGGACAGGACAAAAGTAAAACATCTTTTTACTAAGCTATTTGTTAATCTACTTAAAAGACTAATGAGTGATTAAACTTGACCCGGTTTCATAACTTGACCTGTAAGTCCATGGGTCCTTAATTAAGAGTATAAATACCTCAACCACTCTCATTAATGAGGGTAATGAACATTTAATACAACAAGGCTGCTCGATTATCTCACTACTTTCTACATCAAACACTTAATACTTTAAAACTTCACAAAACACTTTACTAAACTACCCCCAGCTTAAAATAAACCAAACCAAATTGGTGACCACAGTGGGAGCACGAGGGTGCCTGAATCTTGAATTCAAAACCAGTAGAAAATACGACTTCGGATGGATCCGAACGAGCATGGAACTCCACCACCTGCGACATTGTCGTTCATTACCCCCGGAAGCAAACCAATTAGGAAAGCAGACAGTGCTACATTGTCTTTACAAAACTCCATATCCGTCTTGACCTGAATAAAACGTTTTGTGTACTCTTTTAAGATTTATTTGACAATCTGTCTGCAGTAGATAATGGTATCCCCATTTGCACATAATTTCTTGCTTCCAATGAAATGATGTCTGAACATACTCTAAAACATATCAAAGTTTTTATTACACCCCTTAGGTAAAATATTATACCATTTGGACGCAGTGTTCTTGAAGGTTTGGGAGAATTTCCTACACAATAGATTGTCGTCATCAACATAATTGATCGTAAAGTTCTTGAACTGCTCAATGTGATTGCCTGGATCTTGAGTCTCGTCGAACTTTTCCAACTTAGAAATATCAAACCATTTTGGCAGATGTTCGGACAAGATCTCTGGAGAGAGTGGAGATGACCTCCAATTATGTCTAAATTCGTAAGCACTCCCCCGGACCTTCATTAGTTGTCATATAGAGTATTTCCTTGGTTAGAGAAATAAATTGATTATTAACTCGGTATTATTGATTATAACTCTCGGATTGAGGCTGCCTCCGAGGAGCGACATGTTCGACTCGAACATTTCCTACTTTGTCGTGCTCCTCGGAATACAACTTTCTTTTTCTATGATAACTTATCTTCCTCGACTCCTTCTTTCTCCGACTGGTCCGATGAGAGTGCTTACACATCTTTGAATATTTTTTGCCTCCGTTCTGCTTTGTACCTGACATCGGTATCTGAAGATGAAAATCTATTTGAGCTCAGAGAAGTATACTCATTAGATTCTGACGGCTCATATCTTTGTTTTGATCTAGCCCGTCTTTTGGAAGATCGATGACTTCTCATCCGCTGCATTTCTTCAGGTTGGATGGTATCTTGAATCTGATCAGCCACGACTCTTTCTTGTAGGAGTTCAGATCTGACATTTCTAGAGCTTATTATAGTATATTTCTCTGCATTTAGTCTTTCGATGTCCTCCAACAGTTCTTTACATCTGGCCACCAAGACTGACTCTTCTAGAAGCTCTTCACATATCGGTTTGGGCTGTTTCCTTCGATTGTGACTTGTTCTTCCATCTGATGGTCACCAGACTCAGCACTAATTAGATCTCTGGTCGGATTTATCTGAGTCTCTCAACGAGCTTGTGTTTTCATTTTTTATATTGTTTTCAAGGTTTTGGAACGTTAATTCTGGGTACCACTCAGGTTCCCACAGACGGTGCCACTGATGATCTCAGAAAATCCTTAGGTAAGTTTAGAAGCGGAAATGTTTGCTGGAGAGGGTCTGTCTAAGAAATGTTTGTATGAAGTGACTGTAATAACGAAATCAGTATTTTGTAGAGAGAGAAAAATACAAAAGGAATAAATGTAGCAATAATTAACTAATCATTGACAATTTTCTCAAAAAGGGAATGTCCTTTATATAGTACATGAGGTGGGTAGTAAAATTACATAAGTACCACAATTAAAGTGGATTTCTCACCCCCACTCTTGTACTAGATACAGATAAGTTCTTGGGGTCTATCATATAACCCCTCTACTTCTTATGTTTGCTTTACTTTGGTTCTTAATCACTAAATATACAAGCATAGGCCTTTTACTTGGCATAATTAACCTAGTGATTAACTATATTTTTCTCCCCTTATCAAGTAGCATTTTCATGTTTAAGATACATGTTTCTGTTTTCGTACCCCATAATTAAATTACTTGTTTGTTCGATTTTTTTATTAAGTTTAGATTAAAGAGCTACCACCACATAATTTTATTTATCCTTTTTTCTAATTAAATCCAGTATCCTTTTTTCTGTTTTTATATTTTTATAGTTTGTAAAGTATTTTTCACCACTGCATCTCCTAAAAAATTGAATATTTATTTTTTATAACTTTAATTTTTTATTTGGTAACCATTTTATAATAGGGAAAAGTACCACTAAATACATTTTGAAGTATGTAATCCCAAATAAGTACCCAAATATAAGACCCTTACACTAGTAGTAAGAAGCCAATATTTTTACCAAATTAGCCACTATACTAGAAGAAAGAGAAAGTAAGTCCCAATACTAGATGAAAGAGAAAATAGGTTATTATTAATTCTCATCTCCTTCTCTCTCCTTCGATTTATTCAATATATGTTGACACTGTGTTTTTTTCTTTTTCTCTCTCTTTCTCTCACTCTCTCTCTCTCTCCAAATCAGCTACAAACTCTTCGCTTCGATTCTCATATCTTAACCAGGCACCAAAAACTAGTTTTTCATGAACGGTACAAGCTTTCTTCCAAGAAGAACAGAGGCTTCTTCGCATTATTTTGGTTTCTCCTAGGCCTCTAAAGACTTGAAACTGTAATAAAAAAGGTTGGACTTGTCTTCCAAATGACATGTCTCGAGTTTTTCATGAATTTGAGCTTAAACTTTGACATAATCAACAGGTTTAAAGAAGGGTAGTATCTGTAGCTCAGGTACCCATCTCACCAAGTACAACTTATCTAGCGTCATAGTCAAGGAACATCTAGCGTCATAGTCAAGGAACATCTAGCGTCGTAGTCAAGGAACATCTAGCGTCATAGTCAATGAACATCTAGCGTCATAGTCAATGAACATCTAGCGTCGTAGTACAGGTATCGTCTTCAACCACCGGACATGTAAGAACAAAACAACATTACTAACCGGGTTTCTCTACTACCCGGGTTTCTCGCGTGATGTTGGAAAGTGCAACTCATCTAGCGTCATAGTCAAGGAACACCTAGCGTCATAGTCAAGGAACATCTAGCGTCATAATCAATGAACATCTAGCGTCATAGCCAAGGAACATCTAGTGTCGTAGTACATGTATCGTCTAGCGTCATAGTCATAGTCAAGGAACAACTCGTCTAGCGTCATAAGTACAACTCGTCTAGCGTCATATTAGACGAACATCTCACGTGATGTTGGTAAGTGCAACTTATCTAGCGTCATAGTCAAGGAACATCTAGCATCATAATCAAGGAACATCTAGCATCATAGTCAAGGAACATCTAGCGTCATAGTCAATGAACATCTAGCGTCATAGTCAAGGAACATCTAGCGTCGTAGTACAGATATCGTCTTCAACCACCAGACATGTAAGAACAAAACACCATTACAGACCGGGTTTCGCAAATGAAATAGAAAATAAAGAAATAAATTATTCAGTATATATGTCTTGTGAGAAACTAAATACAGAAATTATATGAATGTGTAATTTAGATGTTGGCGTTGTGGTTATCAAGTCACCGCCGTCTGTTGATAAATCGGAGTTTCTGCCTGTTCTCCGATCAGGAAGCTGTGCTGAAAGAGGACCTAAACAATACATGGAAGATGAACATATCTGTATAGATAATCTTATCGAGCATCTTGGTATGTCTACGGACTTTCCTTCTCCTGGAGCATTTTATGGGGTGAATACATGGAATGTTACTCTTATTCTGTTGATCACCTATACGATAATATATCTTGTTTACACGAGACAGATACATCTTCGATAATTTTAGAAGCAAGACCAATATTACAACTTTCGTTCTCACAATGGCTGAGATGAAAAAGATAGAAAACAAGAAAGAAGATAATAGAGCACATTTGAGGGTATTTCAAGAAGGGAAATATTAGCTGGGTATTAGAAATGAATTAGTTTGGTGAGATGGATATTTAGTAGGCATAGAAAATAGTTGAGGTACTAGATGATAATAAGTTTGGTGAGAAGGTATTTAGTGTGACATTTCCCTTTATAATATATAACTAGACAAATTTTGTTTCTATTTACTAAAATTTTGATACAAACCTATATACATATCATAAGCTGTTTTAATAGACCTTTAGATATCTTTAACAAATCATACTCGAGCTATATTTTTTTTACTTTGGTCTTTCTTTAATTCGTACTTGTCTCGTACATGTCTGTTTAAACTAATGACCGTGCATATCGCATAATTATCCTTTTATATGTTCACGTCCGTTTTTTTTACATATATATTATAGAAATAATGCAAAAATAACTTAACATTCATTTTATAAAATGGTAATATAATACTATTGACAACAAAGTAATGACCAGCAAACGAACGAGCCATAGAAGCTACAATTGCTTCGTCCTCTTTAACATGTGGAACGTTTTTTGGTTATGTACCTTTTAACATAGTCTAGCTAATCTTTTGGGATCAGACATAGCCTAGAGAATATTGAAGAATGTGTCAGCACGCAAGAGCAACCCATTATTGAAATCGAAGAAGTTGTGAGGTCTCAATACGCAACCATTTTTTTTTATTCTTGATGAGTCTAGATTACTAGGTCACATTTTGTTCTTTCCTTCAAGACGGATGTATTTTAGGTCTTTGAGGATTTATATTGGATATATTTTATTAATGTATGATCTTTGCGATGATATCTGAGACGGTCATGTAATTTAAATCCTCTTTAGGAATCTAATACAACTTGTGTTAGTAGGAGAAAGTAGGTTGTTTTAGGTTCGTTTTAAGTCACTTTTTGTTCTAGTTGCTTCGTGCCTTTTCACGTTTGTAACAAGTCGTCCTTCACGTTTTCCACTTGTAACAAGTTGGTCCCTTTCCTTTGAAGTTATAATAAAGGGGTCTCTCATGTTTCGGAAACCAGAATAAAACCATCATTTTTTACCCCAGTCCAACTTTTGTACCCATAATACCCTTTGACCAACCACATCAGCAATCCACGTAGTACGCTGATGTGGAAACAGTAAAAAAAAGTAAAAACAAGTTTTACTTTTACCTACTCTTTTTACCATATTTTCAAACCTTAAACCCGGCCCATTAAGTATTATAACTCGGTTAGCCCATTCAACATCTCTTATCCAGCCCAGCTTCTAACCCTAGATCCAACCCTGAACCAATAACCCAGCCCTAACTTCTAACCCGACATAATCTAAACAGAACATAAATTAGGAAGAACACAAAAGGAAAGAAAGAACAAATTTTTTACCAATTTCCAGAAACACCACCAACAAATTCAAACCAAATCCAAATATAAATCTTTAAGCTCGAGTTCAAGCCTCTGGTTATCTGGCTAATTTCACTGCTAGCTGGGATATAAATTTGACTACTTGAAGTAAATTAATTCATGTGACAGTGGATTTAGAAGAGGTAGAGGTGGTGGCACTAGACAGTTTCACAGAAGAGAAAGCGCAAGATTTAGGGGAGTCGAACCAAGGTGAAATAATAGAACCTTACGTTGGTATGGAGTTTGAATCAGAAGAGAGTGCAAATGGGTTGTTACAAGATTTTTCAAAGAACATAATCACCCTCTTGTTCTTACTGCCAACGGATTTAGTACTGGGGATGATAAAGATAAGAAAATCGAAGAACTTAGTATGGAGTTGGCAGACGAAGAGCATATGTGTTTAGCTTATCGAGAGAAGTTGCTGAGTTTTATGAGTATCGTAGAGGAGGAAACCGAAGAATTATCTTTGAAAATTCGAGTAATTGTTGCAAATATTATTGAATCGGAAATGCAAAGGCATGCCAACGGGAGATAGTGAATCTCGATCTGTTAATACATAGTTTAATTCTTTGGATTCGATTTGTATAGTTGTTGTTTATCGAGTCTGGATTGAACCTGAACTATGAATAGATATTATTCCTCCACTAATAAAATGATATGTTATCTTCTCTTTACAGAAAGAAAAAGAAAGAAACACCATGAAGAAGACCATTGATTCTATCCCCAGTTACACAACCAGCATCCAAAATCTCTCGGGCAACATCTAAATCAATAGCTTCTAAAGCAGTTATAGCGTTACTCTGTACTTGAATCGGACCTCTGTATTATCCTTCTCCTCTAACATCACTCAAATCCCTTTCGAAAACCACTACATCAAACCCTTTCTTCTTTGCCGCCAAAGCAAAAACCAAACCGCCGATTCCGCCTCCGGCGACAAGATTCTCAGCTTCTTGTTGTTTTTCTTCTCCTGTTTCTCGGTTCTCTCTGTTATTGTAATGCTTGCTTTTATTTTCAGTGGTTTATTCTTTTGGGATCTGGGTTTTTTCGTTTAATCCGTAGTTGAATTGAAGACAAAGAGAGAAATCGATAGGGAAATGTTTATAAATCGACCACTGATTACAATTCGGGTTGGAATCTACATGGTTCAATCACTAATTTCGGTTTAGATTATGTTGGGTTAGAAGTTAGGGTTGGGTTATTGGGTCAGGTTTGGATCTAGGGTTAGAAGCTGGGCTGGATAAGAGAAGTCGAATGGGTTAACCGGGTTATAATACTTAATGGGTCGGGTTTAAGGTTTGAAAATATGGTAAAAGGAGTAGGTAAAAGTAAAACTTGTTTGTAACTTTTTTACTATTGCCACATTAGTGTCCTACGTGGATCGCTGATGTGGCTGCTCAAAGGGTATTAAAGGTACAAAAGTTGGGCTGGGGTAAAAAGGATGATTTTATTCTGGTTTCTGAAACATGAGGGACCCCTTTATTACAGCCTCAAAGGAAAGGGACCAACTTGTTACAAGTGGCAAACGTGAAGGACGATTAGTGTTTTTTACCCGGAGCCTCTGTCACCAACCATCTTTGTTTTCCGCGTTTTTGTTGTTTTACGCTTTGTGTATCCATTGTTGGTATGTTACTTTCAATACAAAATAAAGTGTCTACTAAAATTTATCCCGAGTACATGTAACATGTTTTTTTTTCTAATTTAAAACTTAACAAAATAAAATAAATTATAATGTTTTAAATTTCAAAGAGAAAACAATTTAATAATAAAACGTCAATAAGATTTGTCACTTCCATAAGTTTTTTATCTGTATTTTTTTTAATATTAAATAATATTAAAAAAATTAATAATACATCATGTTATTAAAGATGTGAATATGGAATATATATTTTTTTTCATTTATTTTATAAATTTTAATAATTTATTGTTCAACGTTTTGATGTCTCATTATCAACATATATATGATATTTAATATTTATTTCTAAACAGTATCAATACTGATGATTTCGGAATATTCTGACACAACCCACTGCATAATCTGGACAAGGGTAATTCGGACAATGACATGCCACTAAATAATTCGGACAGGACAAAAGTAAAACATCTTTTTACTAAGCTATTTGTTAATCTACTTAAAAGACTAATGAGTGATTAAACTTGACCCGGTTTCATAACTTGACCTGTAAGCCCATGGGTCCTTAATTAAGAGTATAAATACCTCAACCACTCTCATTAATGAGGGTAATGAACATTTAATACAACAAGGCTGCTCGATTATCTCACTACTTTCTACATCAAACACTTAATACTTTAAAACTTCACAAAACACTTTACTAAACTACCCCCAGCTTAAAATAAACCAAACCAAATTGGTGACCACAGTGGGAGCACGAGGGTGTCTGAATCTTGAATTCAAAACCAGTAGAAAATACGACTTCGGATGGATCCGAACGAGCATGGAACTCCACCACATGTGGTGGAAAAAGTTGGGGAAAATAAGGAATACACCATCGAAGAGCGAGATAAGTTGAAGAAATATAGGTGTTAAGAGCCATAAAACAAGTAGAAAATGGTATAAGATAGAAGTCAAAGGCGTCAACTATTCATCATACTAACAATCCTAGGGAGAATAATCCATTAGTAAAGACTCATTTGAGTTCAAAAAAGACCCATGTTAGTTCCAAGAAGACTCATCGGTATAAACCGGTTGGAAGTTCAGATTATGAGTCCTCCAGCAGCTCTTCGAACGAGGTTGAGTTTGAGGAGTCTTTGTCATCAATCAGTGATGAATGGAGGTCCAGAAAGAAACATAAACTAATTAAAAAATATTCAAGAAATAGACATGAGAGGCTTAAAAGGTATCTGGCAAGGGGTCATCTCATAGCCACAGGCATGCTGATCAGTTGCTGATCGATTCTTTTGCTTTTCAGACCGAACCAGGTATCTTCGCAATGCCTAATGAAGACACAGTCTTCAGTCGTAACATGAATTGGAGACAGTCATCTTTATCTGCCAAAATACTGTCCGGAAACCTACCCAAAAGGTTTGACAGCTCCAAAATGGAGAAGTATGATGAAAGTAAGGATTCAAACAACCATCTGGAGCAGTTCAAGAACTTCATGACAAAATTTGATGATGATGACAAACTTTTGTGCAGAGCCTTCTCCCATTATTTTATGGGAAGTGCTCTTAAGTGGTATAATAGCTTACCATAGGGCTGTATCAGAAACTTTGATACTTTCTGGGTTTCTTTCCGAAGGCAATTTGTTGGGAGTAAGGAGGTGAATGGCAATGGAGATAACATTATCTATTGTGCCCAAGAACCAAATGATTCCTTAAAGGGCTACATAAATCGATTCGTGAATACCAAGAAAGGGTTAACATGTTGCTTTGAACAAGTGGCAATTACTTCCTTAAGACAAATGTTAAACCCTAGGAATCTGGCTGATTCGGTGACAAGGAAGAAAGCCATGACTTGGGGTAGCTTATTGAATTAGGTGGGAAAGAAAATTAATATGGATGAAACCAAGAAAACCAGAATGCACCGTTAAGTGAGGTCCACCACAACAGCTCGGAACCAGTCAGGATATAAGGCTAAGGAGACCGGACAAGGGTCCAACAGGGCTAAACAAACTCATTCCATCCAGAATCAATCTCAGAGCCAATAGTCAAGGAATAAAAGAGGTCATTGGGTTCAACCGGAGTGGTTTGTAGAATTGAAAGAGAATGTAGCCACAATATATGAGAAGACCAAGGAGGAAGTTCATTTCCGGAAACCAGCAACACTATAGTCCCCTAGAGAGAGTCGAAATATTTGCTTTTGCCAATATCATAATGATATAAGCCATAATACTCAAGACTGCATAACCTTGAAATAAGAAGTGCAGAATCTTATTAAAAGAGGAAAATTGGGAGCTTATGTCAAAAAAAGAAGTGGAAACATGCCTGAAAATGCTCATCGGACAAGCCATACAAACACTATGGGAACATCTGCTCAAGAAGGGGCAATGGTGATCCTTGAAATATTTGATGTTGATTCTGAGTATCTGGATCCTGATCCAACTCAGAACAAAGTAGGGGTCATAACAGAGCAAACCAAGACGGTGTCTGGACTGATCAGTTACTTCGAGTCACTCACCATGTTTGGAGGAGATACCATGCCATCACTCACTTCTTCATCAAGAAAGAGGCATGTACATAGTCTGGTTACTCAGTTGGAAGGGGGCATGTCTTCTCATCAGTTCTAAACCCCTTTTCCATTATAGTTTTTGATGAGGATGATTTGAGAAATATTTATAGGCCTCATGAGGATGCTGTGGTGATAGGAGCATATATTATAGGCAATGATATCCGACGAATTCTGATAGACACATGCAATTCAACAAATATGCTCTTTTTGAGCTCCTACAAGCAGATGAAGAATCTAGCCGTTATTCAACGGTCAAACAAAACCATTGTGGGCTTCACAGGGAGCTCTACGGATGTAATCGGGGAATTTGAGGAAGAGGTGTTGTTGGGCAATAGGCCTTTTAAAAAATTGGTCAGGGTGTTATTTGTTGTGGTAGATTGCCCCACATGCTACAATGCAATCTTTGGGAGATCCTGGCTCTCTCGAATGCATGATGTGGCCTCAACAGTCCACCAATGTTTGAAGTATGCAGTTCAAGGGTAAGTATGTGTTGTCTGAAGTAGTCAGAAGATAGCAAAGGAGTGTTATGACACTACACTTGCTCCTAAAACTTTTGAAGCAGTTTGGATTAATGAAGATTAGGAGTTACAGGGGCCTTCTAAGGGAGAGGGTAAGATTGATGACCGCATAGAGGCTCTTAGTGTTATAATACCGGTTGAAGAGATTGAAACCTACTCCTTGGCAGAGGGTAAAAGTATCAAGACTGGCTCCAAGATGGCGCTGGATTTGAAAAATAAATTATTGTCTTTTTTATTGAACAATCATCATGTCTTTTTTTGGTGCAATGGTGATGTAACCGGAGGACCTGCAAGCATTATCTCACACAAACTGTCAATCTGGAGTGATGTTGCACCTATTGTACAAAAGAGGAGAGCTTTTTCTAATGAGAAAGATGATGTAATAGTCCAAGAAGTTTATCAACTTACCAAGATGGGACACATAAAGGAATCTCAGTATCCTTTGTGGACTACCAATCCAGTCCTGGTCAAGAAAAAGAATGGGAAGTGGCGTATGTGTATTGACTTTACCGACCTCAACAGAGCTTGCCCAAAACATCTATATCCAGTCCCCCGGATAGATCAATTGGTGGACTCAACGTCTGGAAACAAGTTGATGTCCTTCATAAATGCTTTCTCTGGATACAACCAGATGCAGGTGGATTCAGACCAAGATCATACTACCTTTATAACAGACAGCGGTCTTCATTGCTACAAGGTGATACATTTTGGGTTAAAAAATATTGGGGCTACTTATCAGAGGTTGGTAAACAAATCATTCACAAGTCAGATTGGCAGAAATATGGAAGCGTACATAGATTACATGATGGTTAAAATCTTAGAGGAAGATTTACATATAGTTGACCTTCAAGAAACGTTTGCTAATCTAACAGCTGTGAATTTGAAATTGAATCCAGAAAAAATGTGTCTTTGGGGTTCGATCCGGAATTTTTTTTGGTTATGTGATAAGTGAGAAATGGATACAGCCCGATCCGGATAAGCTTAATACCCTATTAGAAATGGATCCTCCTCGGAATGTTAAAGAAGTCCAGAGACTCCCCGGGAGGTTGGCAGCCTTGAATCGTTTTATTTCAAGGTCTTCGGACAAGTGTGCTCCGTTTTTCCAAACCTTAAAGAATGCTAAAGATTTTAATTGGTCTCTATAGTGTAGCCAAACTTTTGTTGAAATAAAGAAACATTTATCCTCACCAAAGACTCTTTTTAAGCTCATTCAAGGAGAAATACTTTATGTATATGTGGTTGTGTCAGAATATGATATAAGTGCAGTGTTGGTAAGAGAAGTGGACAATTACCCTCGTCTGGTGTACTACATCAGCAAAAGCTTAATAGATGCTGAGAAAAGGTACCTAAAGCTTGAGAAGTTGGCACTAATCTTGATGATTGCAACAAGAAACATGAGGCCATATTTTCAGTCTCATTCCATCGTTGTCCGGATATCTTTTCTGTTAAAAAATGTTCTTCAGAAGGCAAACATATCAAACAGGATGACCAAGTGGTCAGTGGAGTTGGGTGATTATGACATTGATTTTTCCCTATGTACTGCTACCAAAGCTCAGTCAGTTACTGATTTCTTGGTAGAATTCCATTAGGACAGGAGCTCTAAACAAACTTCAGAAAGAAAAACCAAGAAAGAGTGGGTGGTCCAAACTGACGTTGGTTCAAGCATAACGGGTTGTGGAGCTGGAATTTTCCTAACCTCTCTTTATGGTGATAGAATGTACCAGGCTATAAGCTTAGGGTTCAGGGCCTCTAACAATGAGTCCGAATATGAAGCGGCTATAACTGGTCTTAAATTGGCTTTCCTATGTGGGGCTAAGAGAGTTAGGTTGATGATGGACTCCCATCTTCTTATCCATAGTCCTGTTATCGGGTCGGGTCGGTCCGGGTTTGGGCGAGACCGGGACCGACTCGTTAAGCTACCGGGCGGGTCGAGCCAGACCGCTAAACAAAGGGAGCCAAATATGATGGACCGAGACCGGCTCGTTAAGAGTTGAGTCGGTCTGGTCCGACTCTTAACGGACGGGTTTGCTAGTTTATCATATTTTTTTAAGGATTTAGTTAAAAATATACATAGATTAGGAAAAAATATTATGTATCTCCCTTACCGGGCTGGTTACCGGGCGGACCGGTCCAGACCGGTAAGAGAATCGGTCCAAAATTTTGGCTCCCAACCCACTCCCTAAGCTATCCGGACCGGTCTCGGGCGGGCCTTACCGGTCCGGTCCCGGGCGGGTTAACGGGTTGGGAGGCCCCCTAACAGCTCTACTTATCCATCATGCTTAAGGTCAGTCTGAGGCTAAGAATGAGCAACTGATCAAATACTTACTCATCCTGAAAGAGGTGGCAACCAACTTCAAAAGTGTTTGTTATGAGCATATTCCTAGGTAAGAAAATAAATTAGCAGATTCTTTGGCAACTATAGCATATTATGAGTCTTACCCTTGGATTCACAAATAAGAATGCCCATCCATACAATCAAGTCAAAACAAGGAAGAGGAAGAAAGCTTGAGCATACAGGGGATTCAACCTAAAGATTGGAGATTTTCCCTTCTTCAATATATATCTGATGGGGTTTTGCCTCCGGATAAAGCAATGGCAATAAAAATTAAACACAAAGCTCATGTTTTTTTTATCATAATGGAAGTTCTCTATAAAAAAATCTTTCAGTAGACCTCTCCCACGTTGTTTGGGGGTTGAAAAATCTCAAGTTGTTTTATCTGAACTACACGATGGAGAAGGATCAGCATATTGTGGGCACAGGGCACTAACCGAGAGAGTATTGTTGGTTTGGTACTATTGGCCATCCATAATGGAAGATGCTAAAGAAATGGTAAGGAAGTGTGATCCATGTCGAAGATATGGCAATGAAATTCATGTGCCAGCGGTACCTATGGAGTCTATTCTGAGCCAGTACATTTTGCTTGTTTGGGATTGGATTTAGTTACGCCTCTGCCAATGGCGTCCGGAGGGTGCAGAACTATTATAGTTTCTATTGATTAATTCTCAAAATGGATAGAGGCAGCTCCTTTGGCAGAAAACATTTCGAAAGTTGTAATTAAATTTATCCTTATATGTTGCAGATTTGGGATTCCTCAAAATATTACCACAGACAATGGGCCACAGTTTGATAACAAGGATATGGAGAATTTTTGTGCTTCTAGAGGCATTCAGCATTATTTTTCTTCTCCTTTCCATCCACAAGCAAACAACCAGGTTGAAGTTGCTAACAAGATTATTTTGTCCGGATTAAAAAAGAATCTAGAATGAGTTGCAGGGAAGTGGCCAAGCTATCTGCAAGAAGTGTTGTGGGCATACCGAACTACTCCTTGAGCTGCTACACAAGAGTCTCCTTTTGATTTGGTGTATGGGATGAATGTCATTACCCCCATAGAAACTACCCTACCATCATAGAGGGTCCATTACTATTCCGAACAAGCTAATGAGATAGCAATTAGGAATCAGTTAGACTTAATAGAAGAAAGAAGGGTTAAAGCTCAGAACAACTCACTACCAAGGCTTGACGAGGAGCAGATTTGCTTCCAAGGTCAAGAGAAGAGATTTTCAACTGGGAGATATAGTGTTAACAAATTTTTCTTACACACCAAGGAGAAGCAGTTCGGTAAGCTGGCTCCAAACTAGGAAGGCCCTTATTAGGTCTTAAGCCTGGGACATATAGGCTTCAGGACAAAGAAGGAAGAGTTTTGAAGAACCCATGGAATATTGAATATCTCAGGTTATATTTAAAATAAAATTTGTGTGTAAATATTTAATTGTTAGATATCAATGTAAATATTAGGGGCATACTCTTTCCTACCCTGGTGGCGCGGGGAGGTTTTAATGAGGTTTCTGAATTTTTTATTCAATAATACGTGATAGCTTCTTGAAACATTCAGAGTGGTTTTACTACAATTCAATTCAAGTACAAATCACTGGCTCAACACTTTGGATCTTTAGTAGATCGGATAAACCTGGTTAAATGATGACTATTAAATACGTGTCATCGGAGATATTAAACACTCTCACTTTAATACTTCTGAAATACTAGGGGCTATTTAAACATTAGCCATTAAAATTTAAAGGAAAGAAAGTATTAAATAAACGAAGGTTTGATAAATTAAACATATTCAGACTTTAACCGAATAGGAAAACAAAACATGCCTTGGCCATCCAAGGACTGTAGGTGTTTGAAAGACTTATTCAGACTATGACCGAATAAAATTAAAAAATATGCATTGGCCATCCAAGGACTTTAGCTGTTAAAAAAAGACAAAAAATATGATTAAACTTTAGGGCTTGTTCCTTTCGACCACCATCTTTCTTGGGACTTTTGAGTTCGGTACTCGAACTCTCATCAGTTCCCTCTTCATCATCAGTAGTGGAATCTATTCCACTGGCATAGTTGTGCTTGTCGGCATCGGTCATAGTGTGAAATGGGATGTCTTCATATTTTACATATTTCCATAAGGGACCAAGGGTCCTCTTCGGAAAAGTCTCATGGAGAGCAGCACCATGTCAGACTTGACTTCATCATCTCTTTTTTCTAGGGAATCTATCACTTCCTTGGTATACTTATCAATACCTGCATGAATAGCTTGCTCCTGCTGCTTCACCAAATCATCTTTCTCTTTGTTCATCTTCGACACAGTACCCTATAACTTAGTATTCTCATCAGATAGAGTTTGAATGACACCATCCCTGGTCTTCAAGTCCTCCTTTAACGTTGCGAGGTCCTTTTCCAAGCCAGAATATTTAGTCTGGAGCTCAGTTCTGGCAGCTTCCAAGGTGGCCAACTTAGTTGATGAATCCTTATTGTCCTTCTTCAATGCATATATCTCCTTCTTCAGTTTCTCTATACTTTGATTGGCATTGAGGAGGCTGGTTGATAGAGATTCATTGTCAGAGGTGAGGGAATTGATAAGAGTGGTCTGACTCTTCACCTGTCTTTCCAAGTCGAGTATTGGCTGGATGTAACCAAGGAGGGAATGACTCAGAACATATTTCTCCCCGGAGACGGAGAAAGACTTACCATTAAAGGTTACCATATTGGCAGAGATGGAAGGGCGGTAAGGACCTGTGAAATCATCATTCTCAGAATCATTAAAGTATAAATCAATGTCTTGAAGGGGACTAATGTCCACTTCTTCATTCCCTTCCCCAACAACCTCTTCAGACGGCAGACATGTTGGGATTTTCTCTTGTAAAGTGAGATCAACAGGGGCTAGTGGAGGTTGAGTCTCCGAATGATGAATAATTATTTCTTCTCCTAAGGTGACTTTTTTCTTTTTAGCAGCCTTCTCATCACTGTTGGCCCTTCTTTTCCTGTCCTTCTTAGGAGGTTTTGGTGGGTTCTACGACTCTCCAGCCTCCCTTACTGTTTGAGCCTCTACTACTTTGAGTAGGGCAGCATCAATTCCCCCTGGTTCCCCAAACTAGTCACTTCTGTGGCTATTTGAACCAATTATGTTGCATTTTCTTCTTTTTGTTCTTCATCTTGCTGGGAGCTTTTGCTCTCGAAGGTAAGAACAATTTTCCATCCTTGGCCTCTGTCCTTTTTAGAATTACACCAAGAGGAGACAGTGTAGTTAGCTCTTCCTATGTGAGGTCTCTCCGGCCTGTGGTGTTCCACATATGGGACCTCACAAGATTACCCGAGGTAAAGCAGTTGTGGAAGGCATTCCCCTAATGCTCCGCAGCCCATGCATTAAGCTTTGCACAGGTTTTTTGTCCCTCCTCAAGGTGTCCGGTAAACTCCTTCGGCAACACTGAAAAATGAGTAACAAATTAATCAGAATGGGAACACTTGAAATTTAAAAAGGAAAAAACATGAGAAACAAAGATAAGGAAAAAAACTCACAGTACTTTTCCACCTGCTAGTCAGCATACTAGGATTCGTGTTGGCCTTGATGTCCTCCCGTTCTCCCATGTCCCACTAACAAACAAATATTGTGTCCTCCAGTTCTTTTCGGACTCCAACAAGTCATCCACCACTTTGAAGTTGTTCCCCATATTGTTATGGTAAAATGGAATTTGATAATTCTTACACAAGCTTGCCACAACAACAAACTGCTCCATCGGAAGAGGTATTTTTGAAAACCTTAATGCCATAATGCAAGCAATGAGAGAGTACCAGGCATTGGGGCTTAGCTGGCTAGGGCAGAGTTTAACTAAGTGGAAGTACCTGACGTTTTCTGGGTCCAATGGGAACCAGAGTCCCTAGTTCAGTACTTCGGTGAATATTACCACCTCATTGAGCTTGCAATCCATGGGATTTTCCGGAGTAATGGGTATCCTTACCTTTACCGACTCCAGAATCCCCCATTTTGTCCGGATTAAGCCCAACTCAGCAGTATGGATGTAGATGTAGTTTATATTTTTTAGAGCCAATAGGTACTTGACAATAACGTGTTTGAAGCATGAGCCTACCTTACCCTCTAAGCACTCTGGAAGTGAGTCCGAATAAGTCATGCACACTTTCACCTTACTTTTTCCCTTCATGTCAGAAGCAGCATCCCCCGTTTGACCTGAGGCCTCTTTCTCAAAGGGGGGCTCCTCAATACTATCTTCCATTACTTCTTCCATCACTGTGGAAGGTTTATAAATTGCTTTGGAAGAGGGGGGGGGGTCTGTTTCTTGCACAAGGGGATGTTCGGATGGTTGAGCATTTGTTGCCTCTAAAGGCCTAGTATCTGATTGAAGCTGGGATCCAGATGGCTTGGCCTTTGGGTCTGCTTTGGATACCTCCGATCCGGAGGGTTTTGTCAGTGAAGGTGTAGATTGGTTTTTTGTTTGGCAGGTTGTCCGACGATGGGTTATCTTCTCCGAAGACTTTTCAGCATCAGAACCCATAGCAATGAAGAGAGAGGGTTTTTTTTATACTTGAAATAGTTATTTCTTTAGGCACAAAATGTTGGGAATCTTGAACAGAAGAGCCTGAGGGAAAAGGTGAAAGGCTTGGTTTGAATATCTGTCTGGGCCTAGGGTTTTTGAAGGAGGATGATCCTTGATCGGCTTCTTGAGTCGGTTCACTGGATTTCTCACTTGGAGAAACTGAGAGGCCGACAACAATGTGATTCTCCCTTTCTACCTTTTTCGCTCTTTCTATCTCTAATAAGTTTAACTAGCCGCCTTTCACTAGTGAGTTTTCGGTTGTGAACATATAACCTTTCAAGAACAAGTTGAAGGTAAGAATGGAAATATCTCTAAAAAAACTTTGAGTGTGGAAGACAATGAAATAGTGAAAGAGAATTTATATAACAGTAAAAAGAGTAACAGTTACCTATGAGAAGTTGAAGAGGGTTTTGCGATGATTAAAGGCTGCGCAAATGTGTGAATGATCAAATGCCTATGTAACTTTCTAGACTTAGTGGGTGCGCCGGTCAAGGAAAAATAACAGCTGGTAGGTCGAACCAGATAGTGACACGTGTTTTATGATCCAAGAGAAAACTTTTAGAATTCTGGAAAGAGAAATCAGTTCTGACAGACTTCAAACTGAGTTAATGTTGAAAGTAAACTTCCTAGTACGAACCGCACAAATAGATTGGACAAAATCGTTACTGGCTTAGTGGATTTTTTAGCCCTACCAAAGATATTTAGCAAGGCCTAAAATAGGGGCTACTGATGAGTTCAAAATATTCAGACATATCCCACTGCATAATCCGAACATGGGTAATTTGGACAATGACATGCCACTAAATAATCCGGACATGACAAAAGTAAAACATATTTTGACTAAGTTATTTGCTAATCTACTTAAAAGACTAATGGGTCCTTAAACTTGACCCGTAAGCCCATAGGTCCTTAATTAAGAGTATAAATACCCCAAACACTCTTATTAATGAGGGAATGAACATTTAATACAACCAGGTTGCTCGATTATCTCACTACTTTCTACACAAAACACTTAATACTTCAAAACTTCACAAAACACTTTACTAAACTACCCCCAGCTTAAAATAAACCAAACCAAATACCATCGGGTTGAATGAGTAGTAATTACGGTCAAAACCCAGTTAATCCGAAAGAGGTTATAAGATCGCGTGCTCCAACTATAAGAGATAAAGAACTATAGATATAATCAACCATATAAGAAGGTTAGTTGCTGGCGATGGAGATAAAAACAACAATCTAAAAGATAATCTTACTTTTAAGAATATATGTAACAATTGATCTGATTTGATTATGTAAAATTCATCATAAATTGTTAATATATGTTTTACTCTATAATGTTTTTGTAATAGTGATACAATCAAAATTATTTTATTGTTTATTTAATAGTTTAGTTGCATACGAAACTACCAAAGTAGGAATCAATAGAAAAGATAAATCTTTTATGATACACCAGATCTGACTCAGTTATTGATAGAGTGAATAGATATGCCAATGCTTGAAATCTCTCAAATGATTCAAAATCATAGTGCAACGTGTATCCTCATGCTCCGGTCATAGAATGGATGAAAGAAATAAAAAAATGATTTTTGTTCAATAATGAAATCTTATTGGAATTGATTATATCCAATTCATCCTTTAAAACCATATCATATCCCATATGTGATATTGGACCATGCGTATCAAATGTTAAAATCAACCATCATTAAATCAGTATACTTTTATATTGAATTGTAGGTTCAAATAGAATAATTTCCATACAGTTCAGTAAATCACAAGCATTTGTACTCATCGAAACTATCACAATAATTGTACACTTACGATTTGACGTGTCAAGTTGTTTGCGTTATCGTCTCATATTTTATTATACATTTTTATCAAATGTATTGATTTTTTTTTACTTATTTAATTTTTATTATTAGATTTTATATATTTCTTATAGATTTATATATATATATATATATATATATATAATCGCCAGAAATGAGTTATTCATTTTGATCCAAAAATCTAAAGAATTTTTCAAAGGCAAAGAAGAGAGTTGAAGAAACATAAAACAATGACAAATGAAGAAGTAATATACAAAAGCCGTGTTTGTAAGAGAACCCATGACTATTCTGATCCCTTACTCATGTGATTCATTCCGAGTATCTTAATACAACAGTTTGTTGCACCATATTTAGAGATCAAAATAGCGTTAATCATAAAGATTCATAACAAACACATATTTCCCGAAGACTTAGAGCAGTGCCCCAACAATCACTTCTCTAAATTATCGAGATGTGTGATACATGCAAATACAATAACATTTGAGTTGATATAATTGGTCTTATATTATTCCATTTATCCCTCAAAGGAAAATCCAAGGTGGCTTCAATCATTATATCCTAGATGCATCACTGCATGGGAAACACTGGCTGTATTGTCCATCTTAAAATATTTTTCTCTAGTGAAGTCGATTAAGTTTTAGAAGGAAATCATGAACTTTCTACAACGAAACAACAAGATTATTTTATGACTCATGAGAACATTACAAGGAGTTACTATAAAAATTATGATAGCGTGGCGGAAAATTATAAGAAGAAAACAGTAGATATTACCCTAACCCTAGGTTAGAGAATAAATGAGAATCAGAGAAATAATCTCAAAATTCTATTAATCAAAGTCTGACGGTAAAATAGGGTATAAGATGCTTTATATATCAGTATCCAAAACCCTAATTCTAAATAAGGGAAATTATATAAATGTTTTAAAATAAAATTAATGCTAAAATATTAAAACTGGTTTTCGAAGGCTTTACGGGTCGAATTTGGCTATCAAACTTTGTGATATAGTCACAATTTTGAAATCTGACGGGCCCGTCGAAATCTTCGATTTGAGTATCTGTTTGACCTAATTCAGATACCTGAGAGAGAAACCAGTCTGTCTGCAGTCTTCGCTACATCATCCTTCCCCGGTTAGGAAGAATTTGACCTCAAATTCAAAATGTTGAAACATTGAAAGCCCTACAAAAACATTAACGTTTTTTCACCTCCAATTGCAGCTGGTATTGACATAAGTATGTGAAAGGTGATTATCTGAATGTTTTCGCTCTTTTCAAGAAATGGTTTCCTAGTTTTGTCTATTTTTACCATGTCATCGCCATTACTGTGATCATCAGTAATAAGTTGATTTATGTCAGCTTTATCAACCCACTTACTAAGCACAGCAGCACCCTTGCGCGTGTAAAGAGTTGTTGTCTTTCCAGTTCCAGATTGTGCTTGTTGTATCTCATCAAGACCCTTGCATAAAGGAGCAATTCCTCTTTGTTGAATATTAAATGACTTCTCAAGTTCTTCAGAGTATATTTCTGCTAGTAGATTAAAAACACTGCAATCCTCTACTTTTAACTTTTTATTCTTTATTTTATTTCTCCAACTATCACCCAAAACTCCTCCCGGTTCTATTACAAAACCTAATATTTTATCCATTAAAACATCATTTTTTTATTCAATCAATCTATTTATAATCTCAAACATAAAAACATCATCTTCCATTTTTCCAACACGACAACATGTATCCACAGAAAAACGAATCAAACTTTTGATTTTAGGATAACATAAAATACATAGAATATACATATGCACGATAAAAGGTACTGATTCACAATTCTTCTTCAACATAACCTCTAAAGCGATGCAACCATTCTTCAACGAAACCTTTATTGGCTGCAAATTACCTTCATTCGCATCAATTTTATCTTTATTTGTGTCGATTTCTTTTTCGTCACTAGTTCTTTCTTTTTCTGCATCAACAGTTGATGAAAAACTTAGGTTTAAAATCTCTAACATTTTTGGCGTTGCCAATTATACTACATCAATGCTCTTCTCCTCGACATCATCATCATACTTGTCATAGATCGGTTTGTCAAACACAGGGTCAGTCATAGTTTTAGCATCACAACCAAGATCGGTAGCTGGTGCGGTATGAGCATGCAATTCCTTAACTGGTGGTGGTTTTGGAGAAACTACTCTAGATGGAACCAATATAAACTTGCAACAATATTTTACAAAACTGTATCGATTCATTCTACTATCATAAGTAAAATTTCTCTTAAATCGCCATGGATGTATTAAAACTAGATGGCAAACATCCATAGGAACTACGTCAAACCATGTTGTATCTTTGTAATTACCAACATAAAATAAAATTTGACAGTATTTATAAACTGTTACCTTAGTGTACTCTATCAGTCCTGCCAGTATGTACGGGTATGGAAGAGCTTCTGTCTTCAACGCCAGTTTCTGAACAACCTAATATGAAATCAGGTTCTCATAAACATTTGAATCAATTACAAACTTGCAAATTCTTCCTCCAATTGTGCAACTAGACTGGAAGATGTCGTTCTCTATTCTAGCCTTCAAATCAAGAGGTACCCAGAACATGATTCCTGTATCTGCGTAGCAGGAATTGCTAGTCTCTGATACCAACTGATGGCGTGACAAAAGATTAGTTGAAGAAAACAGTAGATATTACCCTAAGCATAGGTTAGAGAATAAAGGAGACTCGGAGAAATAATATCAAAATTCTATTAATCAAAGTCTGACGGAAAATATGGTGTAGGATGTTTTATATAACACTACCCAAAACCTTAATTCCAAATAAGGGAAATTACATAAATATTTCAAAATAAATAAATAAATAAATAAAATTAACGCTAAAATATTAAAACTGGTTTTTGAAGGCTTTATGGGTCAAATTTTGGTATCAACCTTTGTGATATAGTCACAGTTTTGAAATCTGACGGGTCGTCGAAATCTTCGATTTGAGTACTTGTTTGACCCAATTCCAATACCTAAGAGAGAAACCAGTATGACTGCAGTATTCGCTACATCAAATTCCCTCATTACGATAACCTAACCTGGATGATCATTCAAACATTTTATTGCGAACTCATGGGGAAAATTAAGTTTATGACAGACGTTGCAAGCATTAACTCTTCAAAAAACAAGACATCGAAAAAAAGATTAAGGATTATTTGAGGTACTGTCTATCAATAACTATGCTTGTTTTAAAGAATATAAAAATATGGGTTATATAAAATGGGAAGTGAAATAATACTTCAAGAGAAGATAGTTGTGTTGAAGTAGCAGATGCCTCAAATGAAGATGATTTATCACATTATGAGTGAATCTGAGTCATACTACCCAAAAACAAAAATTAGCGCAACATTAAATGATGTTATATATATAAGTAATTTTAACCAACGTCCTAGATCTTATTACACTAACAACTCTTATCAAGATGGTTGCACAAAGATTTCTAACTTCTCTTGGAATAACAATGATGATGTATGCTAACAAGAAGACATGGATAAGATGAATAAGAAATCTAATTTGGAAGAGACCCTTAGCAAGTTCATAAAATCTTCCAACACCATTTTATCAGAAATGAAGCGAGCGCGAAAAATCTAGAGGTGTTGGGTGCAAAACCAAAGGGCTTGTCTAATAATTCTAGAGGTCTAAGTGGGATAAATACATTCTATAATGGCCTCGAAATCTTAAGAGACATTACCTAACAATATCGAAAACAATCTTAAATAAGTAAACTTTATCATTTTCCAAAACGGGAGGAAATTAGGTATATAAAAAGAATCAAAATCTTATGCATGTCAAGTTGATCACGATGAGCAAGATGTTGATCACATCAAAATGATGGTTTACAAAATAGTATGTGACAATGGGTAAGTTGATCGTTGTTAACTTAGTGCTCATTGCGACGAATTTCTCAAAAATAAAATTGATCACAACAAGGTTTATATTGATCAAATAAAAGTATAATTCACAAAACATTAGCTTATGATCGTCTTGATGCTCATGGAAACGTTATAACTAATTCTGTAAATCTAACTCGTGATTGCGATCTATTTGTGAAAAACTCCCAAAGCTCAATTTTATCAAAGTTTGCTCTATGTGTTTCATATATATGTTAAAAATAATAAGAATGATGAGAATGATTTTTCAACGATCTTGGTAATGTGTAGAAGTCTTAAAGTGATGATTATGGTAAAGTTTTCAAGAATAAAATTGATAACGATGAGGTCTATGTTGATCGTGATGAATGAATGTTTTATAAAACATTAGTTTATCGTCGTCTTGATGATCACCGAGAAGTTACACTTGATCACGGTGAGCCAATGTGATCGCGGTCACCTTGTAAAAACCTCATAAAACTCAAACTTATCGAAGTACACTCAATGTGTGCCATATATTAGGTTGAAAAATAAATAGGAAAATAATTGAAATTAATTCTCCAAGGTCCTTGGTAATGTGTAAATTGCTTGAAGTGAATATACCGTTTGCTGAATTATTGGCACAAATGTCAAAGTATTCGAAGTTCCTCAAAAATATTATTGCATAAAAGAATAAGTTTGAAGACTTTGAAATAATGATGATCACTGAGTTATGCAACGCTCTAATCCAAAACAAATTTCCACAAAAAATACAAGATTCATGAAGTTTCACGATTCCTTATAAACTTTGTGATATTAATTTTTTTTAAATGTTTATGTGATTTAGCTACTAACATTAGTTTGATTCCATTATCCATCTATTATAAATTAGGAATAAAAGACATTAAAATTAAAATTAGTTTTTTACGATTAGTAAATCAATTTTTCATTTATCCGAAAGGAATAATTGAAAATGTATTAGTGAAGATGGACAAGTTTATATTTATAGTAGATTTTATAATATTACATATGGATGAAGATAAATGTGTACCTCTCATCATATGAAGATCTTCTTAGCTACTTCTTGAACAATCATATATGTTGAAGCTACAAAATTAAAAGTAAGAGTAAGCGATGAATATTGGAATTGAACACACTAGAATAATTAAAATTTCCAAAATATGATGATTCATTTTTGTCCAATGATGTGGTAGATACACTAGATGATAATGTAGACATGAAAAAGTTTTCATTATATTTCATAAAATTTATTAATAAATGATATACTAAGATGAAAACGGATTAAAATGAAGAGGTTATAAGTTGTATGAAATTTTTAATAAATACTACGATTGAAAAAGATGAATCATCAAAAGTTGATATCATAAATTAGAGTCAAAACCTACACCATCAAAATTATTGAGTGTGAAAGAACCTAACAATTTCTCTCTAATTACTAAAGTATCTTTGAATGATGCATATGCAGAGGAATCGTTGAAGGTACTAGAACAACTAAAAAAACCCATTGGTTTGACAATAGTGGTTATAAGAAAGAACAACCATACCAATCATCATATTAAATTATCTTAAATTCTTAACGGAAGAGGTCTACAACTCCATAATTACGTATCAGATACAACTAGATTCATCTAGGAAGAAAGTGCGATTTGTAGATATTAGTATATGTCTAAATTGAGAGAAGTGTCATTTCAAGGAATAAGATGAAATTCTGCTAGGACATCATATTTCATAGATGGGGTGTGCACATTGAATAAATACCACAAACATCCATGCTATTAATACGAAATTTATGAAGATTGGATATCAATCGCTCTTCAAGTTCTAAACTAAAAAATCTGACTAGTTGAGCTACCAACTATAAATGAAGCGCTGATGGGAACCTGATCAACTATAAATTGTTCTAGTCGATTATATTTTATGTTTTTAGAGGATCCTAATTGGTTTTGGTCAATAAATATAATTTGAAAAAATGTGTTTTAAAAGAAATTATCGCGGTGGAGGTATGTGATGGCGATCACGCTGTACTTATGAAACCATTATACGAGATTCATTATTCTTCTCTAATTTTATGTTTTTTTTGTTAATTTTTATTTGGAACTCCGATTTGTACTACTTTCACGATATATTATATTGTGGTTTGAAAGTAGTACTTTTACTTTTGTAAAATATAATTAATTTTTCGTAAAAAAATAAAAAACTACTCCAAATCTAGTTTTTTAGCTCAAATATGATTTTTCATATCCAAATCTATATCTTAGGTATATTCGATCAATGTTTTATTTTCTATATTTATTTTTAGAGGATATATTCATTTTGAAATGTGGGGGTAGTAACAAAAACTCGTGTATATAAAAATATTACAAAATAAAATAAGTATTGATTATTATATATTATATATTGTATATAACATGATCGTATGAACTAAATTCAAACCCTATAACTTGATATGTAAGAATAAAAAAATCCGCAGGTTTAGAAATTTATTCAATTAGGTATATATATATATATATATTTGTCTATAACTTTTTATTTAAATATTATATATGATTTAAATTTTAATAAACTTTTTACATCGAAATTAATAGGTTGAAAATCATATTTGTTTTTCTAGATAAAAAATGTGCATTATATATATAATATGAATAGATTTATTCTCTAATGTGGTGTATCTAGTTTTGTAGTCTAGTTAATCTAGAGTTGGGGTGCTTCAACTCCTAGTGTGTATAAGAAACTAGGAAGGAATCATTGATATAAATAAATGAATTAAAAAACTTTTAAAAGGACATTACACAAATCACATGCATATATTTATAAATATCATTATTTTTCTAAGTTCATATGCCTTATCCCATAATGACTTTGACATATTCATTTAGGATCCACTCATTCTCACCTGAACAAAGGATACCAAAAAAGTATTTTAATTTATTAACGCACATATATTTTCTCATCTTATTTTTATTAGATCTCTCACCTAAATATTTTGAAATTATGTTGATCATTTTTAAAAAAGTACCCATCATTTTCAAAATTAATTTTTTAAAAAATACCATTACCCAAAACATTAAAGTTTATTTCTCTCTCATCGTCTCTTTCTATCCAAATATATAAATATTTTATTTTCTTTACCCGTAAAGTCTTTGATAAAAATGGTCTATTTATAATAAATCATACTTACAATTTCTTGTCTATCATGTTTACTTTTGTATTAAAACGACTCATCATATTTACAGTTTGTTGCATCATAGTCTCTCACGCATGCAATTTACCACATTGTGACACACGATGGGGTAAACATTAGTTTTTTGTTGCAAGTTTCGTTCCTCTAATATTTAGACAAAAAATATCCTTCCTCATAATCCATCTCAGGTGCATCTCAGCTACAATGTAATATGGTAAAATTTTATTATGTTTTACGTTTTTTACAAATTAATAACTTTTAACAATTTTAAATTTTTATTTTTTATCATTTGCTTTTACTTTTACTTTTTACATTTATTCCTAATTATTAAATGAACCGAGCGAGACTTAAGCCATTTCAAATAATTAACATGGCATCTTCTCCATTTTTTTTCTTTTTTCTCCGGTTGTTTCTCCCCTATTTGTTAGCAAGATCACTTCAGATATTGGTCTCTCGAGGAAATTCTTCACCTAAACCAGTTTTTTTGGGATTTCTAAAATTACACGTTTATTGTAATCTTAGTCAATCTAATTATGAATTGTAGAATTTGAACTGTATATATAAATACAAGGTTCATAAAGTTAGATTATTTTGGTAGTCTTACTCGCCTAAAGAGAAAATAGTCATAATCAGATAAATATATATATAGTTGATGATTTAAAAAAACCAAATGATAGTTTTTAGTATTTTGTTGGGCTCTCACTTTGGCACAAACACCAATAGTTCTAGTACACGTGGATAAAAACCGAGTATACCTTTTGTTTTATCTACTGAATGACCCTAGAAAGAAAACGTACATAATTTCTATAAAATTAAAAAACAGAGGGTACAACTGAACAATTTAACCTAATCGATTTATTATTTTTTGACTGATGCAAAGAAACTCCCCAAAAAATGGTTTAAGGTGAATAAATTTCTTGAGAAACCGAAATTTAAAGTGATTTTGCTAGCAGAAATGTAAAATTTATATGGAGATTTGAAGAAATAACATGAGAGACGCATTAAATATATTGGTATCTTCTGTGAAATTTTCAAATGAAATTTTGTTGGCCTAGATATGAATCTGCTCATGATACTTACAAAGTATGTCATATCAGGCCTTATTGATACTACGTACATCGAAATTCCAACTGTTTATTTATAATATGTTTCATCTATGACTTCACCGTTCGTGTCATTATCTATCATAGTGCTAGAAACAATAGGATAAATCACTTAATGACAATCCTCCATATTGAACTTCTT
Source organism: Limnanthes douglasii subsp. nivea (assembly GCA_036936605.1). Taxonomy (NCBI): domain Eukaryota; kingdom Viridiplantae; phylum Streptophyta; class Magnoliopsida; order Brassicales; family Limnanthaceae; genus Limnanthes; species Limnanthes douglasii. The sequence goes on from JAUPFV010000005.1 coordinate 173,625,865, forward strand.
TAATACTTTATATGCATACTTCTTCTGACAGAATAACATCCCTTCATCAGTTTACAATATGTATAATCCAATGAAATAGTTCATCATTTCTAGATCAGTCGTGTCAAAAGTTTTCATCATGAAGTCTTTGAAGTTTAATAATTGATCCTTGTTGCTTCTACTAAAAATCATATCATCCACATAAATTATCATTAATATTAATCACCATTGTTGTTCTTTCTGATGAATAACGTGTCCTCACTTGCACACTTCTGGAAGTCCTGATTTTTGAAGTGAGTTCAATCTTGATGCACCAAGCCCTTGGTGTTTGTTTTAGGCTATATATAGTTTTATGAAGCATATAGACATAAGGTTATTTTTGTTCTATTTCATATCATTGGGGTTGTGCAAAATAAACCTCTTTTGTCAAGTCTTGTAAAAAATATGATTTCACATCAAGTTAATAAATTTTCCAATTCCTCAACGCTGCTAGCCTTAGTATCATTCTAATAGTGTCTATTCTAGCCACTGGAGCAAACACTTTAGTGTAATAAATCCTCTCATTTTAACTGTAACTTTTGGCAACCAATTTTGCCTTATACTTGGTTATCATTCTTTTTGTTTTGTAGATTCATTGGACTCATATTTGCTTGGAATTTTCTGGTATTGTAGTGAGTTCTCATGTTTTATTTGATTCAACAGACTTCAGTTCTTCTCCCATTGCATTAATCCACTTTTGACCCCTCACAACATCATCAAGATAAATTAGATCATCTTCCCTTTCATGTACCAGATGTATCATGTCATTACCACTCAATTTCTCACCATTAATGTAATGTTCCATACAAGTAGGTATTTTGATAGTCGTTCTTCTGATAATAATATTATCTCATTCATCATTTTATTCTCCTAGTGTACCGGTATCAACACCACACTCAATCTCATTAAGACCTTAAATTTAGTATATATATTTATTTGATCCCATATTATATCTCTCTCCCAAACACTAAATTGATCAGTTTTAGTTTCTTTACTTTCCCAATTCCATCTTTTATCTTATTCAAATATTACATCGTTACTTATCATCCTCTTTCTAGTTTCAATATCAAACGGTTTGTAACATTTTTCTCCCTCACTTAGTCAAATAAGAACATAAATTTCTTCTTTCATCCAACTTGACTCTGTTCACTTTAGAGATGTAAGTGTGAACAAGTTTTCCCAAAACTTTTAAGTGTTTCACAAAAGGCTCATTTTATTCCAAGCTTCGTAAGGTGTCATATCTTCAATATAAGAAGTATGATAACTATTGACGATAGGACATGCCCACATAGCTGCTTCAGGCTATAACTTATTAGGCATTTTCTTACAAAATATCATTGATCTTACCATTTATATTAGAGCAATATTCTTTATCTCAACCACTTTGTTTTTATGTGATGTTTAAGCATTTCTTAATTGTCTCTTTATGCCTTCAGCTTTACAAAACTCCTTAAATATTGTTGAGCTTTCCCTTATCAGTTCTTAAGCACTTAGTACCGCACTCACTCTATTTTCTACTAAAGCTTTAAAATGTTTATTTATCTAAGGCATCAGACTGGTTGACTAAGAGATAAATCCAACATTTCCAACACTCTTCCTTGTTTATTTTCCACTCTGTCATTGCACACAAGCTTGTCATTCTCGACTTTTGGAAGTCCAATCCCCATGTCTTTTTTGTATAACGTATTCATCGCATCATGGTGTAAGTTCCCAAGCCTCTCGTGCCACAACATGATTACACTATTAGTTTCAGTCCTGAAACACTTATTTTCCTGCACCTTTTGATTCACTGCTTCTGATATAATCTTGAATATTCATATTAACTCTCATCTAAGTGTGTATTATCCCTCATTTGTCTGGATATATTGTACTACACTACTTTCCTTAAACATGATGCTTAATTCTCTTTCCTGTTATTTCCCTAAACTCAATAGATTTTTTTTTATATCAGGCACATAATATACCTTCCTGATTCTGTAAGTGATGTAATTGATTCTTAACTAAATTGTCCCATTTATTTTGACTTTAATTTTACAGTTGTTTTCCAACTTAACTGAATAAGCGAAAATTCAGTCCAAAGTTGTGAACATCCTCATGTATCTGCACATGTGATTGGGGCATCCTGAATTTATGAACCATTCCTCTTGTTTGTCAGTTATATTATATTCAATATAAGCCATCAACACAGTCTCTTCCTCATCATCATTGATTTCAGTGTGATAGACTCTTTTTGTTTTCTTTTCATACTTGAAATGTCCCAGTTTGTGACAATATAAGCATTCATTTTGACTTTTATTCAAGTTTCTACCACTATTACTTCCTCTTATGGACCATATTTTTTCTCTTTCTCTCATGTTTGATATTTTTCTACTTTCAAAACATGTTCCTCCTCCTACTTTCTAAGCCTATTAACTTGTGCTCATGCATGACTAGACTTCCCTACAATTCATCCACTAACATTGAATTAATGTCTTGTGATTGTTTAATATATATGGTGATGTAGGTGAATCTATCAGTAAAATTTCTCATCATTTTATTTATAAATTTAAAATCAAACATCTCATATTCATTGCTTCTTATTTGTTGTTCTATTATCATTACTTTTGAGAAGTAATGATCCATCGTACCATCTTTCTTCATTTAAAAAACTTCAAAATCTCTCATCAATGTATTTTTGTGAGACTTATTTACCTATGCATTTCCACTGAACTTCCTTTTCAGGGAACCTAAATGTTTTTGGCAGTGCTTTTATCCAGTATATGCTAAAAACTATCATATATAGTGCTCGTTCAATCATTCCCCATAATATCTTAGCCCTCAACAGATTCTCCATCATTTCACTTTAATGCTCATGATGACCATCAAAATGAAGAATGTTTTTATTGTCTTATATTCACTTATCTTGAATTGTTTCACTCTCTAATCTCACACAAACTATAATACCAATTTTTAACTGTAACAACTGTTATAAAAAATTTAAAAATCCATAAACTGAAATGAACGGAAAATTTAATCAAAAAATTAATTGAGTTTTCAATTCACTAAAAAAATGCTATTTTATATGATATATAATCACTTTACTAACTGAATTTTAATAATCATTTATCTCTTATTAATTGTTTAGCAACCTTCACAGTTTGAGCCTACAATATTTGGTAGTCTTATTCGAGTAAAATGTAAAGAGTAAAAAGTGAGAATACGACAAATACAGATCTAGTTGTTGATTTAAGAAAACCAATTCATAGTAATTTTGTACATTTTCGACAATGGTTCCTGGCACAAGCACCAATAGTTTCGGTACACATGGATAAGAAACTTAGTGTACTTTCTATTTTATACTTTGAAACGTTGAATGTATCTCCATCCAAAAAATAAGAAGTTCATAACTTCGAAAAAATTAAAAAACTAAGGGTAGAACTGAACAATAATCTATTGAACATTCCTCAGCTGATGTGAAGAACTCCTTAAGAAGTTGGTTGAGATGCAGAAATTCCCCAAAAAATATGAAAGGATTTTGCTAGTAGAAATGTAAGATTTGTTGGGAGATTTGGACTTACAACATGAGAAGATAAAAAGAAAATAAATAATGTTTGAAAACTTTCCAATCGTGTTTATTAACATATTTTTTAAAACATATTTTAATTAATGATTTAAATTTTGTTTGTTATACGAAAGATACATTTTCAAATGTATTCTAACTAACAATTTTAATTTTGTTTCTTGTTAATCAATATATACCGGAGATATTTATGTTTGTGAATCAATCATCAGAAATCGATATGTCAAATTCAAATTCTAAGTCTTTAAGTTTCTCACAGAAGGAAAGTTCAACGGACACCGATGAAGAACAAGAAATTATTTTATATCGTCAATGAAAACGATCACGTAAGTATCATTTTTTCTTATCTATGCCTATGGTATCACATTTATCACAACGATCATATAAAAAGAAAAGATATATATGAAGAAATTGTGAGATTAACCATCAAATTATTTGGAATGATTAATTTGCCGCAGATTTAACTTATCCCGCTGATTATTTTTGTAAATGTTTCCGTATGCGAAGAGACTTATATCTTAAAGTTTTGGAAGATATACAAAACAAAACGATTATCTTATCCAAATAAGGTATGTTGCGGTAGATTAAGTCATTCTTATATACAAAAGATGACAACATCAATTCGTATATTAACTTATGGATTTCCAGCTGATCATTGTGATGAATACATAGAAATTGGTCCAAGTAAAACTATTAAAAGCTTGAAATGTTTTTGTAGTGCAATTATAATGTTATATGAAAAACAATACATGCGTTCACCCAATAAAAATGACATTAAACGTCTTCTACATGAAGGGAAAAAAACGATGATTTCCAGGTATGCTTGGCTCATTAGATTGTATGCATTGGGAATGGAAAAAATTTCATAATGCGTGACATGGGACACACAAAGGGCATCGTCACAAACCTACACTTATACTTGAAGCTATTGCATGAAAACAATTATGGATTTAGAATTCATTTTTTGGTTTGTCACGTGCAAATAATGATGTGAATGTTCTTGATAACTCTTCATTGTTTGACAAACTAATCAATGAAAAAATGCTTTTTGTTGATTACAACGTTAATAATCATTCATACAATCTTGGTTATTATTTAACTGATGGTATATATCCAAAATAGGAACTTTGATACAGACAATTGCAATCCCAACAACGATGATGTAAAAATTATTTGTGAACAAACAAGAAGTTCTTTGGAAAGATGTTGAACGAGCATTTGATGTTTTACAAATCAAGTGGGGAATAACCCAAGGTCCGGTTAGGTAATAAAAAATAGAAGATTTATGCAATATAATGCAAACATGTATCATTCTGCATAATATTATCATCAAAGACGAACAAGAAGTTGAAATATAAACTTGGACACCTTTACCCGACGAACCTATCTATTCTCCTTCCTATTTTCGTGATCCAACAGTTTTGGTCGCTCATATTTCTTCCCGTTTTGATAGGATTCGAAATCACAAGACAAACACAATGTTGAAGTCCGACCTTATGGATCATTTGTGGAACTATTTTGGTGACGAAGATAAAGACGTGTAATATTTCCTTAGAGTTTAATATCATTATCATTTTTTTAGTTTTTTTTTCTGTATTAACAACTCACAACTTCAATTTAATTTATTTCTCTTTATTATTATTTTTTGGTGTATAAATAATCACGAAAAGTTTTATATTTCTAATACATCAAGCAGTAGTGCATATTCAGTAGCACAAGTATTCACCTCTTCATTCGGAGAATTCCACTTAATATCAAGTTGTTTTTATCTTGTAAGACAAGGGGTTCTCTAAACAAATGTCATACTTCTTGATATGGCCAATCCTCTGGTATTTGATATCTGAGAACAAGAGTGATTCAAGTCAAGGTTCTATAACCACCCTCTCACACTGAAAGTGAAAAGCATAATACATAAGCAAACATCTAACATATTAATAGGAAGATAGCCAACTTGCAAATAACAGTTCTGTTTAAAGCCTAAAATTATAGAGCAAACATAATTTTTTTGCATTATATACCAAAAAACATATATATACCAAACAAGCTCACAATTTTCCCTGATCATAGCATATCTATCTCACCCGAACGCTGCAGTAACGAGCCGTAAAAAAGATAGATGAGCAGAGCATTCCTTCCGCCGGCTAGGAGTAGTAAGGTTTTGTGCTACTTGCAGTCTTTTTTATCTTTCATCTCATCAGGATTAAGGATTTAATTTCTCTTTTGCTATTAAGGATAAGAACTAACCCAAAAGTCTTCTCCCTTATGGAGAAATGTTTTTTACTCTTATCGTGGGATGTATGCTTGACTTTGGTTTCCGGTGGTATTGGTATAAGTACATTATGGCAGGATTAGTCACCCGACAACTGCACGTTACATCATAGCAGCGGGACCAAGTGAAGGCAGAATGCTTCGGTCTCCTAAGCTAGGACAGAGTTATTGAGTGAGGATTGGTCGAGTGTGTTTTGGCAGCCCGTGGTGGAGTACTCTCTGGCAGATTCGCTCTATTATTGCCTCATATTCCTAAGGGAGTGATCGGGATTAAGTACCGTAGAATTGGGCCAAGTGCCCGATTTCATTCATCCCAATTCAAGAAATAAGAAATTATATATCTAGTTGGCAGAACCGCTCATCATCAGAGAATAAATGAGGATGGATCTCAGGAATTTCTGATACCGCCACCGGTAACTCTTCTCTTGGAAAATCTCTTCTACTATGAAGAAAATTCCTTCCCTTAATGGGAACCCCAATTTATTTCTTTGAAGTCGTTTCTTTTCCCGCCCTCCCACCCCGGCATAGTGCTTCGCTTCTGGTTCTTCGGAAGGGGTTTTTATTCGGGGCTCGAGAGATTGAATAGATAGGTCCCCACAAGTTTTAAATTCACCGCTAGGGAATTCACACGAAAGGGAACAAGGATTTCTCAACGGAAAAATTACTTTATGAACCGAACGAGATCCGCAGGGTGGCGCGACGGGGACTTCGACTGCCTTATATCGAGTGAAGAGAAGGGGTGGTAGGCTTAGTAGGGCTCGAACCTTTGAGAGAAAAAGAACAAGAGAAAAATAAGGAATCTAAGAACATCAAATCGAAAATGAAGAAGGCTTTAAAAATGCTAGGGTAGCATCTAATAAAACATTCTTTCTAACTCCAATGACTATTATGGTAAATGAATCCAAGCAGAGACTTCTAATTTAGCTTAACGAAGTGAAACTGTCTGGAGGGAATCCTTTTTCTCAATCAAGAAAAAATACCTCAACTGGATAAATTAACTTATTCTTCACAATTCTTCTGGTCATGCCTTTTATTTTTTGCATCACCCGACCCGAAGATGGGGCATGAACTCAACGGGTTCAGGGACGGATACATGATCTGGTTTACTTTGGATCATTCAGCGGGTACCAAGATTGGTGGTTTGATATTCGACACTTCTGGTCATAGACACATTGCTGTTGATCTCCTCAGCTATGCGAAAGCTTCGAATATTCGAGTGACTGTCTATGCAAGTGTCTGAATGTCTTGTCTTATTTTATATATCAAAGTCCTTATTTATCGAGAAAGAAGATTTTATTCATGAGGAGCGAATTAGCTAATGAAGAATGAGAAGTAGCGATTTCATTTCATTCCACTATTCTGATCGAGAAAGAATATCTTACGAACGACCAAGCTATAATGAGATTAAAAAAGAATGCTTCATTGGCTGTGTAGAACATGAATTAGCATTATGTCCTTCCTACAAGTGATCTCGAGAGCTGTCCACTAGTTGTGGAGCCCAAATACTCGACCTACTCTTCTTCGAAGTCCATTTATGAAAAAACCCAGTTCTCTAAAGCGGAATTCACACGACGTTTTAACCGAAAGAACTTCTTGTGCAATTCATGCCTTTCTGTTTTTATGACCATAAATGCTTTCTTTATTTCTATTTCAAATTGACTCTTTATCAATATGAGGTGATAAGCCTTCGCATTCCTATTCTACGAGACTATTAGAGGAGTATCTTCGTTCCTTGACTTCTTTGCTCAGTCAGAATCTACAAAGTCTTCCCCCTAATGTCCTAGAGGAGGAGAGAGTTAATCAACGAGTAGCTTGAGGCACCAGCGACACTCTCATCCAAACTGGCGGTGACTGAAAAGGTGAACGCGTGATTCTTCACCACCTTGATGATAATTCTTGCGATTGGGTTGAGCTCTCTAGCCCTCTCAAGAACCAGATATTATTTCAGTTATAAACTGTAAAAATACTAAAAATGGAGAGATTTTCATCAAAAGCGGTTGTCGATTCTACGTTAATCGACAACAAAACTTGGTGTAAAATTAATAACGCTAAAAAATTATATATAAATGATCTCTTCTGTTGTAGACAGTGAGGTGTTTATTATCAGTCGAGGGTATAAACATCAATGCAATAAACAAGGTAGGAGAAACCCTTCTTGATATTGCAGAAAAAATTGGAACTCCTGAACTTGTTACCCTTTTGAAAGAAGGAGGAGCTAGCACTGCTAAAGATCTTGGGAGCCCCCAATGCAGCAAAGTAACTTAAGCAGACCGTGAGTGACATCAAGCATGAGGTTCAATCCCAACTCAAACAATCTCGTCAAACCAGTTTTAAAGTCAATAAGCTTCACATCAGGGATCTCAATAATGCTTATTTGTTTTATGTCAGTTTTTCTTGCTAAAAAATGTGAGAGAAAATGAAAGAATATATAACAAATTTAGAGTTATGTTTTTCTTTTCTATTTTTACCACATCCACCTGATACAGCCTTGTAAGTTAAACTTACATCTCGATCTATCTTTGCCCTCGATTAAAAAATCTATTCAACTTAAATAACGACTCACAAACAAATAATCAAATTTCTACAATCCTAGCTATCAATAATATAAACAAAACAATATAACTTCAGTCATTAAGAGAAACAGTAACAAAATAATTTAAAACATTACTTAAAAACATAAAATTAATAGTTTAAAATTAAACTACACTTTTAGTGTCTTCATCTTAATAATCTTTCATCAAAGATGCCAAATATGATTTTTTTTTCTTAATTATCCAAGTTTTACCCTTTTCCGTTAGAAGAGAATTTGGATCCGTCATCATAATTCTTTCTCCATTTGGATTTTTTCTTCCTCTTGTTTTGCTATAATTTTCACATACTCGCTCTCTAGCTTGCTTCTATTCTCATTTTTTTCTTGTTCTTGTATTGCTTAGATTCTAAGTTGTTCCATTTAATGCACAATTTCGATTTATATTTCTGCCATTTATTTTTAATCTTTTGTCATACAACTAAACTCCTCTACATATAAACTCATTGAATCATTGTTTTCCCACGTATATTTGTCATTGCTTTTCTTCCAGGAGTTCGTTCTAGTTTTTCCAAATCTTCATCAGGTGGCGCCGAATCGATATAGAGATACACCGAATTTGGTACCGCATAAGGATTTTCTAGATTAATTATGAATTTTTCTTCTAAAGTCGAATTCGATATTTTCTTGTTTTGCATTTTGTTTTTTTATCTTCTTGAAGTTTACAATAGTTGAACCACTTTGAAGTATATTCGAGAAGCAACCGACATCCATCCCATTTAAAATGATGTCCTTCCTTTTTGTAGTATAATTAATTGCTCCGATCTATGAAGAATTAGCAAATAATTGTTTTTACGGTAATTTATAAGTTCATATATATAAATATATATTCATACCTAATCTTGGGCATTAAAACTCACTACAAGGTGTTCTTTCCACGAGACGAGTCCATCATGGATATTTGTTCAAACGAGATTGAATGATTAATCAACGACTCATCAAAACTGTAACAGCTCTCTCCGTCTCATGCCCTATAATATTGATATACTCTAGTCGAATTTGATCACATAACTTTACTCGAGACTGATCAGTCCCCGTTACCGCATCTTCTGAAACACGTATTCAAACTTTACAAAAGCTTTCACCTTCATTCTTATTCCAATTTGAGTTTATTTTCTTTGATTTTGATTCAGAATTTTTTTTTCTTTGAATACTTTTTTAAACTTGGATTATCTTGTTCATAATGAAAATCTACACTATTTTGTGTTCTTATAGTAGAAATACCCAAATTAGGGTTTTGAATTGATGTTCCCTACAATGAATTAAAAAAAAATTGTTGATTTGAACTGTTTTGAAATTCCAATTGACCTTCAAATTGTGATTGAGAAATTTAAGACATCAAATACTAATTGAATAAAGAGTTTCGAAATGGGAGACGAAAATCTATTTTTGTTCGCTGTATTGAAAATAATAATAATTGAAAAGATGAAAACAAAAAAAAATTGAAGATGATGAACAAGATGTTAGGGTAGCGACCAAAGTTCCACATCCCACATCGGTAATACATGGGAAGGATTAGTGGTATATAAGTAAGAATATACCTCAACTAGACGAGGCCTTTTGGAAGTGCACCAAAAGCAAAGCTGTGCGGGCCTTCGGGTGCCAAAGCGGACAATATCATACTAGTGTTGAGACATGTTACGTTCTTACTTATATACGGAGGTGGAATATGTGACGAACACGCATATTCCCAACATGTGGTATCAGAGCTCCAGGCCCAGACAGTATGCGATGTGGTTGGTGATGTGGGTGAAATTCTCATTGGGCAAGGCTATAATGAGACCTTAAATCAAACTTTTTATTTTACTTTATGTAAAATGACCATTTTACCCATCATATAAAACCAATTTTTCGACCAAAAGTCTAAACAATTTTCTTCCTCTTCTCCAACCAAACTTCTCTCTAAAACTAATCTAATACCTAAAGAATGAATTACATTAAAATCTAACTATTTTATTTCTCTTCTTTAACAAAACTTCTCTCTATTTTTTAATTATATTTTAATATCGCCTTGTGGAACTTTCCGACTTTTCATTTGCGTAAAAAGAATGAATCATACTAATCGAAGAGCCAATTTTTTTTACAGAATTATATTACAATGAAGTAATCTGTGGACCCAGTAATTTGTATAATTTTCTATTAAGAAATAAACTAGTAACTGTGAAAATATTTCCCATCCTGATGGTAATGGCAATCTTGTTCGAAACCCGATCATCTTGATGGCAAGATAAGACGCGAGCTACAATTTTTTTTATAAAAAGAATCAAAGAAATCAATATTTGAAATCAAGATCTTTGATTAATAGCGAAATCAGAAACATCAATCAGATAACAATACCGCAAGAAATAAAACAACATATCGATTTCTAAGTTTTAATTAAATTTACAACCAGAAACCCTAAATCCCCAAATTCCATAACCTAAAAACTTGTAAACTTTGTAACAGCCTGCGTTCCTTCATATACAGCATGTTTAGCCAATTCACCAAACAACATCAACCTCACCGCAGTCTGGATTTCCCTTGAAGTGATAGTCGGTTTCTTGTTGTACCTCGCAAGCTTCGCAGACTCACCAGCCAATTTCTCGAAGATATCGTTGATGAAATTGTTCATGATTCCC